>JASXTE010000001.1:15273105-15713105 GCA_030280995.1 Hemileia vastatrix | reverse complement strand
TGCTTTTTGGATGCATTCTTCTGCATGCTTTCTACACATTTGTTGCATATGAATAAAGGATTTAGTGCCAGGGTGTATATCCAACCTTGGTAATTTATTTAACAGATTTACTGGGGTATTTGGTACATATCCCAGCCAGAGTTCAAATGGTTTCTTCTCTGTTACAGAATGAGTTGTGCTGTTATAAGCAAATTCAAGGCCAGGAATTAATGTTACCCAGTCATGTGTGAATTTCTCATTGTCTTTGTATTCTAATCCAAATGCACAATATCTTCTGATCATGTCTTCTAGTGTTTGTATCATCCTCTCAGCCAGCCCATCAGTTTGTGGATGGTGTGCTGTAGACAATTTTAATTGACAACCTGATACTTCCATCAAAGATGTCCAGAACTCTGAAGTAAATTTAGGATCTCTGTCAGAGATTATGGCTTTGGGGAACCCAGCAGTATTCATCATCTGAGTCCACCATAGTAACGCCAAGTCTTTAGCAGATACCTCTTTATGGGTAGGGATAAACTTACACATTTTTGTTAATCTATCCACTATTACCCAGCAAGAATTGAAACTTTCTTTTCCTGCTAATGGCAAGCCAGTTACAAAATACATGTTTATAATTTCCCATGGAGCTTTTGGCTGCTCTATTTGTTGTAACAACCCAGCTCTCTTCCCAGTTAATCTTTTAGATTTCTGACAAGAGTCACATGTTTCAATGTATTTTTGTACATCCTCTTTCATGTTTATCCACCAGGCTGTATTTTTAACTCTGGTTAATGTTTTGTTAAAGTCAAAATGACCAGCTAAGATGTCATCATGAAAAGTACTCAACATTAACTCTTTCATAGAAGGTGGTATTACTATTACATTGCTTAACTTTTTCCTGTAATATATATATCCATCTTCAATTGATAGTTTACCTTTTTCCAACGCATTTTTATACTTTGGAGGCAAGGTTTTAATTAATGCACTCATGGAGGCATTTGTTGGATCATTAAGAATGGTAGATAGTTTAGACAAATCTTTATCAGATGAATAATTTTCCAATATAGTTTGCATAAACTCTTCTTCTAAATCCACTATATAAATCCCAAATATATGTATAACCTCATTTTCAGGTACATAATCTGGGTTGTCAGCATCATTTGGCAAAGGACTTCTGGATAATAAATCCACATTTGAATGCAATGTTCCTGCTCTGTGAGTGATTGCCATTCTTCCTCTGTACTCTTGTACAGCTAGTTGCCATCTAAACATGTGCCTATTAGGTGTTTTCATGTTTAGTAATGATTTTACTGCACTGCAATCTGTTATAAGTTCAAACTTCTGGTCTTCCAGATAGTAATGAAGTTTCTCCAAAGCCCACACCACGGCTAAACATTCTAGCTGTGTGGCACCATACCTTAATTCTGTTTTTCTTAAGGTTCTGGATATATAACAGATAACTACTTCAGATAATTTTCCATTTATTATCTGTTTCTGCTGTAAAGCAGCACCCAAACCTATGAAACTTGCATCAGTGTACAAGATAAAAGGTAGGGTGAAATCTGGCAGTCCCAATATTGGAGCTGACATTAAACATTCCTTTAATTTATTAAAGGCGTGTTGTCTTTCATTATTCCAAATGAAAGCTTCATTCTTCCTGATTAATGCTGTTAAAGGGGCTGCAATGGATTGGTAATTTTTAATATATTGTCTATAATATCCACACATACCCAAAAAACTTTGAACATCTTTTACATTTTTAGGTATCCCAATGTTTTTAATTGCTGCCACCTTATTCTGGTCAACACAAATTTGTAATCCAGATACAACATGTCCAAGTACTTTCAAGGATTGAAATCCAAACTTACATTTCTTTAATGCAATAGTCATATTAATTTCATCCATTTTTTTGAAAGACTCTTTTCAGGTGATTTAAATGTTCATCATATGTCTTTGAAAACACTATGATGTCATCAATATAGACCAATAACCATCCTTAAACCATTTCCTGATGAAAAACACTATCCATCAATTTTTGGAAGACTGAAGGGGCATTCTTTGGGCCAAATGGCATTCTCACATACTTATATATACCCATATGTGTGGTTATTAATAAGTAATTTTGAGAATTTCTTTCCACAGGAATCTGGTGGTAACCCTTGTTCCCATCCAGACAGGAAATATATTTTGCTCCTTGTAAGGTAGCATGGATAGAAGCTATCCTTGGTAGAGGGTAAATATCATCTACTGTATATGTATTCAGAGCTCTATAATCACCGCATAATCTTGCCTTATCTTTTTCATAAGAGATTAATACTGGTGAAATGACACAATACTTAGGTTTTGTGTCCACTTTTTCAACAATACCCATTTCCAACAACAATTTTATATTGTCTTCAATATCTTTCCTTTTTGCAGGAGATGCTGGGTAAGGTTTCTTTTTTAAACTGCCAGGAATATTAACCAGATCACAGCTTAAAGAGATTTTCATCTCATGGTCTTTGACCAATCCTAGTTCATTTGAGCCATGAGCAAATGCCATAGGATATGATTTAATCAATCTCAAAATATCTTCTTGTTCAATTTTTGAGAGTTGAGGACTGAAAGAGGCCTTTTGGATTTCATTTTCCAATTCACCCACTTCATTGGTGGTTCTTCCACCTTGCAGTTGTTCTTCTCTAGGAGAAATGGCATATACTGAATTTTCAGAACATATTTTGAATTTCCTTTTACCATTCACCCCTATGGTGAAACAACTGTTTGCAGGATCTAGTTTAATGCCAAATTTTGTCAATAAATCATTGCCAATAATAAACCAATCACTAAAATTATTATTATCCATTACTACAAATTCACAAACTGCTCTAACATATCCATTATTATATTTAAAGAATACAGCAGTTTTGTATTTGCCAATTGGATTTAATACTGAACCAAAACCCCTCCAGTTCTTTGTCTGAACAGGTTCTAGTTTTTCCTGGTACTTACTATCAAGTTTCATTAATGCATTAAGTGAAACTACACTACCTGCAGCCCCAGTGTCAAGAATGGCATTCATTTCTTTTCCACATATGATAATAGGTGCTCTGATAGGTGTTATTTTGTAAGTATCATGAGATACATCTTTTATTATTTTTAGCTTCCTCTATAGAAGTTAAAGATGTGTCTGTATGAGGTATAGCATCATTCAGGAACATTATATCCTGTTCTAATACAAATATCTCATTTTCATCATCACTGTAAGATATGTTACTCTTGCAATCCTCACTGGATTCCACATTCTCATCTTCATGATTACTAGGTTCAGAATTCTGTGAGGTTTCAATAACATTTATTCTTTTCTTACACGTGTGACCTTTAAAACAAGGTTCATTACATTTGTAACAAGTGTTATTTTCTTGTCTCTTAGGGACAAGGGGAGCTGAAGGTTTTTTCTTTTCCACTGGTAACTTACTTGTAGTAGGTTTTACCACGTCAACACTTTGTCTGTAATTACTATACTTGGTTTCATATTTGTGGTTTAATAATATCTCATTGCATATATTAATGAATCCAGAGGTGTCTCTGACAGTTTCAGTTCTAGCAACAATAATGTCTCTAACTGATATAGGCAATTTGTATATTATTTTTTCTTTCCACTCTTCATAATCTATTTTTGGATCCATAGCTTTCATGATTTTTATTAAATTCATTAAGAAGACCATGGGTTTATCTCCAGCATTTGGATTATATCTGGCCCTTTCATACAGTCTTTGTTGAGTGATTCTAAATTTTGGGCCACCAAATTGCCTTTCAATTAGTGCCTTCCATTCATTCCAGGAGTAATTAATTCCCTCACTCAATACAGATTCAAACCATAATAAGGCCACATCTGTAAATAAAGATATTAACTTTGAAGTAATTTCTTCATCAGGTAATTTGTATGAAAATTTTAAGTTATCAATTCTTTGTATGAATTGTTGCCAATCAGATTTTGAATCCCCGTCAAAAGAAGGGTACTGATCTAACTTAGGCCAGTTCTTTTGGCTAGTTTTTGCTTCCCTAACCTGAGGAATATTGAGTAATTCACTTACTTTAGAAAGATGATCATTTATTTCATCTTTTACTGATTTTATATTCTCAGAGCCCATAACACTATGTTCATGTTCAATCATTGGTTTATCATCAGAGTGTTTCATAAAAACTGGTACTCTTTCTACATAAGAGGTATTATCTTTTATTGTTTCAGTATTTTTCAAAATGTTAGCTACTTCAATTTCTACTCTTTGTAACCTATCTTTTATCACAGGTAAATGATTTAAGGTATCATTTACATTTTAAAAAGACAATTTTACACGTCCCTCTATGGTAGCCATAATATTCTGAGAGTGTTCTAATTTACTTTCTAAATTTCTAATCTCAGATTTTAATCTTTTATTCTCATTGATTAATTCATTATTTGAATTTTCAATAATTTTTAATTTATTGGCTGTGGTACTCAATGATTGTGTTAGTTGTAATAATACACTTTCTGTATTAATGTTTGACTCTTTTGAGAACTCTTCCAATTTTTCAATTCTCAATAATAATTTACTTATTATTTTTGATTCCATTGGATTCTCTTTTAAAAAATATTCTATTTTTTCCGTGTCCAATTCAGAAGACTCATTATCAGGGTCAAGATTTAATTCATTTGATTCCATTTTTATATTAATAGTATTTTCCTGGTGATCAATAAAACTATTTACATTGTCCTCATGTAAAGACAAGTTTAACATATTCTGTTCAAATGAATAATCCTTTAAATTCTTATCAATAATATCCAATATTTCCTTATCAATCTCCTTACCTATAAGTAATTTATTTTCAGGTTGATATAATTGATCATAAGAAGTTGGATGACTTACCAAGGTCTTATCCCACTTCCCCTGCCTCTCCTTGGCTTTCCCCTGTAAGGGTGACTGCTGGAGCCCTGCTGTTGAGGATTGTTGTAATTTTGGGCGTACCAATCCCATTTCCATTTGCTTACTGTAATTTTTTGGTCCTCCTCTTGGGCTGGAGGTGTTGTTATGGAATTGTTGGGTGCCACTGTTGGTGGTTGAGTCTTTATGTCCACTAGAGCTTGATTGACCTCTATGAAACCTTGAGCTGCTCTCTTTTCCAGATTGTTGATCTGGTCCACTATATTGTTGACTCTTATTGTCAAGGTGTTCAGTAGGGTAGATAGGGAGTGAACTTGTTCTTGTAAAGTATTTTTTGTTTTCTTTATTGAAACCTGCTTTAAAAGCTTTTCCCTTTCCTCCAGAGACATTGACGGAGTGTTGTTGATTATGGGAGAGTCCTGGCCCTCCATTTGAATGTCCTGTAACAGGTCTTTCAGCTCTAGGTCTTAAGTTATAAGGTTTTACCTTATTACTTACAATGTCATTGTTGTCACACATTTTTACGTGGAATTTAAAGAATTGAAAGTTTAGATATGAAAACTTCAAAAAGGAGTTTTATCAGTATTTATCAATACCACTGAAGACAATTTTATTGCTTACTTATTGGTATGAAGTGAATATTTAAGTGCCAAAAGTCAAATATGCTTTTATGTGGTCACTTGATTTAACTGGTCTACAATATGTAGCTGTGTTTTTATATTCAAAAGAAAACAACTGTCAGTATGATTCTTTCTAAATATTTAATGAATTTTACAAACCAAGAAATAAAAAGATTAAGAGTCCTGTTAAAAGAAAACAATTAATCAGTTTAATTGGTTTATTATCTGCAAAGATCACAATTTTAATTGGTCTATTGACAGACTCACACTAAGAACAATTATATGTTAAATTAGTGGTAAAAATTTTATCTGCAAAGATCTCAAATTTAATTGGTCTATTGACAGACCCACTAATAACAATTATAAGTTAAATTAGTGGTAAAATTGTTGATTCAATATCACAATTTTATAATATAACAGGGCTTCTTTTTCTGAAATCACTATATAAGTGACCCCAACCTGTTGTAATTATCCAAATATTTCTATAGGGATATTATTTACGTGCACCTTCTTTTGAAAATTTCACTTACAGGATTATAACAGAATTCTTGAGGAAAGGCCCCCAATTGTCAGGCTAGGGTCAAGTACAAGGACGTGAACTAGCTTGAATAGTCAGTTGTCTAGAAGATTTTAATGGTCCTATATGAATACTGTAGTTCTAATCCACTAAGTTGTAAAATATAATCAAATATAAAGGTCTCAGTAGTATAATTCTCACTATTCTTATATATGGCTTACAATCTTTATAGTTGGTAGAAAAATAGATTATATAAATTCAGATACTATTCAAAAGTCTTATAAAAGTACTAATTGATATGTATTGTAATTGGTTTGGTTATATTGGTTTAAATTGTAATGATAAAGAATGAAGAAATACAACCCAAAAACCTCCTCCTTTTATACACACTGAGTTCCCCAATGATTCCCTTGATGTACCACCCAATACACAGTTAATCACGCCTCTAAACAACTAATAGACATTCCCATCAACATTCCAGTGACCCATGACATAATTAGAAGAGTAATAACCGCCAAAATCCTGAAATAATAAGGGAAATCCATCAAAATTAAAGAAAAAGACAAAAAGAGAGTATATGCGTATAAAACAATAATATTAAGGATTAAAGGAGACTTTTTAAGGTTAATAATAGCTTAATAATAAGGGGGATTGACTGTAGAAATAATGGGGCTAATCCTGACATTATACTACGTGAAATTCCCATTCAAAAATAACCAAAATTGACTGAGAAACCACCCAAAAACTTAAAAAAGAGCGTGAGATGTGGGGTAACTACATGCAGTTCTTGGCAGGCGCTTGCACGGGTAAATCCTTGACTAAAATTAGGCGAAATTTAAGCGTGGTGATGAAATAAAGTGCCAAGAGTGAGGTTATTAATGAAATTAGTGCATATAAACAAGGGTCAATGCATTATTAATTAAGCTAGGACACTAAATAAGCGCCTGTCGCCTATTTTAGTGTGTTTCCCACAGTGGGCGTAGAATGTGGGGTAATTATAGTGTGAAAAAGCTAACTTTGCTAAAAATGAAGCTATTCACACAGGAAAAAAGCAGGCAGTATGTGGCCAGTACACAGAAGCCATTTCTGGCATAAAAAACACCAAATTTGAAAAGTGTTATTTTTATGCATCTAAATAGCCAAATCAATAGTTCTAAATGAGCCCAATTGATCTGTAAAAGCGCAATTTTGATATTCTCAATTTTATAGCGCATATAGTCAACTTTTAAGTGAAATAAAGCGCATTTCTTGTTTTTTGCATAAAACAATGAATATAACAGCTTTAAGTGTACTTAAAAGTTATGCAGCCTTATACTTAAGGTTCTTAAGATTACCCTAACATATTCAAACTTAATATTAAGTACATAAGACCTATAAAAGGTGGATATATGCGTGTATATAAGGTGTTATAATGGCATTTTTTGTGTATTATCATAATTTTACTTATGTATACTATTTGTGTACTCTTATTTATTAGTCCCATGTATAGTTCATGTGTTTAACATAAATTATAATCACTTTTTACTCAGTCCTGGAGATATACAGGCTGACAAGAAGCCTCTGGTGGTTGGTCTGGATTATGTTGGCGTTTTTGCTTTTTATTAGGATTTGAGGAATAAGTGTGTTCTTTGTGTTGTAGGCAGCTGGAAAGAGTATATGGATTGTAATGGTCAGGAACTAGATTAGAAGGTAATTTTTGGGTAGAAGTTGAACAAGCGTGAATAGAGTGTTGGAAGGTTTGCTTGATTATTCTAGACATCTTCCAGTGGTCATCAAAGAATTGTTTCCTCAGATTCTTTTTAAATTCATTTAAAGGACCATGAAGAGCAAAAGCCTTAAGCATTTTTGAACACATCGTGCTTAGGTGTTGTTTCATGTTGGCATTATTGAGTGTTAAGGTAGTTTCTAGAAGATCACCGATTTCAATTGCAGTTTCAGGAGGTGGGGTTCCAAGTAAATGGAAGAATCGGATCAGTAATTGTTCACTGTTGAAGAAATTTTATTTATGTCACACGCCATGTGACACTCCAGGCAAAAGCAGCTCATTAAATCAATAATACAGAGGTCTAAATCCATACTCAAAGCACAGAAAGCAATTCTCCATAGCAACTGCGACTTTCCTTTGTGTACTCACTATTCAACCGCGCTAGCCTAAAACTCTAAATCTAAATTAGTCAATCTCTCAATAGTGTGTCTCAGTCTTTTCCTCAATAAGCGACGCACAGCGCAATAGTCAATGTAATAGTACACTAAAAGGTTTATTTAATGTCTGTGAATTATTAAAAAGGGGTAGTGAGCATGGACAGAATGGTTAGTGGAAGATTAAGGGGTTAACAGATGTTAGTCAGGAGGGTCCAGATGTAAAGGGTGTATTTTAATGATCTGTGGTGTGCGTAATAGTGGATGGGTATGAGGTCAAAGTGAGGAGGAGTAAAGGATATAAAAGGGGTTGGGTTTTTGGTTTGACATTCTTTAGAATTAAATTATAGAACGTATATATAGTTAATAGTGGTAAAACTTTAGTTAAATCATTATTATCATATCTTTCCTTTTTTTCTCAGTAATCATCTCTAAATCTTAAAATCATTGATAATTGAGTTTCCAACCCTTCATGAGATTCTAAGAATGTTAATATTACCTTTAACTTATATTAGAATTCTCCTTGAACATATCTCAAAGCAGTAGCTCTTCCTTTGAGTCATCTTTAAATCACTTCCTCGAACATTTCCTGTGTGCCTTGACAAAGTTTAGAAACTCCTCTCTCCATCTCACTTCCAGGAACACCCTTGACCTTGTGCGTAGGTCGTCCGGTGACAGTATAATTTAATTCTCCGTAGTTCTCATTCTTTGTACTACTACGTCCCTTTTCAGGTGTTTTCCAGATTCTTAAAATGGCACCTGTTCAACGCACTCCTCCTACCGGCACTACTACTAGAGCTCACGCCAGAGGCAGGCCAACAGCCACACGGCCTGTTTCCCGCACTCACTCCTTGGAACCACTCGACCTATTGGAACGGCAACATTCAGTCCAATCTGTAGGAGACATTCCACAAGATTTTGATGACTCTAGTGATGATGAAGAAGAAGAAGATACAATGCACAAGGCACCATCCGCCCCTGCTAATCACCCTTCTGGTCAACCTTCAGAACCTGGACCATCTAATTCTCTGGAAGATTTCATGAGACTTTTCATGAAGACACTTTCAAATTCAACGTCTTCAGAGGGATCTAAATTCAAAACTCCTTCCATGAAATCTCCTGATAAATTTGATGGAGAACATCCAGACAGTTGCGGCCCTTCTTGCAAACCTGCAAGCTCCTGTTCCATAATGACCCTCGAACCTTCAAAAACCACCGATTGAAGGTTGTTTACGCTTCTTCATTCCTAGCTGGAAAAGAAGCAAGATGGTTAGAACCTTATCTTCTCATGCTCTCTTCAACATAACTGGGAAACGTTCAAGGACCAACTCTTCATGTTGTTTGGTGACCCTAATGAAACTGACAACGCAGAAATTGAACTTGATTTTCTTCGCATGAGTGATAATGGGAAAGCCTCTGAATATATCTTGAACTTCAGAGCACTTCAAACTTGAGTAGGTTTGAATGATGCTACCCTCAAGTATCATTTCAAAAAAGGACTTCCTTCAAGGATTCTGGATCAGTTAAATCTTCACGGTCAGAAAATGACTACTTTAACGGATTTAATGGATTGAACCCTGGAACTCAACAGCTTTTACCAAGGACATCTTCAATATTGTCAATACGCCAACAAATCTCAATGCCTAAATTTTAAATCGGGACCTTCTTCACACCCATGGACAACTCAATCCTCCTCGACTCAATCAAAACCCAATAAGGGAAAGGACAAGCCTCGACCAAAAAACTCGACCCCAGGCAATATAAGCAAAATACTGGATCCTAAAGGGGAACTTAAAGAAGCTGAGAGGAGGATAGGAGCAGAAAATGGGTTATTAATGTATTGTGGGGGTAAGCACAAGCTGGAATATTGTGTAAAATTGAAGGAAAGAGAAGGTACTAGTTCAAAGTCAAAAAACTAGTAGATAGTTTACTTGTGTGCAAAGCAAACTATTTTATATCTCCCAGTGCACAGAACCTCTATGTCTTAAGCACTGGAGTTGCTTTAAATCGCTTGAAATTCATTCTTTTCAAGGAGGATACCCCCTTCAGTTGTCTTATAGACTCTGGAGCTTCAATTTCTTTTGTCAGTTTGTCTTTTTCCAAGAAGTTACAACTGACACTTACAGATATTGATCAAACTCCAATTTACTTGGTTGAATCAGAGGAACCCAAATATTGGGTAAGTAAGAAAGTTTTATGGATTTTCAACTTTCCAAACTTTCCCCCCTTCGAGTGTGAATTATCAGTCTTGGACACCCCAAGGATGGACGATACCATTCTTGGCCATGACTTTTTAACGCATTGGAATCCTGAAATTGATTGGTCCCAGGGATTGATCATCCCATGTACTAAGTATATTTCTAATTCTTCAATGCAGGTCAATAGGGAGTTAAACAACACGCCTGAAAATGTCCTGCTAGAGGCCAAATCTCTGCCAGATGACTTGCAAGCATCTGATCTTTCTCTAAATGAGCAATTGGCTAACCCTTTTAGCTCGATGACTTCACTCGAAGAGGATTTAAATTGTCTCGAAGTAATCGAATTCTGCTCTCTCAATTCTGGTCTTCACTTGACAGATTCTCTCAAAGATGATGAGGACGACCATATAAACGTTGAAGCCATTAAATCAACTCTACCAGAAATCTATCATGATTTCCTTGATGTCTTATCAATCTGAAAGGCCGATAAGTTACCACCTCATTGACCATACAAATACCAAATAGAGTTAATAGGTCTAGTACCTCTGGCAGGTCCTGTCTATTCTTTGTTGAAGGACGAATCTCAAGTTCTTCAAGACTACATTTCAGAGAATGTAGCCAAAGGTTTCATCAGAGCCAGTAAATCTCCAACCGGCTCCCCTGTTCTTTTTGTAAAGAAAAAGGATGGTAGCCTTAAGTTGTGTGTTGACTATAGAAAGCTCAACACAGTCACTAAGATGAATGCATATCCCATTCCTCCTATGTCATTGCTTCTTACCCTTTTCAATGGTGCTAATTTCTTTTCTAAAATTGATCTTAGAGGCGCTTACAATCTTATTTACATTGCGGAAGGTCATGAACCACTGACTGCAATGCGCACTAGATTTTGTAGTTTTGAATATTTAGTTATGCCTTTTGGATTGTGTAATGCACCATCAACTTTTCAAACTTTTGTTAATGACATCTTTCAAGATGTTGTCAAACAATTTGTTGCCGTCTATGTAGATGATATTTTAATTTTCTTAAAGACACTAGATGGACATATTCATCATGTTGCACAGGTTCTAAATCAACTTCAAGATCATGGTCTCTACGCCAAGCAAAATAAATGAGAATTCCACCTTTAATCAATCGATTTTTTGGGTTTTATGTTATCCACTGATGGTTTAGTAATGGAAAACAAAAAAGTGCAAAATGTCCTGGAATGGCCTGAGCCCAAAACTGTTAAATCACTACAAGGATTTTTGTGTTTTGCAAATTTCTATAGAAGATTTATTAAAGATTACTCTAAAACTATTTCAAATCTTACTTCTCTTCTTAGAAAAGATACTCCTTTTGTTTTTACTACTACAGCACAAAAGGAATTCAAAGAATTGAAGACTTCATTAACCACAGCTCCAATTCTTCAACACTTTGATCCTTCTGCTTTGACAATAGTCGAGACAGATGCGAGTGATTATGCTATTGCAGGGGTCATTTCTCAATTCAACCTGAAACTAAATTGTTTCATCCTGTTGCTTTTGAGTCACGCAAACTCATTGCGGCAGAATTCAATTATGAAATTCATGACAAAGAGCTTTTAGCTATTATTCATTGTCTTAAAAAATGGCGCTCTTTTCTTCTCAGCCTAGATAGTCCTTTTCAAATTTTAACAGACCATAATGCTTTGAAATACTTCATGTCTTCCAAAGTGTTAACTAGGCGTCAAGCCAGGTGGGCTGAATTTCTGTCTGAATTTCCTTTTTTTATTTCCTTTTTCCCAGGTAAGAACTGCATTGTGCCAGATATCTTGTCACGTTGGGACAACATTTACCCACAGCAGGGGGACGCATTTGCTGACAAGAACCCAGCAAAAGTGAAATCGATTTTCAATGAATAAATGTTAACGACTCATCAACTTAATTCGATGCCATTTTAATCGTTTCAAAATCCATTATCCAACATCCTCAAATCTCAGTTGAAGGACAACTATTGTTTAGGGTTAAAAGAAAAAATACTCTCAAAGCAAGGGGCCAAAAAATATATTGTTGAATCAGGTCGATTAGTTTTCAAAGGTAGAGTAGTCATACCCGACAGCAATGAAATAAAATTATGGAATTACAATAGTCGACATGATTCTCCATTAGCTGGTCATTTTGGGGTTGATAAAACCTTCCAGTTAATAGCGAGGGATTTCTTCTGGCCAGGAATGACTAGAGAAATCAAGGCCTATATAAGATCTTGTTATAAATGTAATAGGAATAAGGCTCCCTGTCACCGGAAGCATGGGTTGCTTCAACTGCTTCCTATTCCCTCTAAACCTTGGGAATATTTATCTATGGATTTTATTTCTCAACTTCCTCTTTATAATAATTTTGATGCTATATTAGTAATAGTAGATAGATTTTCAAAGATGACTATTTTTATTAAAACCACTACTACTGCTACAGCAGAAGATTTGTCAAAATTGTTTCTAGAACTTGTATTTTCCAAAAATGGCTTACCTAATGATATTATTTCAGATAGAGGTTCATTGTTTGTATCCACATTCTGGACTCAACTGTGTCGACAACTCAATATCATGAGGAAACTCTTCATGGCCTATCACCCTGAAACCAATGGGAAAACAGAAAGGGTCAAGCAAATCTTCAAACAATACCTTCGAATGTATGTCAGTTACCAACAAGACAATTGCACCCCATGGTTACCATTGGCCGAATTTGCTTATAATAACTTAACTCATTCTTTGACATGACAATCTCATTTCGAAACTGTTTATGGAGGACATCCTCGATTCAACTCAATCCATGTAGGAACTAATCATCCTGCGGAACATTATCTTCAAACCATATCACGACTCCAATAGAAACTTAAATCAAATTTGGAATTAGAGATTCGAAGATACAAGGAACAGGCCGACAAACATTGACAATCTTCTCCTTCTTTTAAACCAGGCGACAAAGTATGGCTTGATGCACGAAACATTCGGACGACTAGACCATCAAAGAAACTGGCTGTAAAACGCTTGGGACCATTTGAAATTGAATCTGAAGTCTCTAAAACTGCATTTTGACTCAAGCTACCTCCTAAATGGCAGGCTATTTACCCTGTTTTCCACGTATCTCTCCTGGAACTGGCTCAAGAAACATACCCGGGCAAGAACCAACCCCCTTTAGAACCGGTAAAAGTAGAAGACCATCTAGAGTTGGAAGTAAGCCGTATCCTTGATTCAAGAATACGCAAGGGGAAACTTCAATACCTCGTGGAATGGGAAGGCTTCCTCGATGATTCAGACAAAACATCCTGGGAACCAACCATCAATGTTTCTAATGCCCCTGAACTTCTAAAATATTTTCATCTTAAATATCCTTTATAACCAAAACCTTAAAACTCTTTTTTTTTCTTTTTTTTTTCTTTCTTTTTTTTTCCTTCTTCTCTTTAAAATCTAAAACATCTTTATCTCTAAAGTTTCAATATTCTTTGTTTTCTTTTCTTCTTTCTTCTTTTTTTTCTTCAAAAAGTTTTTCAACCTTCTTTAAAATAAATAAAATTAAATTAAAATTTAAAAAAAATTATTAAATTAAAATAAATAAAATTAAATTAAAATAAAATAAAAATAAAAAATTAAATTAAAGTGAAATAAATTAAAAATTAATAATTAAAAAGATTAAAACAAAATAAAAAAAAATTCATAAAACCTTCTAAAATTTCTTTAAAATTTCTTTTCTTTTCTTTTCAAATTTTCTACCTACATTCTTTCTTTAAAAAGTTCTTTTTCGGCAAACTATCAAAATTTTTCACAAACGCAGCACAACAATCTTTCTCGAATTTCACTTCAACCTCTAAATATTATTTTTTTTAAAATTCTTCAAACAATTACTTCTTTCTTTTAAATTCTTTTAAAAATTTATTTCTTCTCTACTCTTCTTTTATTTCTTTCTTTTTTTTTAAAATAACTAAAATTCCTCAAAACTTTGATCAATAAACTTTCGTAAATAACGATTTTTTCTTTTGTTAAATTTACATTCCCAAAAAAATTATTTCAAACAACTATTTCTTTTTCCATAATTTTTTCTTTCAAAATTTAAACTAAAAACTCTTTCAATTAAAATTTCTTTCTTTTCTTCTTTCATTCAAAATTCTACTTTCAAAATTAAAAACAAAATCTTATTTAAATTTTTTCTTTCTTTTCTTTTTTCTCTCAAAATCTTATAAAATAAAATATTAAAATTTTAAAATTAAAACAACAAAATAAAATAAATAAATACAAATTGTTTCTACTTTTCTTTTTCTTCTCCTTCCATTTTAAATTTTTTCCTTGATTTTCTCTCGAACCAATCCCTTCATCTTCTCCAAAATCACCCTTATCTCCTTCCTACATTTTTTAAAAACCTCTTCCTCTCCTACCGGTACCACTACCCCAATTTCCAGTAGTTCTTTGGCCACGTCAAAGGAAGAGGCATCAATAATATTATCGACTTCACCGCTTAAATCTTTGATAAACCTGGTCTGTCAACCTTGTTGAGGTTTCTTCGACCATACCTGGTTGAGAGTCTCTTCGATATCCTCCCTCAAATCAACCACTAATTGATTTACCTCAACTGAGGGCAACGGTGCAGTTTCCACATTTGGAACTTCTGCGATTAGATCTGGATTCTAAATAAGATCATCAGTAACACAACTTCTAAGAAACAACAGAAGAATGAACTATCTTTGAACATGGGGTCAGTCTCTAAGAATAATTTTTGAGTAACCTCCACCGCCACTTCTTTTTCCTCTTCATCATCCTCGATGACCACCCGTCGTTTTTTTGGCGTCCATCTCAGAATAAGAACTTCCTCCTCATCTTCCTCCACCTCCTCTTCTACCCTTCGTTTACCCATGGCTTGAGTTACCCAGGACATCGTATTATCCTCGACTTCCTCCTCAGCTGCTTCTGATTGGTCATCCCCAATCAACACGTCCCATATGTCTTCAACAACTTCCTTTGTATTCGCTATTACCCAATATTTGGTCTTTATAAACCTTCATTTGATATCTGAATTTTTTTCTAATGCATCGCAGGCCACCCGTCTCCACTGGAAAAACTCGCATTTCTGGCAAGGACCTTGAGTAGCTGTGCTTTCCACACAGAAGTATTCCATGTATTCACAAGCTGTACATGCTTGGGAATATTGCTGGGTAAAGATTCCCCCATCTGCTTTAGGGTGTGGAGGCGTGGGAGTTGGGGTAGGACAATCCATCATAGTAAAATATAAAGTAATTAAAATAGAAGGGAAGGGAAACTAGTTTGGGAATTATGTCTCACGCTCAACGGAGCTTGCGTTTTTTATACCTGGGCATCTGGCACACGCCACGTGACACTCAAGGCAAAAGCAGCTCATTAAATCAATAATACAGAGGTCTAAATCCATACTCAAAGCACAGAAAGCAATTCTCCATAGAAACTGCGACTTTCATTTGTTTACTCACTATTCAACCGCGCTAGCCTAAAACTCAAAATGTAAATTAGTCAATCTCTCAATAGTGTGTCTCAGTCTTTTCCTCAATAAGCGACGCACAGCGCAATAGTCAATGTAATAGTAAACTAAAAGGTTTATTTAATGTCTGTGAATTATTAAAAAGGGGTAGTGAGCATGGACAGAATGGTTAGTGGAAGATTAAGGGGTTAACGGATGTTAGTGAGGAGGGTCCAGGTGTAACAGGTGTATTTTAATGATCTGTGGTGTGCGTAATAGTGGATGGGTATGAGGTCAATGCGAGGAGGAGTAAAGGATATAAAAGGGGTTCGGTTTTTGGTTTGACATTCTTTAGAATTAAATTATAGAACGTACATATAGTTAATAGTGGTAAAACTATAGTTAAATCATTATTATTATATCTTTCCTTATTTTCACAGTAATCATCTCTAAATCCTAAAATCTATAATTATTGAGTTTCCAACCCTTCGTGAGATTCTAAGAATTTTAATATTACCTTTAACTTATATTAGAATTCTCCTCGAACATATCTCAAAGCAGTAGCTCTTCCTTTGAATCATCTTTGAATCACTTCCTTGATCATTTCCTCTGTGCCTCGACAAAGTTTCTAAACTCCTCTCTCAATCTCACTTCCAGGAACACCCTCAACCTTGTGTGTAGGTCATCCGGTGACAATTTATTAATTTGGTACTTACAGATTGGGAGATCATCAAATTTGTAAGCAGCTGGAATCCGGACTTTTGAAGAATGTTGCATGGATGTTGTAGGAGGATTAACCAGATTGGGGTATGGATTCTCATAATCATCCTCTAAACGGTGTTGAGAAGATTCACTAGAAGGAGGAAGTTCCTGTGGCCTGGTTGGAGCAGCAGGGCTGTTGTTATTGATATTGTTGCTTGGCACAGTTTGGTTGGATACTGGTGGTGGAGTACCAGGTTGGTTGTAGGACGGACCATGAGAAGGTGGCCTGGAAGCTGATTGGGATTTTCTGGATGAAGATCTGGAAGAAATGGAACTGTCAGAGGATTAATTAAGTGGCAGTGGAGAGGTTTAGTTAACTCTTCTTGTTTGAGAGGGAGATTTTTGTCTGGGAGCAGTGTTGGGTGCTCTGGTGTCTTCTCGAGGTCCTCTGGAAGGTCTTTTAGAAGTTTTGGAATTTTTGGCATTTTTTGATGATGAAGCAATTGTGTGTATTGCTCTGGGAGCACTAGGAGGTTGTTTCATGGAGTTGTTGGTTTTTACTGGTGGATTTTGGCTGGTTTCTGGCTGAATTTGGAGGTTTTGAGCTTAATTTCCGCTTCCTAGAGAGATAAAGAGGACGCCTGGACACGGTCTAGCAGCCTGCAAGCTGATTTTGAAGCTGTTTTAGCTGAATTTGTTGAGATAAATGCTGTTTTTTAATATGGTAAGACAGGTCTTTTGGAGAGAGTTCTGGGGACAGAAAGGCGTGATCTTCTGGATTGAGCTGAAGATAGAGAAGAGGAAGAAGGACCTAGCTATGGGGATCTTGTAGAAGATCTAGACATGTATTTGTGTGAAGGTGAAGGTGGTTGAATAGGATAATTGGGGTCTCTGTCACACCTTTTCTTTTTGGAGTTGCAAGAATCACAGGCCCTGTTGTAGAGTTTGCCTTCAGGAGTTTGAAGAGTGAAGGTGCAAGGTCTGCACATTTGGATACACTGTTTGAAAGCATAGTCCTTGGGAGCAGTGAAACAAGGAAGGTATGATGGGTCAAAATATGGGGATACGGCCATTATCTGTGATGGTAAAACAATGAAGATAAATGAGATGAATTAAAATTTCATATCAGTGATGTGTAGATGATTAAGTGAAATTTCAAGTTCAGAAGGGCAGTTGCGGAGTATTGTGCATGGAATTGGCTCTGTCTTTCTATGCAAAGTGTGAAAAGTCTGTCAAGACTTCAAACTGAACACTGTGGTCAGTCCATCAAGACTTTAGACTGAAGAATAAAATATTCCCCCAAGACTATAAACTGAGAATGGTTTGATGGTTGAGTCCTTCAGGACTATAAACTGATAATGTGGTGTTGGTGTGATTCTGGAAGAGGGCATCCAAAGGGGGAGTCTCTGAATTTAGTTAAGGCAAGTGTAGGGGTAACTGATGAGATGGCTTCTCTGTAAAACAGTTACCCCAGAATTTAGTTTATTTCTTTAGTCTTAAATGGTTTGATCTTTGGTTCTCCCTTTATTATTTAGGTCTTGAGTCCCCCAAGACTATAAACTGAGGGTTTTTGAGTCCCCCAAGACTATAAACTGAGGGTTTTTGAGTCCCCCAAGACTATAAAATGAGGGCTGTTAGTCACCCAAGACTTAAAACTGAGGATAAGTCCCCCAATACTTTAAACTGAGGAGTTTTTTTATTATTATCTTATTTCTAAGTCAAGAATTTCAGTCAAGAATAAATTACAGTAGAGAATCAAGAGATGAAACAAAGTGTTCAGCATTAGTTTTGAACTGGTGGATGAGGTGTCTTCTTTTCTAAATTTCCTGTGGATCTTTGGCAGGAGTGGATTGGAAGTAGTTTAGAATGAGATGTTTTTGTTGAGAAAAGTGTTGTTGGAATTTGTCCTTGATGGTAGGAAATTGATTGGGTGGTGGTGTTTCAATGGTTCCGGCATTGTCATCATCACTGTCTGAATGGGAATGAACTGGAAATTCATCAGCTTTAATATCAGTATGGAGAATTATTGGTTTTACCATCAGAAGATCTAGGCATGGTAGAGATAGTGGTTTTAGTGGTGTTGGCACTCTTTTTGGAAGGGTGTAACTTGTTGATTAATCTGGGTATCAAGATGGAAGGCCTGGATCTTTTGGTTTTTCTTGAAGATGGACCAGGTTGAGGGGAAGGTGAATCTGTTGCAGATGATAATTGACCAGGTCTGGAGCAAGATTTCTTTCTTGAATAGCAGGCATCACATGCAATTCTGTATAGATGAATTATTAATGATATAGTGCAGATGAGGGTATGGTCAATAATCTATTGACAGGGACCCATTTCAGAGATGGATTTGAAAAATGTGTGAACATGGTGGTTTTGGTGAAGGAGAATGAGGAAATTCTCAATTGGAGGGAAGATGTTGTCTTCAAACTTGGCAGAGGCTTTGTTGGTCTGTTTGACACTGTTTTGGTATGTCTTAATTGACATTGGTTGAATAAATGGGTGTTTTTCTGGTTCTATTCAGTGAATATTGGGACTATGGGTATTTCAATACTACCATTAGATAGCCATGGTTTCTCTCTATATTTCATGTCTTCATGACATTTTTAATATTCTAAGTTTTAAGGGGTCATTTGCTCATTTTTCATTACTAAAAGATAGCTGTTTAATTTTGTTTTTTGTTTTTAACAAGCTAACCTTAAGTCTTAGGGTTAAGTCCTTAGTATCATTATGTAGAGCTAATTTTGCTCTATATTTTATGTCACAATGTTTTCATAGCTTAATTTTGTGTTTTAAGGGTTTTAGTAGTCATGGTGGATTTGTCTAGGTATTTTGGGCCTTATTGGAGGTTTTTGGTGGTTTTCTGGCTTTAGGGAGGTCTGTCTGCTTCTAGGCGGGCCACCTGCATCAGGCGTCATGCCCTTCTTGGTTATAAAAGGCTGGGGACCGCTTCTAGAGGGTTTTTATTCAATTTGTCTGCCAAAAGTGCTAAATTTGTTGCTGTGCATGAATTTTTTAGAGGGTAGTCTGTGTACATACTGAATAAGACAGTTTGGGGCAACTTTAATTATCATACAACCATCCGGAGGTGATATCATTGTTTCTCACTCAGTTTTCACTGTTTTTGGCCACAAGTGGCTGTGTTTGTTGCAAGGTTAGTTCTTCATTTAACTCAACTTTGGCAACTGGTTTCTTTGGTGTAGCTTTGCAACCTGCATCAAGTATTATTGCTGCTTTCTGTGTGACAAGTGCACAGTTTTTTGTTTCTCTGGTGTGTATCTTTCTGCACTTCAGGGATCTAATTCTTTGGTTCTCAGTGGTCTGCTATTGGCTACTGTCTTAAATTGTTAAGCAGTAAAGAAGTGTGTTGGAAAGGGTGTAGTAAGAGTCTCTAATTTGCTGTAGAAAATAAATCTCACCTGGTAATTCTCAAAGGGACAGGTGTTTTTCTCTCCAGTTTTACTCAAACTCCCTTAGTCAAGGCCTATAGCTAGTACTATAGGATTATCTACAGCATATGTATTGATTTAAGAATGTTTGTCAAAGACTTTTCTTCATTGGCTGCTCATTTGAGACAACTGAATAGGAAGGATGCTTATTGGGAGTTAGATGAAGACTATGAAGAGGCTTTTGTTAAGCTGAAGAAGGTGTTAGGAGAAGATATTATCCTGAAACAGTTAGATTATGGGAAGGATGTTTCATGAACCATGTGACACTTGAGGCAAAAGCAGCTCATTAAATCAATAATACAGAGGTCTAAATCCATACTCGAAGCGCAGAAAGCAATTCTACATAGCAACTGCGACTTTCCTTTGTGTACTCACTATTCAACCGCACTAGTCTAAAATCTAAATCTAAATTAGTCAATCTCTCAATAGTCTGTCTTAGTCTTTTCCTCAAAAAGCGACGCACAGCACAATAGTCAATGTAATAGTCCGCTAAAAGGTTTATTAAGTGTCTGTGGATTATTAAAAGGGGTAGTGATCATGGACGGAATGGTGAGTGGAGGATTAAAGGGTTGACGGATGTTAGTGAGGAGGGTCCAGGTGTAACAGGTGTATTTTTTAATAGTCTGTGGTGTGTGGAATAGTAGATGGGTATGAGGTCAATGCGAGGAGGAGTAAAGGATATAAAAGGGGTTGGGTTTTGGTTCGGCATTCTTTAGAATTAAATTATAAAACATGTATATAGTTAATAGTGGTAAAGCTTCAGGTTAAATCATTATTATTGTATCTTTACTTATTTTATCAGTAATAATTTCTAAATCCTAAATCTTTGATTATTGAGTTTCCAACCCATCGTGAGATCTTAAGAATATTAATATTACCTTTAAATTATATTAGAATTCTTCTCAAACATATCTTGAAGCAGTAGCTCTTTCTTCGAGTTATCTTTGAATCACTTCCTCGAACATTTCCTCTGTGCCTCAAAGAAGTTTCTAAACTCCTTCCTCCATCTCACTTCCAGGAACACCCTCAAACTTGTGCATAGGTCTTCCGGTAACAGTATAATTTAATTCTCTGTAGTTCTCATTCTTTGGCACTACTACGTCCTTTTTTCAGGTGTTTTCTAAATTTATAAAATGGCACTTGTTCAACGCACTCCTCCTACGGGCGCTACTACTAGAGCTCGCGCCAGAGGCAGGCCAACAGCCACAGGGCCTGTTTCCTGCACTCACTCCTTGGGACCTCGTCCAATCTGTAGAAAAAATCCCTCAGGATTTTGATGATTCTAGCAAGGAAGGAGAAGGAGAGGATATGATGCATGATGCACCATCCCTCCCTGCTACTCACACTTCTGGTCAAACTTTGGAGCCTGGACCATCTAATTCGCTGGAGGACTTCATGAGACTTTTCATGAAAACCATTTCCAATCCAACATCTTCGGAGGGATCTAAATTCAAAACTCCTTCCATGAAATCTCCTGATAAATTCGATGGAGAACATCCAGACAGATTGTGGCCCTTCTTGAAAACCTGCAGGCTCCTGTTCCATAATGACCCTTGAAACTTCAATAAAAACCAATAGAAGATTGTTTACGCTTCTTCTTTCCTAGCCGGAAAAGCAGAACAATGGTTTGAACCTTATCTTCTCATGCTCTCTTCAACATAAACCCACTTACTTATTAATAACTGGGAAAAGTTTGAAGACCAAATCTTCACGTTGTTTGGTGACCCTAATGAAACTGACAACACAGAAATTGAACTTGATTTTCTTCACATGAGTGATAATGGTAAACCCTCTGAATATATTTCTAACTTCAGAGCACTTCAAACTCAAGTAGGTTGGAATAATGCTGCCCTCAAGTATCATTTCAAAAAAGGACTTCCTTCCAGGATTCTGGATCAATTAAATCTTCATGGTCAGAAGATGACTACCTTAACAGATTTAATGGATTGAAACCTCGAACTCAACGGTGTTTACCAAGGATGACTAAAACATCGTCGATACGCCAACAAATCTCAAGGCCTAAATTTTAAATCAGAACCTTCTTCACACCCACAAACTACTCAATCCTCCTGGACTCAATCCAAACCCAATAAGGGAAAGGACAAACCTCAACCAAAAGGCTCTACCTCAGTAAATATCAGTAAGGTACTGGATCAAAAAGAGGAACTCAAAGAAGATAAGAGGAGGAGGCGAGTAGATAATGGGTTATGTATTTATTGTGGGGGTAAGCACAAGCTAGAAGATTGTGTGAAGTTGAAGGAAAGAGAAGGTACTAGTTCAAGGTCAAAAAACTAGTAGATAGTTTACTTGTGTGCAAAGCGAACTATCATATCTTGTCCAGTGCACAGAACCTCCATGTCTTAAGGACTGGAGTTGCCTTAAACCGCTTGAGATTCATTCTTTTTAAGGAGGATATCCCCTTCAGTTGTCTTATAGACTCTGGAGCTTCAATTTATTTTTTCAGTTTATATTTTTCCGAGAAGTTAAGGCTGACATTCACAGATATTGATTGACATCCAATATATTTGGTTGAATCAGAGGAACCAAAAAAATTGGGTAAGTAAAAAAGTTTCATGGGTTTTCAACTTTCTGAACTTTCTCCCCTTTGAGTGGGAATTATCAGTCTTGGACGCCCCAAGGATGGACTATACTATTCTTGGCCATAACTTTTTAAAGCATTGGAATCCTGAAATTGATTGGTCCCAGGGATTGATCACCCCATGCACTAAGTATATTTCTGATTCTTCAATGCAGGTCAATAGGGAGTTAAACAACCCGCCTGACAATGTCCTTCTAGAGGACAAATCTCTTCCAGATGACTTGCAAGCATATGATCTTTCTCTAAATGAGCGATTGGCTCACCCTTCTAGCTCTATGACTTCACTCGAAGAGGATTTAAATTACCTCAAAGTAATCAAATTATGCTCTCTCAATTATGGTCTTCCCTTGAAAGATTCTCTCGAAGATGATGAGGATGACCAAATCAACATTGAAGCCATTAAATCAACTCTACCGGAAATCTATCATGATTTCCTCGATGTTTTCTCAATCTGCAAGGCTAATAAATTACCACCTCATCGGCCCTACAACCATCAAATAGAGTTAATAGGTCCAGTACTTCCGGCAGGTCCTGTCTATTCTTTGTCAAAGGATAAATCTCAAGTTATTCAAGACTACATTGCAGAGAATGTAGCCAAAGGTTTCATCAGAGCCAGTAAATCTCCAACCGGCTCCCCTGTTCTTTTTGTAAAGAAAAAGGATGGTAGCCTTAAGTTGTGTGTTGACTATAGAAAGCTCAACACAGTCACTAAGATGAATGCATATCCCATTCCTCCTATGTCATTGCTTCTTACCCTTTTCAATGTTGCTAATTTTTTTTCTAAAATTTATCTTAGAGGTGCTTACAATTTATATTTTCATTGCGGAAGGTCATGAACCACTGACTGCAATGTGCACTAGATTTGGCAGCGGGGGGACCCATTTTCTGACAAGAACCCAGAAAATGTGAAATCAATTTTCAATGAATCAATGTTAACAACTCATCAACTTAATTCAATGACAATTCAATCTTTTCAAAATCCACTATCCAACATCCTCGAAGTTCAGTCAAAGGAAAATTATTGTTTAGGGTTAAAAGAAAAAATACTCTCAAAGAAAGGGGCCAAAAGATATAGTGTTGAATCAGGTTGATAGGTTTTCAAAGGTAGAGTAGTCATACCCGACAGCAATGAAATAAAATTATGGAATTTATATAGTCGACATGATTCTACATTAGCTGGTCATTTTGGGGTTGATAAAACCTACCAGTTAATAGCAAGGGATTTCTTCTTTTTAGGAATGACCAGATAAATCAAGGCCTATATTAGATCTTGTTACGAATGTTATAGGCATAAGGCTCCGCATCACTGGAAGCATGGGTTTCTTCAACCACTTCCTATTCCCTCTAAACCTTGGGAATCTTTATCAATGGATTTCATTTCTCAACTTCCTCTTTCTAATAATTTTGATGCTATATTAGTAAAAGTAGATAGATTTTCAAAAATGTCTATTTTTATTAAAACCACTACTACTGCTACAACAGAAGATTTTTCAAAATTGTTTCTAGAATACGTATTTTCCAAACATGGCTTACCTAATGATATTAATTCAGATAGAGGCTTGTTGTTTGTATACACATTCTGGACTCAACTGTGTAGACAACTCAATATCACAAGGAATCTCTCCATGGCCTATCATTCTGAAGCCAATGGGCAAACGGAAAGGGTCAACCAAATCCTGGAACAATACCTTTGAATGTATGTCAGTTACCAACAAGACAAATGGACCACATGGTTACCATTGGCCAAATTTGCTTATAATATCTCAACTCTTTCTTCTACATGACAATCACCTTTTGAAACTGTTTATGGAAGACATCCTCGATTCAACTCAATCCACGTAGGAACTAGTCATCCTGCTGAACATTATCTTTTAACAATATCACAACTCCAAGAAGAAATTAAATCAAATTTGGAATTAGCGATTTTAAGGTACAAGGAACAGGCCGACAAACATTGACAATCTTCTCCTTCTTTTAAACCAGGCGACAAAGTATGGCTTAATGCAGAAAACATTTGAACAACTCAACCATCAAGGAAACTGGCTGAAAAACTCTTGGGACCATTCGAAATTGACTCTGAAGTCTCTAAAACTGCATTTTGACTCAAGCTACCTCCTAAATTGCAGGCTATTCACCCTGATTTCCACATATCTCTCCCGGAACTGGCTCAAGAAAAATACCTGGGCAGGGACCAACCTCCTCCGGAACCGGTTGAAGTAGAAAACCATTTAGAGTGGGAAGTAAGCTGCATCCTTGATTCAAGAATGCGCAAAGGGAAACTTCAATACCTCGTGGAATGGGAAGGCTTCCTCAATGACTCAGACAAAACATCCTGGGAACCAGCCATCAATGTTTCTAACCCCCCTGAACTCCTAAAATCTTTTCATATTAAATATCCTTTAAAACCAAAACCTTAGAACTCTCTTTTATTTCTTCTCATCTTTCTCTTTTCTTTTTCTTTTTCTTTTTCTTTTCTTAAAATTCTAAAACTTCTTCTCTTCTAAAATCCTTACTTGTTTTTTCTTTTCTTTTCTTTCTTCTTCTCAAAAGCTTTTTTTTCAACCTTCTTTAAAAATAAATAAAAAAATAAAATAAATAAAATAAAATAAAATAAAATAAAATAAACTAAAATTAAAATAAATTAAATTAAAAGTTAAAATTAAAAAATACAATCTTAAAATTCATTAAAATTAAAATATTAAAAAATCAATAAATTCCTTTAAATTTTCTTTTTTCTTTTCTCTTATTTCTTTTCTTCAAACTTTCAAAATTTTTCACAAACTCAATATGAAAATCTTTCAAAAACTTCACTTCAACCTTTAAATCTCTCTTTTAAAATTCTTCAAACAAATTACTTCTTTCTTTCAAATTCTTTTTTTTTTCAAAAACTATTTTTTTTCTTTATCTTCAAATAACCAAAATTCCTCAAAAACTTCAATAAATAAACTTTCACAAATAACAATTTTTTCTTTCATTAAATTTTCAGTTTAAACAAAATTATTTCAATCAACTATTTATTTTTTTTACTTAATTTTTTTTTTTCAAAACTTAAACTAAAATTCCTTCAATTAAATATTCTTTCTTTTCTTCTTTTATTCAAATTTTTTTCTTCTTTCAAAATTTAAAACAAAATTTTATTTAAATCTTTTCTTTCTTCCTTTTTTCTTTTCTTTTCTCAAAATGTTATAAAAAATATCAACATTTTTAATTAAAACAACAAAATAAAAATAAAGAAATAAATACACAAATTGCTTTCTACTTTTTTCCTTCCCTCTTTCTTTCTTTTCCTTTTCCTTCCATTTTAAATTTGATCCTTTATTTTCTCTTGAACCAATCTCTTCATCTTCTCCAAAATCACCCTTATTTACTTCCTACATTTCTCAAAAACCTCCCCCTCTCCTACTGGTACCACTTTCCCAATCTCCAGCAATTCTTCAGCCATGTCAAAGGAGGAAGCATTGATAATCTTTTCAATATCGCCACTGAACTCTTCAATAAACCTAGATTTTTGACCCTTGCAAGGTTTTTTCAACCATACCTGGTTAAGAGTTTCTTCATTATCCTCCCTCGAGGCAATCACTGGTGAATGTTTTCAGTAGGGATTGACGGCGCCACTTCCACAACGGCGATCTCCACAGCAGTGGTTTCCACAATAGGAGCTCCCACAGTCGAGGTTTCCACCATAGGGGTTTCCGCGATGACATCTGAATTCTAAGACATATGGTCATCAGTAAAAAATTTTTCTTTGGAAAACAAAATTAAAATAAAATAAAATAAAAGCAAAATTACTTCAAACATTGGATCAGCCTTTAGAAATAACTTTGATGTGACTTCCACTGTCACTTCTTTTTCTTCTTTGTAATCTTCAATGACCATCTGCTGCTTCTTTGGTGTCCGCCTTGAGATGGGGACTTCCTCCTCATCTTCCTCCCCCAATTCATCCACCTCATCTTCTACCTTTCGTTTTTTACCCGTGGCTTGGGTTACCCAGGTCTCCACGGTGTCCTCGACTTCCTCCTAAACTTCTTCTGACTGATCATCCCTGATTGACACATCCCATACATCTTCCACCACCTCTTTGGTCTTTGGTATTACCCAATACTTTGACTTGGTAAATATTTGTTCAATGTCAGAGTTTTTAGCTAAAGCATTGCATGTCACCCGTCGCCATTGGCAAAACTTACATTTCTGGAAAGGACCTCAAGTAGCTGTGCTTTCAACACAGAAGTATTCCATTGTTTCACAAGCTCTGCATGCTTGGGAGTACTATCGGATAACAAGCCCACCATCTGCTTTGGGGTGAGGAGGCGTGGGAGTTGGAGTCGGGCAAGCTGACATAATAATAATAATCAAGAATTCAATAAAGGGAAAATAGTGTGGGAAGTATGTGTCTTACGCTCAACGGAGCTCGCTTTTTTATACCTGGGAATCTGTCACGCGCCATGTGACACTTGAGGTAAAAGCAGCTCATTAAATCAATAATACAGAGGTCTCAATCAATACTCGAAGCGCAGAAAGCAATTCTACATAGCAACTGCGACTTTCCATTGTGTACTCACTATTCAACCGCACTAGTCTAAACTCTAAATCTAAATTAGTCAATCTCTCAATAGTCTATCTTAGTCTTTTCCTCAAAAAGCGACGCACAGCACAATAGTCAATGTAATAGTCCGCTAAAAGGTTTATTGAGTGTCTGTGGATTATTAAAAGGGGTAGTGAGCATGGACGGAATGGTTAGTGGAGGATTAAAGGTTTGACGGATGTTAGTGAGGAGGGTCCAGGTGTAACAGGTGTATTTTTTAATGGTCTGTGGTGTGCAATATAGTGGATGGGTATGCGGTCAATGCAAGGAGGAGTTAAGGATATAAAAGGGGTTGGGTTTTGGTTTGGCATTCTTTAGAATTAAATTATAAAACGTAAATATAGTTAATAGTGGTAAAGCTTCAGGTTAAATCATTATTATTGTATCTTTCCTTATTTTCTCAGTAATAATTTCTAAATCCTAAATCTTTGATTCTTGAGTTTCCAACCCATCGTGAGATCTTAAGAATATTAATATTACCTTTAAATTATATTAGAATTCTTCTTGAACATATCTTGAAGCAGTAGCTCTTCCTTCAAGTCATCTTCAAATCACTTCCTTGAACATTTCCTCTGTGCCTCGAAGAAGTTTCTAAACTCCTCCCTCCATCTCACTTCTAGGAACAACCTCGACCTTGTGCGTAGCTCGTCTGGTGACAGGATGCAGGCTAGATTTATCTAGCAGTGTATTCAAATCAAAGTTCTTTTGGGGTGTTTCTGTCTCAATTGGATAAAGCTAGTTACATAAGACTAGTCAGGTATGAATGTGTGGTTTTTAATGAGGTTGGATCACGATATTCTCAACAAAAATTAGAACTTTGTGGTGTGGCAAAAATCTTAAAGAAAACTCAAAATATCTTATGTGGACAACACTTCAAATTTCAAGTTGATGCTAAATATTTGATTCAAATGATAAATTCCCATAGTTTATTAAATGTAATCCAGTTCAAATTTGTCCTGTAATGACTTCAATATAATTGTCTTTTAAAGATTCAGGAATCAGAATTGGCTTTTGTTGCCATGGTTCATGAAGAACAACAAGAATCTTGTAGGGCTCTTTATAAGAATACTTTAACACCTACCTTCTTCTAAAAAAGAAATTTCCTTATCCCTTTTTACAATAACATCCAACAAAAACTTCTTCTCTTCACCTGATAACCATTCTTCAGGCTCAAAAATAACAACACCCAATCTTGCAAAAGTTATTCTTCATGTTTCAGAATATTCTGGTGGATTCTTGACTAAACAAAAGTAAGATAGATATCTTGATAAATCTGGCCTCTTCAAAGGTGTTTTCAGTTCAACTATCAGAGGTCATTAATTTATCCAACCTTCTTTGATACCTTTTTATATTTTTCTGCTTCAACATTAACTTTGACTTGAGGTATATGATCTCCTCTAGATCCAACATTAAATAATACAATATCAGAACTTTCTTTTTCATCAGAATCAGAAACAAAATAATTTGAAATATAATTTTTATTTGTAATATTAACATACACCATGGGAAATTCGGGGGTGAATTGCTAGCAGCTCTCACTCTTTAAACTCCATAGTGACCCTAATTTATGCCATGTATCAGACCTTCCATAAATGTCATATTGAGAATAAATTGGAGTCACATTTAGTTTAAGATTTGTCGTTGATTTAGGCCCAGTGTGCCCTTTATTCAGTACAAGTTGATCCAACAAAACTGTAATTTGATCCTTAGTTTAGCCACCATTGAGCACACATTGATCCAACATACACATTATGCATGTGTACTCAAAATACATTATTCATGCATATTGAAAATTCATACATATTCATTACCAATTATGCATGCATACTCAATATGCAATTTGAATTATGCATAGCACATAATGCATATTGAATAATTCATGTTTCATATTGCATAAATCGTAATGCATAATGCATATTGCATAATAAAGAATGCATAATACATAATACATAATGAATAATGCATAATTAATATTGCATAATGAAAAGTGCATATTGCTTATTGCATATTGCATATAGCATGTTGTATAATTCAAATTGTATATTGCATATTGCATATTGCATATAGCATATTGCATATTGCATATTGCATGTGGATGCATAATGAATATAGCATAATACATAATGCATATTGCATGTGGATGCATAATGCATATGCAACATGAAATATTCATGCATACAGAATGTGAAAATTAACCTTCTAGCAAGAAAAGTGAAAAATAAGTCATGTGACCTATAATTTTGAAAAGGGAAAAGAGGAATGATGATTTAAGTTTTTTTTAAAATAGCCTTAGTTTTCATTATATTGTTAGAAAATATGCCTTGAAAAACTATATTGAAAAAACCCATATTCTTGGTGAGAAATTCTTCATCAAGTTTAAAAAGCAAATTTTAACTGTTAGCATTATCTATATAGCTTCAAATATGAAAGACTCTATGTAAAAAATTATTATCCTCAGTAGTTTACTTATTTATTGTCCCTAGTAGTGTGGGGGAACTGGAATGCAATATGAAATGAATATTGCTTTTGAAAACAGTGGCAAGCAAATTTGCAATTCCACTCATGGATTTTCATTCTTGACTAGTAGTATGGGGGTTGGTAGCAGTGGTCAAGCAATCACTAAAAAAATTTGTGCACTCATTTTTGAATAGAGGGTATAATGAGTGTAGAATTATGGAAGGTGACCATAATTTATTATAATTCCTTAATTTTATTGAATAATTTTGAATATTGAAAATGACTTTTGGTTGGTTAGTATTTGATCTAGCTGTCCCAGAGCCTTTCTAAATATTGATGTTACTCTTTAAAATTATTGAATATTTTCCATTATGAGGATTTGATTTCAGTGCAAGTTAATGTTGGCTCTATATTATGACCATTGAAAAACATATTTACCACACAACAACTGATATAAAATAGGCCTAGACATCTGGTGCAAATTTTTTTGCCTAGGCATTAATCTTTATCAAACTAGTTATTGATAGGAATATTATGAGTCAAATAATTTCTCACCACATCAAATATTGTGTGAACTGGTTAACAAAATACTTGATTAATGCTTTAATTCTAAAATATTGGCTTCCAGAAAGTACTTGACTGATAGTCAGACGCACATTTGTGCAAGTGGGTAACATAAAGCATAAACAAGACTGCAACAGGTTGAATCTATACATTAATATGTTTTTGAACCTTTGAAAAGCATGGTTATTAATTTTTTTGTCCCACCAATATATTTGTGCTAAGTATGTATTGATTAATAAATCAATCTGTTACATAGGAAAAATTATTTAAAATGCAAATGTGAAGAATGTTGAAACATTATTATTTTACAACTCCTATGATTTTCCTAAATCATTTCATTGAATGGCCTAAGTGAAGAGAATTCAGATATCACTGTTTCCACATATGTATGGGATAATATTTATTTTCTCATAATAAGATTATAATGAACTTGTCCTTACCAGTTATTATCTATGATTGGGGTATTCTTGAATCTCATGTGCCAAATGCATCAGGCAGAATGCTATACTTTGATCATAATAATAAAAGGATATTTGGCAGTTCAATATATTCATTATATGTTAAAAAATATTATTCTTGCTTTTCATATATTAAATGGCTTAATGCTATGTTTTTAATAATAACTGGGTGTTAAAATATGCTTTCCATTTTTTATCTTTGAGGTAGTATTATTTTGTGTTCCAAAGAAATTGGCCAGAATTTTTTACCTTGAATAATGATGATTTAATAAAATGCATTTTTTAAATATAGGATTACTATCTTAAATACAATTTAAAAAACAGTGGTATCTGGCTTTGAATGGCACAAAGTGTCCATCTGAACATTGGAAGATGCTGAAAAAAAATCTTTTATAAAGCATATCAGTAAGAGTATAAGTATGTGAAAGTTGGGTAGTTGTAATTATTAAAGTGTCCTTCTCAGAAATATACCATTACTCAGGTGGACACTTTAGGTTCTGTGAAATAGGATGATAAGGATTTTGCTAATTTTCATAATATTTGATTGTTGACTAACCATAAAAGTGAAGCTGTTACAGACTTGGTAAAAAGTGTCCTTCTGAAAGACGGTCCAACACTCAGAAGGACACTTTTATAATACATATAATCTAGGTATTATATGTATACATATCTATTATTTATGCATTATTAAAGTATCCTTCTGAGAGTCAGACCATTGTTCAGAAGGACACTTTTGACCAAGTCTGTAACACCTTCATTTTAATGTTAAGCCAATGTTCCAGCACCAAGACTATTAAAAGAGCTCATGTCATTTACAGTACTAAAAGTGTTCACCTAAACAATGGTTCATCACAGAGAAAGACAGTTTTATAAACTTTAAAGATAAAATGGCTATATATATTATCTATATGATATGCATTATAAAAGTGTCCTTCTGAGTGTTGGAGCGTCATTCATAAGAAAAATTTTGACTAAGTTTGTAACACCTTAACTTTAATGGTTAGGCAACAATCAAATACCATGGACACTAGCAAAATGCTTGTTGTCTACTTAAAAGTTACTTAAAGTTTCCACCTGAACAATTTTCCATAGCTGAGAAGGACACTTATAAATTGCAGATCATCTAGGTATTATATATATACCAGTGTTTCTCTTATGAATTTTAAAAAATTAATATGCACACAATCAAATATTGTGTTGACTGGTTAAGAAGACACTTGTTTAATACTTTATTTCTTGATTTCAAGCTTCCAGAAAGTACTTGACTGATGGTCAGAAACATGTTTGTTCCAGTGGGTGACATAAAGCATAAAAAACTCTGTAACAGGTTCAATTATTACATTAATTGGTTTTTAAACCTTTGAAAAGCAGGTGTATTAATATTTTTGTCCCACCTATATTTGTGCTAGAGTAGTTATTGAGTAATTAATCAATCTGTTACTTAAGAAAAATTATTTAAAATACAAATTTGAAGAATGTTGAAGAATTATTGTTTTACAAATCCTAAGATTTTCCTAAATCTTATACATGTTAATGGCCTTAGTGAAGAAAATTCAGATATCACAGTTTTCACATATGTATATGAAAATATTTTCTTTTCATAATAATAATAAAATGTACTTTCCTTTACCAGTTTGTTATCTATGATTAGGGTATTTTTGAATCTTGTGCTCAAAATTCATCTGGAAGAATGCTATACTTTGATCATAATAATAAAAGGATATTTGGCAGTTCAATATTTATATTAAATAATAAGAAAAAATTATTCTTTACTCTTCATATATTCAATGTCTTAATGCTATGTTTTTAATAATAGTTATGTGTTTCAATATACTTTACATTATATTATGATTTTTTGATGTAATATTATTTTGTGTTCTAAAGGAATTGGACAGCTTTTTTTAATTATTTTGTGTTCTAAAGGAATTGGATAGCTTTTTTTACCATGAATAATAATAATTCAATAAAATTCATTTTTCAAATCTGAGATTAATTTTTTAAATACAATTAAAAAAACAGTGGTATCTGGCTATACATGGCACCAAGTGTCCTTCTGAGCATTGGCTGATGCTGAGGAATATACTTTGATAAAGAATATGGGTGAGTGTATAAGTCTGTAAAAGATAAGTAGCTCAAATTATCAAAGTCTCCTTCTCAGAAATGGACCATTACTCAGGTGGACACTATAGGTTCTGTGCAATAGGATTGCAAGGGGTTTTCTAATGTCAATGGCATTTGACTATTGGCTAGCCATAAAAGTGAAGGTATTACAGACTTTATCAGCCTGTATATCTCCAGGACTGAGTAAAAAGTAATTATAAGTTATGTTAAACACATGAACTATACATGGGAATAATAAATAAGAGTACACAAATAGTATACATAAGTAAAATTATGATAATACACAAAAAATGCCATTATAACACCTTATATACACGCATATATCCACCTTTTATAGGTCTTATGTACTTAATATTAAGTTGGAATATGTTAGGGTAATCTTAAGAACCTTAAGTATAAGGCTACATAATTTTTAAGTACACTTAAAGCTGTTATATTCATTGTTTTATGCAAAAAACAAGAAATGCGCTTTATTTCACTTAAAAGTTGACTATATGCGCTATAAAATTGAGAATATCAAAATTGTGCTTTGACAGATCAATTGGGCTCATTTAGAACTATTGATTTGGCTATTTAAATGCATAAAAATAACACTTTTCAAATTTGGTGTTTTTTATGCCAGAAATGGCTTCTGTGTACTGGCCACATACTGCCTGCTTTTTTCCTGTGTGAATAGCTTCATTTTTAGCAAAGTAAGCTTTTTCACACTATAATTACCCCACATTCTACGCCCACTGTGGGGAAACACACTAAAATAGGCGACAGGCGCTTATTTAGTGTCCTAGCTTAATTAATAATGCATTGACCTTGTTTATATGCACTAATTTCATTAATAACCTCACTCTTGGCACTTTATTTCATCACCACGCTTAAATTCGCCTAATTTTAGTCAAGGATTTACCCGTGAAAGCGCCTGCCAAGAACTGCATGTAGTTACCCCACATCTCACGCTCTTTTTTAAGTTTTTGGGTGGTTTCTCAGTCAATTTTGGTTATTTTTGAATGGGAATTTCACGTAGTATAATGTCAGGATTAGCCCCATTATTTCTACAGTCAATCCCCCTTATTATTAAGCTATTATTAACCTTAAAAAGTCTCCTTTAGTCTTTAATATTATTGTTTTATACGCATATACTCTCTTTTTGTCTTTTTCTTTAATTTTGATGGATTTCCCTTATTATTACAGGATTTTGGCAGTTGTTACTCTTCTAATTATGTCATGGGTTACTGGGAATGTTGATGGGCATGTCTATTAGTTGTTTAGAGGCGTCATTAATTGTGTATTGGGTGGTACATCAAGGGAATCATTGGGGAACTCAGTGTGTATAAAAGGAGGAGGTTTTTGGGTTGTGTTTCTACATTCTTTACCATTACAATTTAACCAATATAACCAAATCAATTACAATACATATCAATTAGTACTTTTATAAGACTTTTGAATAGTATCTGAATTTATATAATCTATTTTTCTACCAACTATAAAGATTGTAAGCCATATATAAGAATAGTGAGAATTATACTACTGAGACCTTTATATTTGATTATATTTTACAACTTAGTGGATTAGAACTACAGTATTCATATAGGACCATTAAAATCTTCTAGACAACTGACTATTCAAGCTAGTTCACGTCCTTGTACTTGACCCTAGCCTGACAATTGGGGGCCTTTCCTCAAGAATTCTGTTATAATCCTGTAAGTGAAATTTTCAAAAGAAGGTGCACGTAAATAATATCCCTATAGAAATATTTGGATAATTACAACAGGTTGGGGTCACTTATATAGTGATTTCAGAAAAAGAAGCCCTGTTATATTATAAAATTGTGATATTGAATCAACAATTTTACCACTAATTTTACTTATAATTGTTATTAGTGGGTCTGTCAATAGACCAATTAAATTTGAGATCTTTGCAGATAAAATTTTTACCACTAATTTAACATATAATTGTTCTTAGTGGGAGTCTGTCAATAGACCAATTAAATTTGTGATCTTTGCAGATAATAAACCAATTAAACTGATTAATTGTTTTCTTTTAACAGGACTCTTAATCTTTTCTTTTATTGGTTTGTAAAATTCATTAAATATTTGGAATGAATCATACTGACAGTTGTTTTCTTTTGAATATAAAAACACGGCTACATATTGTAGACCAGTTAAATCAAGTGACCACATAAAAGCATATTTGACTTTTGGCACTTAAATATTCACTTCATACCAATAAGTAGGCAATAAAATTGTCTTCAGTGGTATTGATAAGTACTGATAAAACTCCTTTTTGAAGTTTTCATATCTAAACTTTCCATTCTTTAAATTCCACGTAAAAATGTGTGACAACAATGACATTGTAAGTAATAAGGTAAAACCTTATAACTTAAGACCTAGAGCTGAAAGACCTGTTACAGGACATTCAAATGGAGGGCCAGGACTCTCCCATAATCAACAACACTCCGTCAATGTCTTTGGAGGAAAGGGAAAAGCTTTTAAAGCAGGTTTCAATAAAGAAAACAAAAAATACTTTACAAGAACAAGTTCACTCCCTATCTACCCTACTGAACACCTTGACAATAAGAGTCAACAATATAGTGGACCAGATCAACAATCTGGAAAAGAGAGCAGCTCAAGGTTTCATAGAAGTCAACCAAGCTCTAGTGGACATAAAGACTCAACCACCAACAGTGGCACCCATCAATTCCATAGCAACACCTCCAGCCCAAGAGGAGGACCAAAAAATTACAGTAAGCAAATGGAAATGGGATTTGTACACCCAAAACTACAACAATCCTCAACAGCAGGGCTCCAGCAGTCACCCTTACAGGGGAAAGCCAAGGAGAGGCAGGGGAAGTGGGATAAGACCTTGGTAAGTCATCCAACTTCTTATGATCAATTATATCAACCTGAAAATAAATTACTTATAGGTAATGAGATTGATAAGGAAATATTGGATATTATTGATAAGGATTTAAAGGATTATTCATTTGAAAAGGATATGTTAAACTTGTCTTTACATGAGGACAATGTAAATAGTTTTCTTGATAACCAGGAAAATACTATTAATATAAAAATGGAATCAAATGAATTAAATCTTGACCCTGATAATGAGTCTTCTGAATTGGACATGGAAAAAATAGAATATTTTTTAAAAGAGAATCCAATGGAATCAAAAATAATAAGTAAATTATTATTGAGAATTGAAAAATTGGAAGAGTTCTCAAAAGAGTCAAACATTAATACAGAAAATGTATTATTACAACTAACACAATCATTGAGTACCACAGCAAATAAATTAAAAATTATTGAAAATTCAAATAATGAATTAATCAATGAGAATAAAAAATTAAAATCTGAGATTAGAAATTTAGAAAGTAAATTAGAACACTCTCAGAATATTATGGCTACCATAGAGGGACGTGTAAAATTGTCTTTTTCAAATGTAAATGATACCTTAAATCATGTACCTGCGATAAAAGATAGGTTACAAAGAGTAGAAATTGAAGTAGATAACATTTTGAAAAATACTGAAACAATAAAAGATAATACCTCTTATGTAGAAAGAGTACCAGTTTTTATGAAACACTCTGATGATAAACCAATGATTGAACATGAACATAGTATTATGGGCTCTGAGAATATAAAATCAGTAAAAGATGAAATAAATGATCATCTTTCTAAAGTAAGTGAATTACTCAATATTCCTCAGGTTAGGGAAGCAAAAACTAGCCAAAAGAACTGGCCTAAGTTAGATCAGTACCCTTCTTTTGACGGGGATTCAAAATCTGATTGGCAACAATTCATACAAAGAATTGATAACTTAAAATTTTCATACAAATTACCTGATGAAGAAATTACTTCAAAGTTAATATCTTTATTTACAGATGTGGCCTTATTATGGTTTGAATCTGTATTGAGTGAGGGAATTAATTACTCCTGGAATGAATGGAAGGCACTAATTGAAAGGCAATTTGGTGGCCCAAAATTTAGAATCACTCAACAAAGATTGTATGAAAAGGCCAGATATAATCCAAATGATGGAGATAAACCTATGGTATTTTTAATGAATTTAATAAAAATCATGAAAGCCATGGATCCAAAAATGGATTATGAAGAGTGGAAAGAAAAGATAATAGATAAGTTACCTATATCAGTTAGAGACATTATTGTAGCTAGAACTGAAACCATCAGAGATACCTCTGGGTTCATTAATATATGTAATGAAATATTATTAAACCACAAATATGAAACCAAGTATAGTAATTACAGACAAAGTGTTAACGTGGTAAAACCTACTACAAGTAAGTTACCAGTGGAGAAGAAAAAACCTTCAGCTCCCCTTGTCCCTAAGAGACAAGAAAATAACACTTGTTACAAATGTAATGAACCTTGGGTTAAGGGTCACACATGTAAGAAGAGAATAAATGTTATTGAAACCTCACAGAATTCTTAACCTAGTAATCATGAAGATGAGAATGTGGAATCTAGTGAGGATCGCAAAAGTAACATATCTTACAGTGATGATGAAAATGAGATATTTGTATTAGAACAGGATATAATGTTCCTGAATGATGCTATACCTCATACAGACACATCTTTAACTTCCATAGAGGAAGCTGAAATAATTAAAGATGTATCTCATGATACTTACAAAATAACACCTATCAGAGCACCTATTATCATATGTGGAAAAGAAATGAATGCCATTCTTGACACTGGGGCTGCAGGTAGTGTAGTTTCAATTAATACATTAATGAAACTTGATTGTAAGTACCAGGAAAAACTAGAATCTGTTCAGACAAAGAACTGGAGAGGTTTTGGTTCAGTATTAAATCCAATTGGCAAATATAAAACTGCTGTATTCTTTAAATATAATAATGGATATGTTAGAGCAGTTTGTGAATTTGTAGTAATGGATAATAATAATTGTAGTGATTGGTTTATTATTGGCAATGATTTATTGACAAAATTTGGCATTAAACTAGATCCTGCAAACAGTTGTTTCACCATAAGCGTGAATGGTAAAAGAAAATTCAAAGTATGTTCTGAAAATTCAGTATATACCATTTCTCCTAGAGAAGAACAACTGCAAGGTGGAAGAACCACCAATGAAGTGGTTGAATTGGAAAATTAAATCCAAAAGGCCTCTTTCAGTCCTCAACTCTCAAAAATTGAAGAAGAAGATATTTTGAGATTGATTAAATCATATCCTATGGCATTTGCTCATGGTTCAAATGAACTAGTATTGGTCAAAGACCATGAGATGAAAATCTCTCTAAGCTGTGATTTGGATAATATTCCTGGCATTCTAAAAAATAAAACCTTACCATGCAAATGATCCTGACTTATTTCCAAAAAGAAGTGGAAGGCCTAAAAAGCAACCTGAAGAAATTGTGGAAAAAGCAGAGATTGAAAAAATACTCGAGAAAAGAATCCTTACTAAAGAAAAAGGAACTGAGTACTTACTAAGATTTAAAGGGAAATCAAATGAATTTGATAAATGGATACCTGAAAAAGAAATTTCTAATTTATCCACCCTTCTTAAAAAATTTAAACAGAAATAAATTTCTGTTCAACCAGCTGAGGGGTTAAAAAACCAGTACTCATAATATTTTATTATGTTTTATTTCTTTAAAGTTGAATCTTTAATGCTACAGAATTATTCTGAATACCTGAAAAAATTACAAATTAATAAAATAAAATGTATAACTTATCATTTTTTTTATTGTTTTTTTGGGTGGGCGAGTGTCAGCTGTATATCTCCAGGACTGAGTAAAAAGTAATTATAAGTTATGTTAAACACATGAACTATACATGGGAATAATAAATAAGAGTACACAAATAGTATACATAAGTAAAATTATGATAATACACAAAAAATGCCATTATAACACCTTATATACACGCATATATCCACCTTTTATAGGTCTTATGTACTTAATATTAAGTTGGAGTATGTTAGGGTAATCTTAAGAACCTTAAGTATAAGGCTACATAATTTTTAAGTACACTTAAAGCTGTTATATTCATTGTTTTATGCAAAAAACAAGAAATGCGCTTTATTTCACTTAAAAGTTGACTATATGCGCTATAAAATTGAGAATATCAAAATTGTGCTTTGACAGATCAATTGGGCTCATTTAGAACTATTGATTTGGCTATTTAAATGCATAAAAATAACACTTTTCAAATTTGGTGTTTTTTATGCCAGAAATGGCTTCTGTGTACTGGCCACATACTGCCTGCTTTTTTCCTGTGTGAATAGCTTCATTTTTAGCAAAGTAAGCTTTTTCACACTATAATTACCCCACATTCTACGCCCACTGTGGGGAAACACACTAAAATAGGCAACAGGCGCTTATTTAGTGTCCTAGCTTAATTAATAATGCATTGACCTTGTTTATATGCACTAATTTCATTAATAACCTCACTCTTGGCACTTTATTTCATCACCACGCTTAAATTCGCCTAATTTTAGTCAAGGATTTACCCGTGAAAGCGCCTGCCAAGAACTGCATGTAGTTACCCCACATCTCACGCTCTTTTTTAAGTTTTTGGGTGGTTTCTCAGTCAATTTTGGTTATTTTTGAATAGGAATTTCACGTAGTATAATGTCAGGATTAGCCCCATTATTTCTACAGTAAATCCCCCTTATTATTAAGCTATTATTAACCTTAAAAAGTCTCCTTTAGTCTTTAATATTATTGTTTTATACGCATATACTCTCTTTTTGTCTTTTTCTTTAATTTTGATGGATTTCCCTTATTATTACAGGATTTTTGGAGGTTGTTACTCTTCTAATTATGTCATGGGTTACTGGGAATGTTGATGGGCATGTCTATTAGTTGTTTAGAGGCGTCTTTAACTGTGTATTGGGTGGTACATCAAGGGAATCATTGGGGAACTCAGTGTGTATAAAAGGAGGAGGTTTTTGGGTTGTGTTTCTTCATTCTTTATCATTACAATTCAACCAATATAACCAAATAAATTACAATACATATCAATTAGTACTTTTATAAGACTTTTGAATAGTATCTAAATTAAATAATCTAATTTTCTACCAACTACAAAGATTGTAAGCCATATATAAGAATAGTGAGAATTATATTACTGAGACCTTTATATTTGATTATATTTTACAACTTAGTGGATTAAAACTACAGTATTCATATAGGACCATTAAAATCTTCTAGACAACTGACTATTCAAGCTAGTTCACCTCCTTGTACTTGACCTTAGCCTGACAATTGGGGACCTTTCCTCAAGAATTCTGTTACAATCCAGTAAGTGAAATTATCAAAGAAGGTACACGTAAATAATATCCCTATAGAAATATTTGGATAATTACAACAGGTTGGGGTCACTTATATAGTGATTTCAGAAAAAGAAGCCCTGTTATATAATAAAATTGTGATATTGAATCATCAATTTTACCACTAATTTAACAAATAATTGTTCTTAGTGGGAGTCTGTCAATAGACCAATTAATATTGTGATCTTTGCAGATGATAACCAATTAAACTGATTAATTGTTTTCTTTTTACAGGACTTTTAATCCTTTTTTATTGGTTTGTAAAATTCATTTAATATTTAGAAAGAATCTTACTAACACATTTTCTTTTTTAAATATAAATACACGGCTACATATTGTAGACCAGTTAAATCAAGTGACCACATAAAAGCATATTTGACTTTTGGCACTTAAAGATTCACTTAAATACCAATAAGTAAGCAATAAAATTGTCTTCAGTGGTATTAATAAATACTGATTAAACTCCTTTTTGAAGTTTTTCAAATCTAAACTTTCAATTCTCTAAAATTCCACGTAAAAATGTGTGACAACAATGACATTGTAAGTAATAAGGCAAAACCTTATAACTTAAGAACTAGAGCTGAAAGACCTGTTACAGGACATCCAAATGGAGGGTCAAGAATCACCAGTAACAATAAACAACACCCCACCAATGTCCATGGAGGAAAAGGAAAAGCTCTTAAAACAAATGTCAATAAAGAGGTCCAAAAACACCTTACAAGAGCAAATTCACTCCCTCTCAACCCTACTGAATACACTAACAATAAGAGTAAACAATATTTTAGACCAGATCAACAATCTGGAGAAAAGGGCGGCACAGGGCTTTATAGAAGTCAACCAGGCTCTAGTGGATATAAGGTCTCATCAACAACCAGTGGCACCAAATACCACAGCAACACCTCCAGTCCCAGAAGAGGACCAAAAGATAACTGTAAGCAAATGGAAGTGGGATTGGTATTCCCAAAACTACAACAGTCCTCCTCAACAGGGATCCAGCAGTCACCCTTACAGGGGAAAGCCAAGGAGAGGCAGGGGAAATGGAATAAGACCGTGGTAAGTCATCCACCTTCTCAAGATCAATTATATAATCCTAACAATGAATTACTTATAGGTAATGAAATTGATAGAGAGTTATTGGATATAATTGATAAGGATTTAAAAAATTATTCATTTGAAAATAACATGTTAGACTTGTCATTACATGAGGACAATGTACATAGTTTTATTGATCACCAGGAAAATACTATTAATATAAAAATGGAATCAAATGAATTAAAAATTGACCCTGATGACGAATCTTCTGAATTGGAAACAGATAAAAATTGAATATTTTCTGAAATAAAATCCAATGGAATCAAAAATAATTAGTAAATTATTATTAAGAATTGAAAAATTGGAAGAATTCTCTAGAGAGTCCAACAATAATACAGAAAGTGTATTATTAAACATCACACAATCATTGAGTACAACAGCCAATAAGTTAAAAGTTATTGAGAATTCAAATAATGAATTGATCAATGAAAACAAAAGATTAAATTCTGAGATTAAAAATTTAGAAATTAAATTAGAACATTCTCAGAATATTATGGCCACCATAGAGGGACGTGTAAAATTGTCTTTTTCAAATGTAAATGATACCTTAACTCATGTACCTGTAATAAAAGATAGGTTACAAAGAGTAGAAATTGAAGTAGCTAACATTTTGAAAAATACTGAAACAATAAAGGATAATACCTCTTATGTAGGAAGAGTACCAGTTTTTATGAAACACTCTGATGATAAACCAATGATGGAACATGAACATAGTGTCATGGGCTCTGAGAATATAAAATCAGTAAAAGATGAAATCAATGATCATCTTTCTAAAGTGAGTGAATTACTCAATATTCCTCAGGTTAGGGAAGCTAAAACTAGCCAAAAGAACTGCCCTAAGTTAGATCAGTACCCTTCTTTTGAGGGGGATTAAAAATCTGATTGGCAACAATTCATACAAAGAATTGATAACTTAAAATTTTCATACAAATTACCTGATGAAGAAATTACTTCAAAGTTAATATCTTTATCTACAGATGTGGCCTTATTATGGTTTGAATCTGTATTGAGTGAGGGAATTTATTACTCCTGGAATGAATGGAAGGCACTAATTGAAAGGCAATTTGGTGGCCCAAAATTTAGAATCACTCAACAAAGATTGTATGAAAGGACCAGATATAATCCAAATGCTGGAGATAAACCCATGGTTTTCTTAATGAATTTAATAAAAATCATGAAAGCTATGGATCCAAAAATGGATTATGAAGAGTGGAAAGAAAAAATAATATATAAGTTGCCTATATCAGTTAGAGACATTATTGTAGCTAGAACTGAAACCATCAGAGATACCTCTGGATTCATTAATATATGCAATGAGATATTATTAAACCACAAGTATGAAACCAAGTATAGTAATTACAGACAAAGTGTTGACGTGGTAAAACCTACTACAAGTAAGTTACCAGTGGAAAAGAAAAAACCTTCAGCTCCCCTTGTCCCTAAGAGACCAGAAAATAACACTTGTTACAAATGTAATGAACCTTGGGTTAAGGGTCACACGTGTAAGAAGAGAATAAATGTTATTGAAACCTCACAGAATTCTGAACCTAGTAATCATGAAGATGAGAATGTGGAATCTAGTGAGGATTGCAAAAGTAACATATCTTACAGTGATGATTAAAATGAGATATTTGTATTAGAACAGGATATAATGTTCCTGAATGATGCTATACCTCATACAGACACATCTTTAACTTCCATAGAGGAAGCTGAAATAATTAAAGATGTATCTCATGAAACTTACAAAATAACACCTATCAGAGCACCTATTATCATATGTGGAAAAGAAATGAATGCCATTCTTGACACTGGGGCTGCAGGTAGTGTAGTTTCACTTAATGCATTAATGAAACTTGATAGTAAGTAGCAGGAAAAACTAGAACCTGATCAGACGAAGAACTGGAGGGGTTTTGGTTCAGTATTAAATCCAATTGGCAAATACAAAACTGCTGTATTCTTTAAATATAATAATTGATATGTTAGAGCAGTTTGTGAATTTGTAGTAATGGATAATAATAATTGTAGTGATTGGTTTATTATTGGCAATGATTTATTGACAAAATTTGGCATTAAACTAGATCCTGCAAACAGTTGTTTCACAATAGGCGTGAATGGTAAAAGAAAATTCAAAATATGTTCTGAAAATTCAGTATATGCCATTTCTCCTAGAGAAGAACAACTGCAAGGTGGAAGAACCACAAATGAAGTGGATGAATTGGAAAATGAAATCCAAAAGGCCTCTTTCAGTCCTCAACTCTCAAAAATTGAAGAAGAAAATATTTTGAGATTGATTAAATCATATCCTATGGCATTTGCTCATGGCTCAAATGAACTAGGATTGGTCAAAGACCATGAGATGAAAATCTCTCTAAGCTGTGATCTGGATAATATTCCTGGCAGCTTAAAAAAGAAACCTTACCCAGCATCTCCTGCAAAAAGGAAAGATATTGAAGACAATATAAAATTGTTGTTGGAAATGGGTATTGTTGAAAAAGTGGACACAACACCTAAGTATTGTTTCATTTCACCAGTATTAATCTCTTATGAAAAAGATAAGGCAAGATTATGCGGTGATTATAGAGCTCTTAATACATACACAGTAGATGATATTTACCCTCTACCAAGGATAGCTTCTATCCATGCTACCTTACAAGGAGCAAAATATATTTCCTGTCTGGATGGGAACAAGGGTTACCACCAGATTCCTGTGGAAAGAAATTCTCAAAATTACTTATTGATAACCACACATATGGGTATATATAAGTATGTGAGAATGCCATTTGGCCCAAAGAATGCCCCTTCAGTCTTCCAAAAATTGATGGATAGTGTCTTTCACCACACAATATGGGGGGCGGACTTGCTAGTGAGTCCGCAACCTTGGACCCAAACTCACAACAGATTGAACACACATTGAGCTATTGATAAAGGAACCATACAATCAGGAATGAACACCACTCAGCAGAACAGTTTTAGGTGGGTGTTCAAGTAGAGTTCAGTTTGGGTTCAGTATGAGTTCAGTCTGAGTTCCATCTGAGTTCCATCTCAGTTCAGGTTGAGGACTTGCTAGCAAGTCCACCCCCTATATTGCGTAGTGTTTCATCAGGAAATGGTTGAAGGATGGCTATTGGTCTATATTGATGACATCATAGTGTTTTCAAAAACATATGATTAACATTTAAATCACCTGAAAAGAGTCTTTCAAAAAATGGATGAAATTAATATGACTATTGCATTAAAGAAATGTAAGTTTGGATTTCAATCCTTGAAAGTACTTGGACATGTTGTATCTGGATTACAAATTTGTGTTGACCAGAATAAGGTGGCAGCAATTAAAAACATTGGGATACCTAAAAATGTAAAAGAGGTTTAAAGTTTTTTGGGTATGTGTGGATATTATGTACAATATATTAAAAATTACCAATCCATTGCAGCCCCTTTAACAACATTAATCAGGAAGAATGAAGCTTTCATTTGGAATAATGAAAGACAACATGCCTTTAATAAATTAAAGGAATGTTTAATGTCAGCTCCAATATTGGGACTGCCAGATTTCACCCTACCTTTTATCTTGTACACTGATGCAAGTTTCATAGGTTCGGGTGCTGCTTTACAGCAGAAACAGATAATAAATGGAAAATTATCTGAAGTAGTTATCTGTTATATATCCAGAACCTTAAGAAAAACAGAATTAAGGTATGGTGCCACACAGCTAGAATGTTTAGCCGTGGTGTGGGCTTAGGAGAAACTTCATTACTATCTGGAAGACCAGAAGTTTGAACTTATAACAGATTTCAGTGCAGTAAAATCATTACTAAACATGAAAACACCTAATAGGCACATGTTTAGATGGCAACTAGCTGTACAAGAGTACAGAGGAAGAATGGCAATCACTCACAGAGCAGGAACATTGCATTCAAATGTGGACTTATTATCCAGAAGTCCTTTGCCAAATGATGCTGACAACCCAGCTTATGTACCTGAAAATGAGGTTATACATATATTTGGGATTTATATAGTGGATTTAGAAGAAGAGTTTATGCAAACTATATTGGAAAATTATTCATCTGATAAAGATTTGTCTAAACTATCTACCATTCTTAATGATCCAACAAATGCCTCCATGAGTGCATTAATTAAAACCTTGCCTCCAAAGTATAAAAATGCGTTGCAAAAAGGTAAACTATCAATTGAAGATGGATATATATATTACAGGAAAAAGTTAAGCAATGTAATAGTAATACCACCTTCTATGAAAGAGTTAATGTTGAGTACTTGTCATGATGACATCTTAGCTGGTCATTTTGACTTTAACAAAACATTAACCAGAGTTAAAAATACAGCCTGGTGGATAAACATGAAAGAGGATGTACAGAAATACATTGAAACATGTGACTCTTGTCAGAAATCTAAGAGATTAACTGGGAAGAGAGCTGGGTTGTTACAACAAATAGAGCAGCCAAAAGCTCCATGGGAAATTATTAACATGGATTTTGTAAATGGATTGCCATTAGCAGTAAAAGAAAGTTTCAATTCTTGCTGGGTAATAGTGGATAGATTAACAAAAATGTGTAAGTTTATCCCTACCCATAAGGAGGTATCTGCTAACGACTTGGCGTTACTATGGTGGACTCAGATGATGAATACTGCTGGGTTCCCCAAAGCCATAATCTCTGACAGAGATCCTAAATTTACTTCAGAGTTCTGGACATCTTTGATGGAAGTATCAGGTTGTCAATTAAAATTGTCTACAGCACACCATCCACAAACTGATGGGCTGGCTGAGAGGATGATACAAACTCTAGAAGACATGATCAGAAGATATTGTGCCTTTGGATTAGAATACAAAGACAATGAGAAATTCACACATGACTGGGTAACATTAATTCCTGGCCTTGAATTTACTTATAACAGCACAACTCATTCTGTAACAGAGAAGAAACCATTTGAACTCTGGCTGGGATACGTACCAAATACCCCAGTAAATCATTTAAATAAACTACCAAGGTTGGATATACACCCTGGCACTAAATCCTTTGTTCATATGCAACAAATGTGTAGAAAGCATGCAGAAGAATGCATCCAAAAAGCATTTGAATATGAAAAGAAAAGGTGGGACAAATCTCATAAAGAATTTAAATTTAAAAAGGGAGATGAAGTCCTCATATCAACACTACATTTTAACTTACAAGGTAATGTTAAATTAAAGGATCCCTTTGTAGGACCTTTTACAGTAAATAAAATGGTTGGGAATAATGCAGTGGAAGTCATATTATATGCTCCATATGATAGGAAACATCCAGTTTTCCCTATCTCATTATTGAAACCTTACCATGCAAATGATCCTGACTTATTTCCAAAAAGAAGGGGAAGGCCTAAAAAGCAACCTGAAGAAATTGTGGAAAAAGCAGAGATTGAAAAAATACTCAAGAAAAAAATCCTTACTAAAGAAAAAGGAACTGAGTATTTACTAAGATTTAAAGGGAAATCAAATGAATTTGATAAATGGATACCTGAAAAAGAAATTTCTAATTTATCCACCCTTCTTAAAAAATTTAAACAGATATAAATTTCTGTTCAACCAGCTGAGGGGTTAAAAAACCAGTACTCATAATATTTTATTATGTTTTATTTCTTTAAAGTTTAATCTTTAATGCTACAGATTTATTCTGAATACCTGAAAATTACAAATTAATAAAATAAAATGTATAACTTATCATTTTTTTTATTGTTTTTTTTGGGTGGGCGAGTGTCAGCCTGTATATTTCCAGGACAGAGTAAAAAGTAATTATAAGATATGTTAAACACATGAACTATACATGGGAATAATAATATAGAGTACACAAATAGTATACATAAGTAAAATTATGATAATACACAAAAAATGCCATTATAACACCTTATATACACGCATATATCCACCTTTTATAGGTATTATGTACTTAATATTAAGTTGGAATATGTTAGGGTAATCTTAAGAACCTTAATTATAAGGCTACATAATTTTTAAGTACACTTAAAGCTGTTATATTCATTGTTTTATGCAAAAAACAAGAAATGTGCTTTATTTCACTTAAAAGTTGACTATATGCGCTATAAAATTGAGAATATCAAAATTGCGCTTTGACAGATCAATTGGGATCATTAAGAACTATTGATTTGGCTATTTAAATGCATAAAAATAACACTTTTCAAATTTGGTGTTTTTTATGCCAGAAATGGCTTCTGTGTACTGGCCACATACTGCCTGCTTTTTTCCTGTGTGAATAGCTTCATTTTTAGCAAAGTTAGCTTTTTTACACTATAATTACCCCCACATTCTACGCCCACTGTGGGGAAACACACTAAAATAGGCGACAGGCGCTTATTTAGTGTCCTAGCTTAATTAATAATGCATTGACCTTGTTTATATGCACTAATTTCATTAATAACCTCACTCTTGGCACTTTATTTCATCACCACGCTTAAATTCGCCTAATTTTAGTCAAGGATTTACCCGTGAAAGCGCCTGCCAAGAACTGCATGTAGTTACCCCACATCTCACGCTCTTTTTTAAGTTTTTGGGTGGTTTCTCAGTCAATTTTGGTTATTTTTGAATGGGAATTTCACGTAGTATAATGTCAGGATTAGCCCCATTATTTCTACAGTAAATCCCCCTTATTATTAAGCTATTATTAAACTTAAAAAGTCTCCTTTAGTCTTTAATATTATTGTTTTATACGCATATACTCTCTTTTTGTCTTTTTCTTTAATTTTGATGGATTTCCCTTATTATTACAGGATTTTTGGCAGTTGTTACTCTTCTAATTATGTCATGAGTTACTGGGAATGTTGATGGGCATGTCTATTAGTTGTTTAGAGGCGTCTTTAACTGTGTATTGGGTGGTACATCAAGGGAATCATTGGGGAACTCAGTGTGTATAAAAGGAGGAGGTTTTTTGGTTGTGTTTCTTCATTCTTTATCATTACAATTCAACCAATATAACCAAATAAATTACAATACATATCAATTAGTACTTTTATAAGACTTTTGAATAGTATCTAAATTAAATAATCTATTTTTCTACCAACTACAAAGATTGTAAGCCATATATAAGAATAGTGAGAATTATATTACTGAGACCTTTATATTTGATTATATTTTACAACTTAGTGGATTAAAACTACAGTATTCATATAGGACCATTAAAATCTTCTAGACAACTGACTATTCAAGCTAGTTCATGTCCTTGTACTTGACCTTAGCCTGACAGGTAAAGTAAAAAAATTGTGCAGTTATCATAATTTTATATAAATAATAAAATATTTAAGAATTTAATACAAGTATTTGAAATTATATAAGTAGATTTTAAATTCTTTGTTATTGCTAGACTTACAATAATATTTTTTAATAATTAATTTGGAAAATCATGTCAAAGGTTTCTTAATAAATTTCAAAGATTTTCACATGTTTGACGTATTGGAAGGAAAATAACAAAAATTATACAAGATAAATCATATACACAGAACTTTATCAATTTACATGTTGGAATATTAATTTATTGAAAGGCTATGTTTAGCAAAAAAACGTGATACTGGTTGAATGGAGCTTCAGTGAATAAGAAAATCTGAAGAGATAGCCCTAGCGATTCCCAGACGACTTGGGGTATCAAATTTTAAAGTAAATGGATCACACTTTCTTTTAAAAGGCTTTATAAATGTTAAAATATAGTTATTTAAATTTTTCAAAATTATTTCTTCCATCAAATGATTTTTTTTCATGTAAATTAGAAAACTTAATTTTTGATATCACCTCCAAGAAATCAGCTGCTGAAGCCAATCTATGATCTTGAGAGCTCAGAAATAAACCACAAACCCCATTGATTATATAGAATTTGAAAGATTGATATTGGTGGTGGGAGTATTCAGAATTTATCTTTTTTAGCGCAGCCCTTTGTTTCTGTTTCATTTAAGTCAGTTGAGTATTTTTATTTTTCTGACTTGATTGTTGAGCTTTGCTAGTCTTTCCACTTAATATTGTCGCAGCACAATATTTTGATTTAACAATGATAATTGACATAATTATATCAATGATAATATTTCTAATTTGAAGAAGAGTTTAAATTGATATATCATGGTTTGAAAGTGCAGTGGGACCAACTTCTAAGCCATCAGGAATTGGACTCTTCAGATTTGAAAGGTGAGCTAGAAGCTGAAGACCACGTTCAATTGGACAATCTGAGTTGATGTTTTTATGTGATGGAAGCTGGCTGAATTCATTTGCTGTCATATAAAGTGAAGATGATATAAAAGATAACCATGAAGAATGAAAGTGATCACTTGGGATCATTAATCTCATGAGCATTTGGATAAGATTGGATTCGGGGTGATCCGTTTTTTTGTTGAGGAAAGAATTTTGGTATTTAAACCATCAGGATCACATAAATCTTCAATTTTTTTGAAATAAATATTATTGAGTACCCATAGCTGTGAGCTATCAATCTCTAAAAAATATTTTCCACAAAAGGAAAAAAATAAGTAAAAGAAAAAAGTTAAGACTAAAAATTATGGTAACTTACATGACTCAGTAAGTTTTGAGAGCCAATCTTCTCCACAAGATTTTTCCCAATGAAAAGTAAACATTGGAATATTTAAAATGGGTTCTTGGGAAGAAGTAGAAGAGCATAATCCAAGGATAGTAAAAATTTCCAACCACAACCTAAGAACCTTTTCCATGCTGATTCTACCTTTATAAAATTTATGAATTTTACAGAATTCCTCCTAAAAAACGGAGTCTTTTAGAACTGAGGCTGAATTAGTTAGAGGTTTGTTTGATATCTTGATTGGAGTTGATTTCATTGGAAGAGAAGCTTTAAAAGAGGTCAAAGTAGGTAATTTAGGAGGTGATGGGTATTTCTTTTTAAAAATGAAGGAATTCGGTGATGAGATGTTTGAATCATCATCTTTATCAAACATACCGCCATGTCTTGAAGAAGATTTTAAAGTTTTCTTGTTTCGAAGAGCAAGCACAGCTTCATATTCTGAAAGTTCATAATTGCTATTTTCATTGCTCTTTTCATCATCTTCATCAGGGAGAGGGCGTTTATGGATGGAAAAATCTACAGTAGGTGATTTTCTGGTACAAAATATCAAAAGAAAGATAAAAAGTACAATATTTTAGCAAAAAAAGAGATATATGATAGAATTTGAAAGATAAAAGAATAACAATAAAAAAAGGAAACAAGAATATACTCATTACCAAAGCCTTTGCTTTTTTTTTAAGATTTATTATTTGATACATCAGAAAACACATGAAATACACAGACATAGATAAAATTCAAAATTCAAGGCTTAAAATTAATCTCAATCAAAATTAATCAAGGCATTAAAACATAAATTTTTATATGGTGTACTTGATCAAACCAGTTAATCCAACTGCTTAGCTTATCTATACTTATTGGAATTTTATGCATAGTCCATGTCCATATTAATTTTGATCCAAATTAATGTTGACTAATACATAGTTAATACATGCTATGCCACTTACACTTGCCAGGCATAGCTACCATTAAATATGCCAGTATCAAAAATTAATTTTGATCAAAATTAATGAGCATTATAATCATGAATTTCTGGAGTCAACTGCTTATTTTTATGCATGGTGCCTTGCCAACATTAATTTTGATCCAACTTACTTTTTATTCTGGCATATTTCATGTAGCTATGCCTGAAAAGTGTAAGTGGCATAGTGTGTATTCATTATTTATTGCTCAACATTAATTTTGATTGAATTTAATATTGACATTTGCATATTGAATCCAAGCCAGAAAATTACCCAAAAAATTCTTCATAAAACTGCTTATTAATTTAAATCAAAATTAAGACTGACAATATACATATTGAATGGTAGTTATATCTGGTCTGAGTAAGTGGAGATAACTTATATTCAATATGTATTGTTCAACATTTATTTTGATCAAAATTAATGAGCATTTTGATCATGAAATTTTTCAGTCAGTTAGTTGTTTCAATGCATAATGGCATGCCAACATTAATTTTGATCAAAATTAATGTTGAAATGGTAAAATTCTTTTTTGCATGACATGTTAAGGACAAAAAGTATTCTTAAGTATTGAAATTTACTATACATGTTGAGGGTAAATATAATATTTAAATATCCATATTAATTTCTATAAAAACTCATGTTGGCCAATACATAATAAATAGTACATATGCCTGGCTAGTGTAAGTGGCATAGCTTTTATTCAATGTGAATTTGGCAGCATTAATTTTGATTGAAAGTAACGTTCATTATTATCAACAATTTATGCAGTCAGTTGCTTACTGTTATGCATGGTAACATGTCAACATTAATTTTAATTAAAATTGAATTTGACATGCCACCAAGCATTTTTCTGTTAGATGAAAAGTAGGGCCCTCTATTCTTAAGTAAACACATTACAATGCATATTGAGCATGTATATATCATTTACACATTAATATTAATTTCAATCAAAATTAATTCTGACCAATACAAATTGAACACAAGCTTTAAAACTTACACACACCAGATATAACTACTATTTAATGTGTATATGTTCAACCCTAATTTTGATCAAAATTAATTAGCAGTTTCATAAAGAATTTTTTGGGTCATTTGCTGGTTTGGATTCAATATGAAAATGTCAATATTAAATTCAATCAAAATTAATGTTGACCAATACATAATGAATACACACTATTCAACTTACACTTTCCAGAGATAGCTACCATTTAATATGCCAGTATCAAAATCAATTTTGATCAAAATTAATGTTGGAAAGGCACCATGCATAAAAATATTCAGTTGACTCCAGAAATTCATGATGAACATGCTCATTGATTTTGATAGAAATTAATATTGATACTGGCATATTTAATAGTAGCTATTCCTGGAAAGTGTAAGTGGCATAGCATGTATTTACTATGTATTGGTCAACATTTAAATTGATTGAAATTAAAATGGATACATTAATGTGAAATAAAGAGGTATTAACCATCAATATGTTGAAAATAAATTTCTATATCTCAAACATTATTTGTTTTTCTTAAATAAAATATTACTTTCTCTCAATATCACCTTATAACATTTACCAAGTTGCTTTGAAAAAAAAACAGAATACATAAAATTCAATGTAAGATAGCTATATTACACAGAAGATCACCATTATACCTAAGTTAAAATGATGCTGATGCTGTATTAATTTATTTCCAAATATTTCCCAGATCAATACCAGCTCCAACCCCAAGTGACTCACATTCCTTCACAGATAATCCTTCCAAAAATGTTGCTGAATAGAAATTCTAGGGGAGGTATTTGGGAACATTGAATATACCATCTTGTGCAACTGTCCTTTCTGATGACCATGTATATGTTTTAATGCCGATTTTCCTTGATATGGTGTATAGGCTAAGTCCTGCATCATCTTATCCATTTTTTTAAACAAATCATCAGGTTCAGGATTTCGCCATCCAGAAATAGCTTGGATGAGTGCAGTTGGGGCTGGTGGTGGGCCTTCATTGAGATCAGAGATGCACCTAGTATCATGAAGGAGCACAAAAAAACCTGACACATCACTGCAGAGATCTCTTGCTAACTAATGGTGTGCACTAGCAATCTGAATTCCAACTAAATCAGCTTCATAATAAAAGAAAACAAAGTAAAATAAAAAACGTATCTTGGTACAATACGTTTTTACTTGTGCCCTTGCCCTCTTTTCCATCTTTTCTCTTTCCCCCCTTTCCTCTTCTTTCCAAAACAACATTATCATCTCCTTCCCCTTATTATCTACCCATTTCTTAATATCACATTGAGGGAACTGAAGCTTTAACTGATCAATGGTATTTAAGGTGGTGAGCCACCTGGTACAGTGGTCGCATACTATGCTTCCCATGACTTGATTACAAGTTGATTCCGAAAAATCATGGCAAGTACATTCAAAGGCAAATTTCAAAAAACCATTTTCTTGCAATTCATGCTCTAAGTTTCTTTTGACAGAAAGTCGAATTGGTGATCCTCGTTTTAGTCCCTGAGGCTCAGGTGCAGGAAAAAATTCAGGCAGACAAATTTTGAATCGCAAGAAGGCTATAGAATTGGTTATCAGAAATTGTCAATAAGCTGCAGAATTGACATGGCTACAAGACTGGACTTGGGTTAGGACTGTTTGAATTGGTTCCAAGCTTTCCCATTTCCAATCTCCAAAGGTGTTGGGCTCACAGGATATTTTGCTATTTGTGTCAGTCACCCAATACAATACTTCAGAAAGTGGTACATATTTCTATTTAGACTGTCCAAGCTCCTTGGAACATCATTCCTTCTAACTAAGCATCTTACAGCCCTTAATCCCCATCCTCGTTCATGAGACTCTGCTGAATTTAGTCTGTGGTAATAACTGATACCCATAATGATTGAGGTATTCAATAACAATTCAAATAAGTTAATTGAATTGGTTATTTTTAAATAAAAAAATCCACTACAAATTTTACTAACCAGCTCCACTTTTGCTTGATCCTTGGTTAGGCTGAGCAGATGATGATTGGTCTCCGAAAAATTCCCTCAATACTTTACTAGCCCAATCTCTTCCTAGATGATTGGCTTGCTGATCAGCACTTTCAGGAGCAGAAGGATGATTGAGATTAAAATTTCTTGGTTCTTCATGAGACTCTTGGCCTGAATTGGGATTAGGTGGTGGGTTAGGAATAAGCGGTACAGATTGAGATGCATCTGGAGGTGGATCAGCAGCAGGTGGTGGTGGAGCATTTCCAGTATTAGTATGTTGAGGTGGAAAACAATAAGAATCGGTTGGGTCAACAGACATCCCTTCAAAATTATCATCCATAATGATCTGTAATAAAATACAATAAAATAAAAATAATCAGTTGTTGAAATTTATATCTATCAAAGTTAAAGTTAAAAAAGATAATATGTTTATAGTCTTGTTAACAGGTATGTTCTCTTGGGGAAAAATAAAGTGTATAATATATAGCTAAAAGCTAAAGTGGAAAGGTCAAACTATTTATAATAGATGAATGAGCAAGAAGATGATTAATTGAGTAACAGTTTTATCATATTTCTCATTATCTGTCACACGCCACATGACACTTGAGGCAAAAGCCGCTCATTAAATCAATAATAAAGAGGTCTAAATCTATATTCAAAGAGCATAAGCAATTCTACATAGCAACTTCAAATTTCCTTTGTGTACTCACTATTCAAGTATGCTAATCTAAAACTTTAAATCTAAATTAGTTAATCTCTCAATAGTGTGTTCAGTCTTTTATTTGATAGGCTACACACAGCGCAACTGCCAATGCAATATTCCGCTAAAGGTTTATTATGTTTCAGTTGTTTATTAACAGGGGTATTGAGCATGGACGGGATGGTTATTGGAGAGTCAAAGTGTTAACCGATGTTAGTGTAGAGGGTCCAGGTGTAACAGGTGTTTTTTTGGAGGTCTGTGGTGTGCAGAATAATGGATGGGCGTGAGGTCAATGCAAGGAGGAGTAGTGGATAGAAAAGGGATAGGATTTTGGTTTGACATTCTTTAGAATTAAATTATAAAATGTATATATAGTCAATAGTGGTAAAGCTTCAGGTTAAATCATTAATATTGTACTTTTCCTTATTTTCTCAGTAATCATTTCTAAAACTTAAATCTTTGATTATTGAGTTTAAAACCTTTGTGAGATCCTAAAAATTGTAATAATACCTTTAAATTGTATTGAGATTCTTATCAAACATATCTCAAAGAGGCAGCTCTTCATTAAACTCATCTTCAAATCACTTCCTCGAATATTTCCTCTGTATTTTGAAGAAGTCTCTAAACTCTTCCCTCCATCTTAACTTCTAGGAACACCCTCGACCTTGAGCGTAGGTTTTCCGGTGACAGTATAATTTAATTCTCCATAGTTCTTATTCTTTTGCACCACTACGTCCTTTTTCAGGTGATTTTAAATTCTTTAAAAATGGAACCTGTATAACGCACTCCTCCTATGGACGCTACTACTAGGTCTTGCGCCAGAGGCAGGCCAACAGCCACACAGCTAATTTCCCACACTCACTCTCTAGAACCTCTCATCATTAGTAAAGGGGAACACTCAGTCCACTCTGTGGAAGACATCCCCCAGGATTTTGATGATTCTAGCAATGAAGCAGAAGGAGAGGATACAATGCATGAGGCACTGTCTGCCCCAGCCACTCACCCTTCTGGTCAACCTTTGAACCTGGACCATTTGATTCTCTAGAAGACTTCATGAGACTTTTCATGAAAACACTTTCAAATCCAACGTCTTTGGAGGGATCAAAATTCTTACCTCCTTCCATGAAATCTCCTGACATACTTGATGGAGAACATCCAGACAGATTTCACCCCTTCTTGCAAACCTGCAAGCTCCTGTTCCATAACGACCCTCAAAACTTCAATAAAGACCAATCAAAGGTTTTTTAGGCTTCTTTATTCCTAGTCAAAAAAGCAGCCAGATGGTTCAAACCTTATCTTCTCATGCTCTCTTCAACAGAAACCCACTTACTTATCAATAACTGGAAAAAGTTCAAAGACCAAATTTTTACATTGTTCGGTGACTCTAATTAAACTGACAACACACAAATTGAACTTGATTTCCTTTGCATGAGTGATAATGGGAAAGCCTCTGAATATATCTCGAACTTCAGAGTGCTTCAAACTCAAGTAGGTTGGAATGATGCTGCCCTCAAATATCATTTCAAAAAGGGACTTCCTTTGAGGATTATGGATCAATTAAATATTCATGGTCAGAAGATGACTATCTTCACAGATTTATTGGATCAAACCCTTGAACTTGACGGCGTTTACCAAGGAAAACTACAACATCGTCGATACACCAACAAATCTCAGGGCGTTAATTTTAAATTGGGACCTTCTTCTCACCCACAGCCAACTCAATCCTACTCGACTCAATACAAACCCAATAAGGGAAAGGACAAACCTCGACCAAAAAGCTTGACCCCAGGCAATATCAGTAAGATATTGGACTCAAAGTTGGAACTTAAAGAATCTTAGAAGAAGAGACAAACAGATAATGGGCTATGTATGTATCGAGGGGGTAAGCACAAGCTAGAAGATTGTGTGAAGTTGAAGGAAAGAGAAGGTACTAGTTCAAGGTCAAAAAAATAGTAGATAGTTTACTTGTGTGCAAAGCAAACTATCTTATCTCTCCCAGTGCACATAACCTCCATGTCATAAGGACTGGAGTTGCCTTAAACCATTTGAGATTCATTGTTTTTAAGGTGGGTACCCCTTTCAGTTGTTTCACTGACTCTGGAGCTTCAATTTCTTTTGTGAGATTATCTTTTTCCAAGAAGTTAAAGCTGATATTCACAGATATTGACCAAACTCCAATTTTTCTGGTAAAATCAGAGGAACCCAAATACTGGGTAAGTAAGAAAATTTTATGGGTTTTCAACTTTCCAAATTTTCCCCCCTTCAAGTGGAAATTATCAGTCTTGGATACCCCAAGAATGGACGATACCATTCTTGGCCATGACTTTTTAAGGCATTGGAATTCTGAAATTGATTGGTCATGGGAATTGATCACCCCATGCACTAAGTATATTTCTGATTCTTCAATGCAGGTTAATATGGAGTTAAACAACCCACCTGACAACATCCTGCTAGAGGACAAATCTCTTCCAGAAAATTTGCAAGCATCTGAACTTTTTCTAAATGAGCAATTGGCTAGCCCTTCTAGCTCAATCACTTCACTCAAACAGTATTTAAATTGCCTCAAAGTAGTCAAATCATGCTCTCTCATTTCTGGTCTTCCCTTGACAGATTCTCTTGAAGAAGATGAGGACGACCAAATCAACGTTGAAGCTATTAAATCAACTCTACCCAAAATCTATCACAATTTCCTTGATGTTTCTCAATCTACAAGTCCAATAAGTTACCACCTCATTGACCCTACAACCATCAAATAGAGTTAATAGGTCCAGTACCTCCGGCAGGTCCTGTCTATTCTTTGTTGAAGGAGGAATCTCAAGTTCTTCAAGACTACATTGCAAAGAATGTAGCCAAAGGTTTCATCAGAGCCAGTAAATCTCCAACCGGCTCCCCTGTTCTTTTTGTAAAGAAAAAGGATGTTAGCTTTAGGTTGTGTGTTGACTATAGAAAGCTCAACACAGTCACTAAGAAGAATGCATATCCTGTTCCCCCTATGTCATTTCTTCTCACCATTTTCAATAATGCTGATTTCTTTTCAAAAATTGATCTTAAAGGCACTAATAAACTTATTCGCATTGTGGAAGGTCATGAACCACTGACTGCAATGCGCACTAGATTTGGTAGTTTTGAATATTTAGTCATGCCTTTTGAATTGTGTAATGCACCATCTACTTTTCAAACTTTTGTTAATGACATCTTTCAAGATGTTGTCAAACATATTGTTGTTGTCTATTTAGATGATATTTTATTTTTCTCAAAGACACTTGATGAACATATTCATCATGTTTGACAGGTTCTAAATTGCCTTTGGGATCAGGGTCTCTATGCCAAGCACAATAAATGAAAAATCCATCTTAAATCTATTGATTTTTCGGGGGTAATGTTGTCCACTGATGGTTTAGTCATGGACATCAAAAAGGTCCAAAAAGTCCTGGAATGGTCTGAGCCCAAAACAATTAAATCCCTCAAAGAATTTTTATGTTTTGCCAATTTCTATAGACAATTTATTAAAGATTACTCTAAAACTATTTCCAATCTTACTTCCCTTCTTAGAAAAGATATTTCTTTTGTTTTTACTTCTACAGCACAAAAGCAATTCAAAGCATTGAAGACTGCTTTCACCACAGCTCCAATTCTTCATCACCTTGATCCTTCTGCTTCAAAAATAGTTGAGACAGAAGCTAGCAATTATTCTATCCCAGGGGTCATCTCTCAATCCAATCCTGAAATAAAATTCTTTCATCCTGTTTCTTTTGAGTCATGAAAACTCATTGTGGCAGAATTAAATTATGAAATTCATGACAAAGTGCTTTTAGCTATCATTCATTGTCTTACAAAATGGCACTTTTTTCTTCTCAGCCTAGATAGTCCTTTTTAGATCTTGACTGACCATAATACTTTGAAATACTTTATGACTTCCAAAGTGATAACCAGCCATCAGGCCAGGTGGGCTGAATTTCAGTCTGAATTTCCTTTTTCTATATCCCATCCCCCAAGTAAGAACTGTATTGTCCCAGATATCCTGTCACGTTGGGACAATGTTTACCCACAGCAGGGGGACACATTTGCTGACAAAAACCCAGAAAATGTGAAATCAATATTCAACAAATCAATGTTAACAACTTATCAACTTAATTCATTGAAAATTCAATCTTTTAAAAATCCACTATCCAACATCCTCGAAGCTCAGTCAAAAGACAATTATTGTTTAGTGTTAAAAGACAAAATACTCTTGAAGCAAGGGACCAAAAGATTTAGTATTGAATCATGCTTATTAGTTTTCAATGGTAGAGTAGTCATACCCAACAACAATGAAATAAAATTAAGGATTTTCACTAGTCAACATGATTCTCCATTAACTTGTCATTTTGGTGTTGATAAAACCTACCAGTTAATTGCAAGGGATTTTTTCTGGACAGGAATGATCAGAGAAATAAAGGCCTATATAAGATCTTGTTACAAATGTAATATGAATAAGGCTCCCTGTCACCGGAAGCATGGGTTGCTTCAACCACTTCCTATTCCCTCTAAACCTTGGGAATATTTTTTGATGGATTTCATTTATCAACTTCCTCTTTCTAATAATTTTGACTCTATATTAGTAATAGTAGATAGATTTTCAAAAATGTCTATTTTCATAAAAACCACTACTACTGCTCCAGCAGAAGATTTGTCAAAATTTTTTCTAGAATATGTATTTTCCAAACATGGCTTACCTAATGATTTTATTTCAGATAGAGGCTCATTGTTTGTATCCACATTCTGGACTCAATTGTGTTGACAACTCAATATTATGAGTAATCTCTCCATGGCCTATCATCCTGAAACTGATGGACAAACGGAAAGGGTCAATCAAATCCTCAAGCAATACCTCCGAATATATGTCAGTTATCAACAAGAAGATTGGATTACATGTTTAACATTGGCTAAATTTACTTATATTAACTCAACTCATTCTTTGACACTACGGTCTCCTTTTGAAACTGTTTATGGAAGACATCCTTGATTCAACTCAATACATGTAGGAACTAGTTTTCTGCGGAACATTATCTTCAAACCATATCACGACTCCAAGAAGAACTTAAATCAAACTTGGAATTAGTGGTTCGAAGGTACAAGGAACAGGCCGACAAACATCGACAATCTGCTCCTTCCTTTAAACCAGGCAACAAAGTATGGCTCGAGGCACAAATAATTCAAACAACTCAACCATCAAAGAAACCGGCTGAAAGGCGCTTGGGACCATTCAAAATTGACTCTGTAGTCTCTAAAACTGCATTTTGACTCAAGCTACCTCTTAAATGGCAGTCTATTCACCCTTTTTTCCATGTATCTCTCCTGGAACTGGCTTGAGAAACATACCCGGGCAGGAACCAATCTCCTCCTGAACTGGTCAAAGTAGAAGACCATCTAGAGTGGGAAGTAAGCGGTATCCTTGATTCAAGAATGTGCAAGGGGAAACTTCAATACCTTGTGGATTGGGAAGGCTTCTTTGATGACTCAGACAAAACATCCTGGGAACCAGCCATCAATTTTTCTAATGCCCCTGAGCTCCTAAAATCTTTTCATCTTAAATATCCTTTAAAACCAAAACCCTAAAACTCTCTTTTATTTTTATTTTTTCTTCTCTTCTCCTTTCATTTCATTTCATTTCTTTTCTTAATATTCTAAAGCTTCTTCTCTTCTTAAAAATTCTTACTCTGTTTTCTTTTTTCTTCTTTTTTTTCAAAAAGTTTTTCAACCTTCTTTAAAAATAAATAAATTTAAATTAAAATAAATTTAAATTAGAAAAAATAAAAACAATCACTTAAAAAATTCATTAAAATAAAATCTTAAAAGTAAATGATTCCTTTAATTTTCTTTCTTTTCTCCTTTCAAAATACAATTTTCATTTACTTATTTCTTTTTCTTTGAACTACAGAAATTTTTCACGAACTCAATACAGCAACCTTTAAATCTCTCTTTTAAAATTCTTTGAACAAATTACTATTTTCTTTCAAATTCTTATTTTTCAAAACTATTTTTTTCCTTCCTCTTCAAATAACCAAATTCCTCAAAAACTTCAAAAATAACCTTGAATAAATTTTCACAAATAACAATTTTTCTTTTTCTTTTTTCTCATTAAATTTTCATTTAAAAACATAAAAACTAAAATTTTCAATCAAAAATTTTTTTTTTACTTAAAAAATTTTTTTTTTAAAAACTTAAACTAAAATTTCCTCAGTTAAATATTCTTTCTTTTCTTCTTTCAAAATTTAAAAGAAAATTTAATTCAAATATTTTTCTTCTTTATTTTTTTTCTTTCCCTTTCAAAATCTTATAAGACATATAATAAAATTTCAATTAAAACAACAAAATCAATATAATAAATAAACACACCATTTACATTTGCTTTCTACTTTTCTTTTTTCCCTTCCCTCTTTTTTTTTCTCTACCCATTTCAAATCTTCTCCTGCATTTTCTCCAACACCACCATTATTTCCTTTCTGCATTTTTTAAATACCTCCTCCTCTCCTACCTGTACCACCTCTCCAATTTCAAGTAACTCTTCTTCCACATCAAAGGAGGCGGGATCAACAATCTTGTCAATCTCGTCACTTAAGCTTTTAATGAATCGAGCTCATCAACCCTTCCGAGGCTTCTTCAACCACACCTGGTCAAGGGTTTCCTCATCCTCCTCCTTAGAATAAACCGTTGGTTGACTTACCTCAACTGGAAGCAATGGAATAGCTTCCACAATTGGAGCTTCTTCAATGACATTTGAATTCTAAAAATTTTAACATATAGTCATCAGTGTAAACTCAAAAAAACTTGAAACAAGAAAAAGGTAAAACTCACCTCAAAAACAGGATCGGCTTCTAAAAACAGCCTCAGAGTGACCTCTATTGTCACTCCCTTCTCCTCCTCATCCTCATCCTCTTCAACTAATTCATCCACCTCTTCTTCCACCCCTTGTTTTTGACCTGTGGCCTGAGCTACCCATGTCACCACAGTATCTTCAACCTTGTTCTCCTCTTCTTCCACCAATCAATCATCCCCAACCCATAAATTCCAAATATTTTTGACCACCTCTTTGGTCTTAGTTATCACCCAGTACTTAGTCCCCATAAACCTTTTCTCAATATCCCTGTTTCTTGTAAGGGCATCACAAGTCACCCGTCTCCAGCGACGAAATTCGCATTTCCAGAGAGGTCCTTGTGTGTCCGTGCTTTTGACACAGAAATACTACATCAATGCACAAGAGGTGCAAGCGTGGGTATATTGGCAAGTAACGATATCGCCATCAGCTTTGGGGTGTGGAGGCATGGGAATGGGAGTGGGGCAGTTAGACATAATAAAAATTTTTAAAAGAAGGAGTAAAAGAAAAAATTATAGTGTGGGAAGAATGTTTCTCATGCTCAGCAGAGCTTGCATTTTATACCTGGGCATCTTTCACGCTCCATGTGACACTTGAGGTAAAATCAGCTCATTAAATCAATAATAAAGAGGTCTAAATCCATATTCAAAGTGCAGTAGTGATTCTACATAGCAACTGCAACTTTCCTTTGTGTGCCAACTATTCAACTGTGCTAATCTAAAACTTTAAATCTAAATAAGTTAACCTCTCAATAGTGTGTTCAGTCTTTTATTTGATAGGAAACACATAGAGCAATGGCCAATGCAATATTCCGCTAAAAGTTTATTATGTTTCTATGAGTTATTAACAGCTGTAGTGAGCATGGACAGGATGGTCAGTGGAGGGTTAAAGGGTTAAAATGTGTTAGTTAGAAGTGTCCATGTCACGCACCACATGACACTCAAGGCAAACGCAGCTCATTAAATCAATAATACAGAGGTCTAAATCTATACTCGAAGCCCAGAAAACAATTCTACATAGCAACTGCAACTTTCCTTTGTCTACTCACTATTCAATCACGCTAGTCTAAACTTTTAATCTAAATGAGTCAATCCCTCAATAGTGTGTTTTATTATTTTCCTCAATAAGCAACACACAGCGCAATAGTTAATGTAATAGTCCTCTAAAAGGTTTATTAAGTATCTGGGGGTTATTGAAAGGGATATTGATCATGGACGTGATGGTTAGTGGAGGATTAAAGGGTTACTTGATGTTAGTGAGGAGGGTCCAGGTGTAATGGGTGTATTTTGGTGGTCTGTGGTGTGGGGAATGATGGATGGGTATGAGGTCAATGCGAGGAGGAGTATTGGATATAAAAGGGGTTGGATTGTGGTTTAATATTTCTTTAGAAATAAATTAAAAATTGTATATATAGTTAAAAGTGGTAAAGCTTCAGGTTAAATCATTATTATTGTATCTTTCCTTACTTTTCTCAGTAATAATTTCTAAATCTTAAATCTTTGATTATTGAGTTTCCAACCCTTTGTGAGATCTTAAGAATATTAATATTACCCTTAAATTATATTAGAATTCTTTTTGAACATATCTCAAAGCAGTAGCTCTTCCTTTGAGTCATCTTCGAATCACTTCCTCAAGCATTTCTTCTGTGCTTCAACAAAGTTTCTAAACTCTCTCCATCTCACTTCCAGGAACACCCTCGGCCTTGTGCATAGGTCTTCCGGTGACAGTATAATTTAATTCTCTGTAGTTCTCATTATTTGGCACTACTACGTCCTTTTTTTCAGGTTTTTATATTCTTTAAAAATGGCACCTGTTCAACGCACTCCTCCTACAGGCACTACTACTAGGGCTTGCGCCAGAGGCAGGCCAACAGCCACATGGCCTGTTTCCCTCACTCACTCCATGGAACCTCTTGACCTTTGGGAATAGGGACACTAAGTCCAATATTTAGAAGACATCCCCCAGGATTTTGATAATTCTAGCGAGGAAGAAGAAGGACAGGATATGATGCATGAGGCACCATCTGCCCCTGCTACTCACCCTTCTGGTCAACCTTTGGAAACGGGACCATCAAGTTCTCTGAAAGACTTCATGAGCCTTTTCATGAAAACACTTTCCAATCCAATGTCTTTGTAGGGATCTAAATTATAAACTCCTTCCATGAAATCTCCTGATAAATTCGATGGAGAACATGCAGACAGATTGAGCTCCTTCTTTCAAACCTGCAAGCTCCCGTTCCATAACAACCCTCAAACCTTCAATAACGACAGATCAAAGGTTGTTTATGCTTCTTCATTCCTAGCTGGAAAAGCAGCAAGGTGGTTTGAACCTTATCTTCTCATGCTCTCTTCCACAGAAGCCCATTTACTCATTAATAACTGGGAGAAGTTTTCAGACCAACTCTTTACTTTGTTCGGTGATCCTAATGAAACTGAAAATGCCGAAATTAAACTTAATTTCCTTTACATGAGTGATAATGGTAAAGCCTCTGAATATAACTAAAACTTCAGAGCACTTCAAACTCGAGTAGGTTGGAACGATGCTGCCCTCAAGTATCATTTCAAAAAGGGACTTCCTTCAAGGATTCTGGAACAATTAAATCTTCATGGTCAGAAGGTGAATACTTTAACGGATTTTATGGATCGAACCCTTGAACTCCACAGCGTTTACCAAGGATGACTACAAGATTGTCAATAAGCCAACAAATCTCAAGGCCTAAATTTTATATCTGGACCTTCTTCACACCCACGGAAAACTCAATCCTCCTCAGCTCAATCCAAACCGAATAAGGGAAAGGACAAACCTCGACCAAAAGGCTCAGCCCCAGGCAATATCAGTAAGGTACTGGATCCAAAAGGGGAACTTAAAGAAGCTGAGAGGAAGAGACGAGCATATAATGGGCTATGTATGTATTGTGGGGGTAAGCACAAGCGAGAAGATTGTGTAAAGTTGAAGGAAAGAGAAGGTACTATTTCAAGGTCAAAAAAACTAGTAGATAGTTTACTTGTGTGCAAAGAAAACTATCTTTTCTCTCCCAGTGCACAGAACCTCCATGTCTTAATGACTGGAGTTGCCTTAAACTGCTTGAGATTCATTCTTTTCAAGGAGGATACCCCCTTCAGTTGTCTTATAGACTCTGGAGCTTCAATTTTTTTTTTCAGTTTATTTATCTTTTTCCGAGAACTTAAAGCTGACATTCACAGTTATTGATTGAACTCAAATTTATTTGGTCGAATCAGAGGAACCCAAATATTGGGTAAGTAAGAAAGTTTTATGGGTTTTCAACTTTCCGAATTTTACCCCCTTCGTGTGGGAATTATCAGTCTTTGACGCCCCAAGAATAAACGATACCATCCTTGGCCATGACTTTTCAATGCATTGGAATCCTGAAATATATTGGTCATGGGGATTGATCACCCCATGTACTATGTATATTTCTTATTCTTCAATTCAGCTCAATAGGGAGTTAAACAACCTGCCTGACAATGTCCTGCTAGAGGAAAAATCTCTGCTAGATGACATGCAAGCATCTGAACTTTCTCTAAATGAGAAATTGGCTAAACCTTCTAGATCGATCACTTAACTTGAAGAGGATTTAAATTGCATCAAAGTAGTCAAATTATGCTCTCTCAATTCTGGTCTCACCTCAACAGATTCTTTCAAAGAAGATGAGGACGACCAAATCAACTCTACCAGAAATCTATCATGATTCTCTCAATTTTTCTAAATCTGCAGGGCGGATAAGTTACCACCTCATTGACCCTACAACCATCAAATAGAGTTAATAGGTCCAGTACCTCCAGCAGGTCCTGTCTATTCTTTATCTAAGGACAAATCTCAAGTACTTCGAGACTACATTGCAGAGAATATAGCCAAACGTTTTATCAGAGCCATTATATCTCCAACCAGCTCCCCTGTTCTTTTTGTAAAGAAAAAAGACAGTAGCTTAAGGTTGTGTGTTGACAATAGAAAGCTCAACACAGTTAAAAAGAAGAATGCATATCCAATTCCTCCTATGTCATTGCTTCTTACCCTTTTTAATGGTGCTAATTTCTTTTCTAAAATTGATCTTAGAGGCACTTATAATCTTTTTTGCATTACAGAAGGTCATGAACCACTTACTGAAATGCACATTAGATTTGGTAGTTTTGAATATTTAGTAATGCCTTTTGGATTATGTAACGCACCATCTACTTTTCAGACTTTTGTTAATGACATCTTTCAAGATGTTGTTGAACAATTTGTTGTTGTCTACTTAGACAATATTTTAATTTTCTCAAAGACACTAGATGAAAATATTCATCACGCTCAACAGGTTCTAAATTGCCTTCAAGATCACGGTCTCTATGCCAAGCACAATAAATGCAAATTCCATCTTAAATATATTGATTTTTTGGGGTTTAAGTTGTCCACTGATGGTTTAGTCATGGAAAACAAAAAGGTCCAAAAAGTTCTGGAATTTCCTGAGCCTAAAACAGTTAAATACCTGCAAGGATTTTTTGGGTTTTGCAAATTTCTATAGAAGATTTATTAAAGATTACTCTAAAACTATTTTCAATCTTACATCTCTTCTTAGAAACAATCTTCCTTTTGTTTTACTTCTACAGCACAAAAGGAATTCAAAGCATTGTAGACTGCATTTACCACAGCTCCAATTCTTCAACATTTTGATCCTTCTGCTTCAACAATAGTCGAGACAGACGCTAGCAATTATGCTATCGCAGGGGTCATTTCTCAATTAAATCCTGAAAAAAAATTGTTTCATCCTGTTGCTTTTGAGTCACAAAAACTTATTGCAGCAGAATTAAATTATGAAATTCATGACAAGGAGCTTTTAACTACTAAAAATTGTCTTAAAAAATGGCTCTCTTTTCTTCTCAACCAAGATAGTCCTTTTCAAATCCTAATTCACCATAACACTTTGAAATAATTTATGTGTTCCAAAGTGTTAACCAGGCTTCAAGCCAGGTGGGCTAATTTTATGTCTTAATTTCCTTTTTCTATTTCCTATTGCCCAGGTAAGAACTGCATTGTCCCAGATATCCTTTCATGTCGGGAAAATGTTTACCCACAGCGGGGGGACGCATTTGCTGACAAGAACCTAGAAAATGTGAAATCAATTTTCAATGAATCAATGTTAAAAACTCATCAACTTAATTCAATGACAATTCAATCTTTTCAAAATCCACTATCCAACATCCTCAAAGTTCAGTCAAAGGACAATTATTGTTTTGGGATAAAAGAAAAAATACTCTCAAAGCAAGGGGCCAAAAGATTTAGTATTTAATCAGGTCTATTAGTTTTCAAAGTTAGAGTAGTCATACCCAACAATAATGAAATAAAATCTTGGATTTTTAATAGTTGACATGATTCTCCATTAGCTTGTCATTTTGGGGTTGATAAAACCTACCAGTTGATAGCAAGGGATTTCTTCTGGCCAGGAATGACCAGAAATATCAATGCCTATATTAGATCTTGTTAAAAATGTAATAGGAATAAGGCTCTGCGTCACTAGAAGCATGGGTTGCTTCAACCCCTTCCTATTCCCTCTAAAACTTGGGAATCTTTATCGATGGACTTTATTTCTCAACTTCCTTTTTCTAATAATTTTGATGCTATATTAGTAATAGTAGATAGATTTTCAAAGATGTCTATTTTCATTAAAACCACTACTACTGCTTCAGAAGAAGATTTGTCAAAAAATTTTCTAGAATATGTAATTTCCAAACATGGCTTACCTAATGATATTATTTCAGATAGAGGCTCATTGTTTGTATCCACATTCTGGACTCAATTTTGTTGACAACTCAATACCACGAAGAATCTCTCCACGGCCTAAAAACCTGAAACCGATGGGCAAACAGAAAGGGTCAACCTAATCCTTGAACAATACCTTCAAATGTATGTCAGTTACCAACAAGACATTTGGACCACATGGTTACCATTGACCAAATTTGCTTAAAATAACTCAACTCATTCTTTAACACAACAATCTCCTTTCAAAACTGTTTATGGAAGACTTCCTCAATTCAACTCAATCCATGTAGGAACTAGTCATCCTGCGGAACATTATCTTCAAAACATATCACAACTCCAAGAAGAACTTAAATCAAACTTTGAATTAGCAATTGGAAGTTACAAGGAACAGGCCATCAAATATCGACAATCTGCTCCTTCCTTTAAATCAGGCGAGAAAGTGTGGCTTGACTCACAAAAAATTTGAATAACTCAACCATCAAAGAAACTGGCTGAAAGTCATTTGGGACCATTCGAAATTGACTCCAAAGTCTCTAAAACTGCATTTCAACTCAAACTACCTCCTAAATGGCAGGCTATTCACCCTGTTTTCCACCTATCTCTCCTGGAACTGGCTCAAGAAACATACCTGGGAAGGAACCAACCTCCTCCTGAACTGGTCGAAGTAGAAGACCATCTAGAGTGGGAAGTAAGCCATATCCTTGATTCAAGAATGTGCAAGGGGAAACTTCAATACCTTGTGGAATGGGAAGGCTTCTTTGATGACTCAGACAAAACATCCTGGGACCAGCCATCAATTTTTTTTATGCCCCTGAACTCTTAAAATTGTTTCATCTTAAATATCCTTTAAAACCAAAACCTTAAAACTCTCTTTTATATTTTCTCTTCTTTCTCTTTTCCTTTCATCTTTTTAAGTACTAAAACTCCTTATCATCTAAAAATCCTTACTCTGTTTTATCTTTTCTTCTTTCTTCTTCTCAAAAGCTTTTTTCAACATTCTTTAAAAATAAATAAATAAATTAAATAAATGAAATAAAATAAACTAAAATTAAATTAAATTAAAAGTTAAAATTAAAAAGTGAAATAAAATAAAATGATAAAATAAAAATTTTAAAATTCATTAAAATAAAATCTTAAAAAATTTATAATTTCTTTATTTTTTTTCTTTTCTCCTTTCAAACTTTTCTTCTTTTCCCTTATTTCTTTTTCTTCAAACTATCAGTTTTTTTCACAAACTCAATAAGACAATCTTTCTCAAACTTCACTTCAGCCTTTAAATCTCTCTTTTAAAATTCTTCGAACAAATTACTTCTTTCTTTAAAATTCTTTTTTCAAAACTATTTTTCTTCTTTCTTTTTCAAATAACCGAAATCCCTCAAAAAATTCAATAAATAAACTTTCACCAATAATAAATTTTTCTCTCATTAAATTTTTGTTTCAAACATAATTGTTTCAATCAACTATTTTTTTTCTTACTTAAATTTTTCTTTTCAAAACTTAAACTACAATTTCCTCAGTTAAAAATTCTCTCTTTCCTTGTTTCAAAATTAAAAACAAAAGTTTTTTCAAATCTTTTCTTTTTTCCTTTTTTCTTTTTCTTTCTCAAAATCTTATAAAATATATATCAAAATTTCAATTAAACAAAAAAATAAAATAAACAAATAAATACACAAATTGCTTTCTACTTTTCTTCCTCCCCTCTTTCTTTCTTTTTTTCTCTTTCCATTTCAAATTTTCTCCTGTATTTTCTCCTGAACCAATTTCTTCATTTTTTCCAAAACCACCCTTATTTCTTTTCTGAATTTCTCAAATGCCTCCCCCTCTCCTTAATTCTTCTGCCACATTGAAGGAGGTGGCATCGACAATCTTGTCAACCTCACCACTTAAATCTTTGATAAATCTAGCTCGTTGACCCTGCCAAGATTTCTTCGACCATACCTGGTCAAGTGTTTCTTCGTTTTCCTCCCCCAAATCAATCACTGTTTGATTTTCCTCAACTGGAAGCAATGGTGCAGCTTTCAAAATTGGAGCTTCTGCGATGAAATATGAATTCTAAACCATATGGTCATCAGTAACAAATTTTTTTAAAATAAAATAAAAGCAGATTTACTTCAAAAAATGGGTCAGCCTCTATAAATAACTTTAGTGTGACTTTCACTGTCACTTCCTTCTCCTCTTTATCATCTTCGATGAACATTGGCTGCTTCTTTGGCTTCTGCCTCAAGATGGGGACTTCATCCTCATCCTCTTCAACCAACTCATCTACCTCATCTTCCACCCCTTGTTTATTACCAGTGGTCTGGGTTACCCAGGCTGCCACAGTATCCTCGACCTCCTCCTCAATCTCTTCCACCGACTGATTGTCCCAAACCAATACGTCCCAGATATCTTTGACCACCTCTTTGGTCTTTGGGATTACCCAGTATTTAGTTTTTGTAAATTGTTGTTTGATGTCCGTGTTTTTTGATAGGGAATCACACGTCACTCATCTCCAGCGGCAAAACTCGCATTTCTGGCAAGGACCTTGTGTAGCCGTACTTTAGATGCAAAAATATTCCATTGATTCACAGGCTGTGCAGGCTTGAGAATATTTCTGGGTAACCATACCACCATCTGCTTTGGGGTGTGGATGCGTGGGAGTTGGGGTAGGACAAGTCAACGTAATAAATATAATATAATTAAAAGAAGAGTTAAGAGAGAGTAGTGTGGGAAGAATATGTCTCACACTCAAAGGAGCTTGCACTTTTATACCCGTGCATCTGTCATGCGCTACGTGACACTCGAGGCAAACACAGCTCATTAAATCAATAATACAGAGGTCTAAATCCATACTCGAAGCACAGAAAACAACTCTACATAGCAACTGCAACTTTCATTTGTGTACTCACTATTCAACAGGGCTAGTCTAAACTTTAAATCTAAATTGGTCAATCCCTCAATAGTGTGTTTTAGTCTTTTCCTCAAAAAGCAACACACAGCACAATAGTTAATGTAATAGTCCGCTAAAAGGCTTATTAAGTATCTGTGGGTTATTAAAAGGGGTAGTGAGAATGGACGGGATGGTTAGTGGAGGATTAAAAGGTTACCCAATGTTAGTGAGGAGGGTCCAGGTGTAACGGGTGTATTTTGGTGGTCTGTGGTGTGGGGAATGATGGATGGGTATGAGGTCAATGCAAGGAGGAGTAATCGATACAAAAGGGGTTGGATTGTGGTTTGATATTTCTTTAGAATTAAATTATAAAACGTATACATAGTTAATAGTGGTTAAGCTTTAGGTTAAATCATTTTTATTGTATCTTTCCTTACTTTTCTCAGTAATCATTTCTATATCTTAAATCTTTGATTATTGAGTTTCCAACCCTTTTTGAGATCTTAAGAATATTAATATTACCCTTAAAATATATTAGAATTCTTATCGAACATATCTCAAAGCAGTAGCTCTTCCTTCAAGTCATCTTCAAGTCACTTCCTCAAACATTTCCTCTGTGCTTTGAAGAATTTCTAAACTCTCTCCATCTCACTTCCAGGAACTCTCTCGACCTTGTGCCTAGGTCTTCTGGTGACAGTCCAGGTGTAACAGGTGTTTTTTTGGAGGTCTTTGGTGTGCAGAATAATGGATGGGTGTGAGGTCAATGCGAGGAGTAGTAGTGGATATAAAAGGTATTAAATTTTGGTTCAAAATTCTTTAGAATCAAATTATAAAACATATATATAGTTAATGGTGGTAAAGCTTCAAGTTAAATCATTATTATTGTACATTTCCTTATTTTCTCAGTAATCATTTCTAAAACTTAAATCTTTGATTATTGAGTTTACAACCCTTTGTGAGATTCTAAGAATATTAATATTACCTTTAAATTATATTGAGATTCATATCAAACATATCTCAAAGAAGCAACTCCTCCTTCGACTCATCTTTGAGTCACTTCTTCGAATATTTCCCCTTGTCACGCACCATGTGACACTCGAGGCAAAAGTAGCTCATTAAATCAATACTAAAGGGTCAAAACCCATACTCGAAGCGCAGAAAGCAACTCTCCATAGCAACTGCGACTTTCCTTTGTGTACTAGCTATTCAATTGAGCTATCCTAAAACTCTAAATCTAAATTAGTCAATCTCTCAATAGTGTGTCTTAGTCTTTTTCCCAATAAGCGACTCACAGCGCAATAGTTAATATAATAGTACATTAAAAGGGTTCATGAAATGTCTGTGGGTTATTAAGGGGTAGTGAGCATGGACGGAAAGGTTAGTGAAGGATTAAGGGGTTAACGGATGTTAGTGAGGAGGGTCCAGGTGTAACAGATATATTTTAAATGGTTTGTGGTGTGCGGAATGGTGGATGAGTATGAGGTCAATTTGAGGAGAAGTAAAGGATATAAAAGGGGCTGGGTTTTTGGTTCAACATTCCTTAGAATTAAATTATAAAACGTATTTATAAGTTAATAGTGATACAACTATAAGTGAAAATCATTATTATTGTATCTTTCTTTATTTTCTCAATAATCATATCTAAATCCTAAATCTTTGATTTTTGATTTTCCAACCCTTCGTGAGATCTTAAGAATTATAATATTACCGTTCAAATATATTAGAATCCTTCTCGAACATAACTCGAAGCAGTAGTTCTTCCTTTGAGTCATCTTCGAATCACTTCCTCAAACAATCCCTCTATGCTTTGAAGAAGTATCTGAATCTTTTATCTCACTTGCAGGAACATCCTAGACCTTGTGCATAGGTTGTCCGGTGACAGTATTATTTAATTCTCCGTAGCTCTCATTCTTTGCACTACTATGTCCCTTTTCAGGTGTTTTCTCTAAATTCTTAAAATGGCACCTGTTCAACGCACTCCTCCTACAGGCGCTACTACTAGAGCTCGCGCCAGAGGCAGGCCAACAGCCACTAGGGCTGTTTCACGCACTCACTCCTTGGAGCCACTCAATCTTAGGGAACGGCAACATTCAGTCCAATCGGTAGAAGACATCCCACAAGATTTCGATGATTCTAGTGATGATGAAGAAGGAGAGGATACAGTGCACAAGGCACCATCCGCCCCTGCTAACCACCTTCTGGTCAACCTTCAGAACCTAGACCATCCAATTCTCTGGAAGATTTCATGAGACTTTTCATGAAGACCCTTTCAAATTCAACGTCTTCAGAGGTATCTAAACTCAAAACTCCTACTATGAAATCTCCTGATAAATTCAATGGAGAAAATCCAGACAGATTGCAACCTTTCTTGCAAACATGCAAGCTCCTGTTCCATAATGACCGATAAAATGTTGTTTAAGCTTCTTCATTCCTGGTCGGAAAAGCAGCAAGATGGTTTGAACCTTATCTTCTCATGCTCTCTTCAACCGAAACCCACTTACTCATTAATAACTGGGAAAAGTTCAAAGACAAACTCTTCACGTTGTTTGGTGACCCTAATGAAACTGACAACGCAGAAATTGAACTTGATTTCCTTTACATGAGTGATAATGGGAAAGCCTCTGAATATATCTCGAACTTCAGAGTGCTTCAAACTCGAGTAGGTTGGAATGATGCTGCCCTTAAGTATCATTTCAAAAAAGGACTTCCTTAGACGATTCTGTATCAGTTAAATCTTCACGGTCAGAAGATGACTACTTTAACAGATTTAATGTATCAAACTCTCAAACTTGACGGCCTTTACCAAGGACGACTTCAACATCGTCAATACACCAACAAATTGGGTCCTTCTTCACACCCACAAACAACTCAATCCTCCTTGACTCAATCCAAAGCTATTAAGGGAAAGGACAAACCTCGACCGAAACGCTCGACCCCAGGCGATATCAGTAAAGTACTGGATCCTAAAGGGGAACTTAAAAAAGCTGAGAAGAAGAGGCGAACAGATAATGTGTTATGTATGTATTGTGGAGGTAAGCACAAGCTGGAAGATTGTGTAAAATTGAAGGAAAGAGAAGGTACTAGTTCAAAGCCAAAAAACTAGTAGATAGTTTACTTGTGTGCAAAGCAAACTATCTTATCTCTCCCAGTGCACAGAACCTCCATGTCTTAAGGACTGGAGTTTCCTTAAACCGCTTGAGATTCATTCTTTTTAAGGAGGATATCCCCTTCAGTTGTCTTATAGACTCTGGAGCTTCAATTTCTTTTGCTAGTTTATCTTTTGCTGAGAAGCTTCAACTAACATTTACAGATATTGATCAAACTCCGATCTATTTGGTCGAATCAGAGAAACCCAAATATTGGGTAAGGAAGAAAGTTTTATGGGTTTTCAACTTTCCGAACTTTCCCCCCTTCGAGTGGTAATTATCAGTCTTGGACGCCCCAAGGATGGACGATACCATTCTTGGCCATGACTTTTTAACGCATTGGAATCCTGAAATTGGTTGGACACAGGGATTGATCACCCCATGCACTAAGTATATTTCTGATTCTTAAATGCATGTCAATAGGGAATTAAAAAACCCGCCGGAAAATGTCCTGCTAGAGGACAAATCTCTGCCAGATGACTTGCAAGCATCTGACCTTTCTTTAAATGAGCAATTGGCTAACCCTTCTAGCTCGATGACTTCACTTGAAGTGGATTTAAATTGCCTCAAAGTAATCGAATTATGCGCTCTCAATTCTGGTCTTCCCTCAACAGATTCTCTTGAAGATGATGAGGATGAACAAATTGACGTTGAAGCCATTAAATTGACTCTACCAGAAATCTATCATGATTTCCTCAATGTTTTTTCAATCCAAAAGGCTGATAAGTTACCACCTCATTGACCCTACGACCATCAGATAGAGTTAATAGGTCCAGTACCTCTGGCAGGTCCTGTCTATTCTTTGTCGAAGGACGAATCTCAAGTTCTTCGAGACTACATTGCAGAGAATGTAGCCTAAGGTTTCATCAAAGCCAGTAAATCTCCAACCGGCTCCCCTGTCCTCTTTGTAAAAAAGAAGGATGGTAGTCTTAGGTTGTGTGTTGACTATAGAAAGCTCAACACAGTCACTAAGAAGAATGCATATCCTGTTCCTCCTATTTCATTGCTTCTTACCCTTTTTAATGGTGCTAATTTCTTTTCTAAAATTGATCTTAGTGGCGCTTACAATCTTATTCGCACTGCGGAAGGTCATGAACCACTGACTGAAATGCGCACTAGATTTGGTAGTTTTGAATATTTAGTTATGCCTTTTGGATTGTGTAACGCACCATCTACTTTTCAAACTTTTGTCAATGACATCTTTCAAGATGTTGTTGAACTATTTGTTGTCGTCTATTTAGATGATATTTTAATTTTCTTGAAGAGACTGGATGAACATATTCATCATGTTCGACAGGTTTTAAATCTAATTTGAGGTCATGGACTCTACGCCAAGAATAATAAATGCGAATGCTATCTTAAATCTATTGATTTTTTGGGTTTTAAATTATCCACTGATGGTTTAGTCATGGACAACAAAAAAGTTCAAAAGGTCCTGGAATGGCCTGAGCCCAAATCTGTTAAATCACTCCAAGTATTTTTGGGTTTTGAAAATTTCTATAGAAGATTTATTAAAGATTACTCTAAAACTATTTCCAATCTTACTTCTCTTCTTAGAAAAGATATTCCTTTTTTTTTTAATTCTACAGCACGAAAGGAATTCGAAGCATTGAAGACGGCATTCACCACAGCTCCAATTCTTCAACACTTTGATCCTACTGCTTTGACAATAGTCGAGACAGATGGAAGCAATTATGCTATCGCAGGTGTCATTTCTCAATTGAATCCGGAAACAAAACTGTTTCATCCTGTTGCTTTTGAGTCACACAAACTCTTTTCAGAAGAGTTAAATTATGAAATTCATGACAAAGAGCTTTTAGCTATTATTCACTGTCTTAAAAAATGGCGCTCTTTTCTTCTCAGCTTAGATAGTCCTTTTCAAATTTTAACAGACCATAATGCTTTGAAATACTTTATGTCTTCCAAAGTTTTAACCAGGCTTCAAGCAAGTAGGGCTTAATTTCTGTCTAAATTTCCCTTTTCTATTTCCTATCGCCCAGGTAAGAACTGCTTTGTCCCAGATATCTTGTCACGTCGGGACAACATTTACCCACAGCGGGGGGACGCATTTGCTGACAAAAAACCAGCAAATGTGAAATCAATCTTCAATGAATCAATTTTAACGACACATCAACTTAATTTGACGACAATTCAATCATTTCAAAATCCACGATCCAACATCATCAAAGCTCAGTTGAAGGACGATTATTGTTTAGGGTTAAAAGACAAAATACTCTTGAAGAAAGGGGCCAAAAGATTTAGTATTGAATCAGGTCTATTAGTCTTCGAAGGTAGAGTAGTCATACCCAACAATAATGAGATAAAATTATGGATTTTCAACAGTCAACATGATTCTCCATTAGCTGTTCATTTTGGGGTTGATAAAACCTACCAGTTAATAGCGAGGGATTTTTTATGGCCAGGTATGACCAGGGAAATCAAGACCTATATAAAAGCTTGTTACGAATGTAATAGGAATAAGGCTCCCCGTCACCGGAAGTATGGGTTGCTTCAACCACTTCCTATTCCCTCTAAACCTTGGGAATCTTTATCAATGGATTTTATTTCTCAACATCCTCTTTTTAATAATTTTGATGCTATATTAGTAATAGTAGATAGATTCTCAAAAATGTCTACTTTCATTAAAACCACTACTACTGCTACTGCAGAAGGTCTGTCAAAATTGTTTCTCAAATATGTATTTTCCAAACACAGCTTACCTAATGATATTATTTCAGATAGAGGCTCATTTTTTGTATCCACATTCTGGACTCAACTGTGTTGACAACTCAGTATCACGAGGAACCTCCCCACAGCCTATCATCCCAAAACCGACGGGAAAACAGAAAGGGTCAACCAAATCCTCGAACAATACCTTCGAATGTATGTCAGTTACCCACAAGACGATTGGACCACATGGCTACCATTGACCAAATTTGCTTATAATAACTCGACTCATTCTTTGACACAAAAATCTCCTTTTGAAACTGTTTATGGAAGACATCCTCGATTCAATTCCATACATGTAGGAACTAATCATCCTGCGGAACATCATTTTCGAACCATATCACAACTCCAAGAGGAACTTAAATCAAATCTGTAATTAGCGGTTCGAAGGTACAAGGAAGAGGCTGACAAACATTGACAAACTGCTCCTCCTTTTAAACCAGGTGATAAAATATGGCTTGACGCACGGAACATTCAAACAACTTGACCATCAAAGAAACTGGCTGAAAAACGCTTGGGGCTATTCAAAATCGACTCTGAAGTCTCTAAAACTGCATTTCGACTCAAGCTACCTCCTAAATGGCAGGCTATTCACCCTGTTTTTCAGGTATCTCTCCTGGAACTAGCTCGAGAAACATACCCGGCAAGAACTAACCTCCTCTGGAAACGGTCGAAGTAGAAGACCATCTAGAGTGGGAAGTAAGCCGTATCCTTGATTCAAGAATGTGCAAGGGGAAACTTCAATACCTCGTGGAATGGGAAGGCTTCCTCGATGACTCAGACAAAACATCCTGGGAACCAGCCATCAATGTTTCTAACGCCCCTGAACTCCTAAAATCTTATCAACTTAAATACCCTTTAAAACCAAAACCTCAAAACTCTCTTTATCTTTTCTCTGTTTTTTTCTTTTTTTTAAAAATCTAAAACATTTTTATTTCTAAAAAATCCTTTTGTTTTCTTCTTTATTCTTTCTCTTTTCAAAATCCTTTAACCTTCTTTTTAAAAAAAATAAAATAAAATAAAAATAAAAAAATAAAAAAAATTAAATTAAATTAAATTAAAATAAAAGTAAAATAAAATAAAATAAAAATAATAAAATAAAATAAAAACAAAATTAAAATAAAATAAAAATAAAACAAATAAAAAATAAAAAAAATTTCTTCTCAGTTTTCTATATACATCCTTCTTTAAAATTTTATTTTCCTAGAACTATCAAAATTCTTCACGAACATTACACTATCATCTTTTTCGAACTTCACTTTAACTTCCAAATCACCTTTTTAAATTCTTTGAAACAAATTACTTCTTTCTTCAAAATCCTCTCAGAATTTTTATTTTGTCTCTTCTTTTCTTTCTTTTCTTCTTTCAAATAACTAAAATCCCTCAAATCTTCAATTACCAAACTTAAATAACAATTTATTTTATTTTTTCTCTCTTAAATTATCTCAATCAATTATTTATTTCTTCTTTCTTTCTTCTTAATCAAATATTCTTTCTTTTTTTTTCTCATTTAAACTTCTTCTTTCAAAATCTTAAAACAAATTCTATTTAAATCTTTTTTCTGTCTTTTCCTTCTTTCTCTCAAAATCTTATATAAAAAATAATAAAATAAAATAATAAAAAAAAATAATAAAATAAAATAAAATAACAAAGTAAAATAATTAAATACAAATTGTTTCTACATTCTTTTTTCCTTCTCTCTTTTTATTTTAAATTTTATCTTTTATCTTCTCCCGAACCAATCCTTTCATCTTCTCCAAAATTTCCCTAATCTCCTTTCTACATTTCTCAAAGTTCTCCCCCTCTCCTACCGGAATCAATTCCCCAAGTTCAAGTAACTCCTCGGCTACGTCGAAGGAAGCGGCATCGACAATTTTATCAATCTCGCTGCTCAATTCTTCAATATATTTTGCTCGTCGAACCTGACGAGGTTTCTTCAACCATACTCGATTGAGGGTTTCTTCAATTTCCTCCCTGGAGGTAACAGTTGGTAATCTATCCTCCACCAACATTGCCACTTCCACCGCAGTGGGTCCCACAAGGGTCGCTTCCACATTTGAAGCTTCTGTTGTAGGGACCTCGATGATGACGTCTGAATTCTAAAACAGAATCATCAGTAATTAAATTTATAAATTATAAAAAGGTGAACTTACTTTGAAGACTGGGTCAGGCTCCAAAAACAATCTAGGAGTGACCTTCTCTGCCACCTCCCTTTCCTCTTTGTCATCTTCAATGACCACCCGTTGCTTTTTCAGGGTTTTCCTCGAGATGGGAATTTCTTCTTCCTCCTCAACAACCCCCCTCTTGTTCGCAGACCTAGCCACTCAGATGTTCACATCATCTTCAACTTCTTCCTCATTTTCCCCCACCGATTGATCGTCCCCAATGGACACATCCCAAATGTCCTCGACTACTTCCTTTGTTTTAGGGATCACCCAATACTTTGTCTTCGTAAACCGACTCTCAATGTTGGCATTCTTTGCTAAGGCGTCACATGCCACTCTTCTCCATCGGCAAAACTTGTACTTCTGGTGAGGCCCTTGTGTTGCCGTGCTCTCCACGCGAAAATACTCCATCGACTCGCAAGCCGTGCAAGTCTTCGAAAATTGCCGTGTGACAACACCCCCATCCACTTTAGGGTGTGGAGGCGTGGGAGTTGGTGTAGGGAAATCCGTCATAGTGATTCAAAGTAATAAAATTAATAATTAAGTAAAGAGGAAGGGAAATTAGTGTGGGAAATATGTTTTACGCTCAACGGAGCTCACGTTCTTATACCCCGGAATCTGTCACGCGCCACGTGACACTCGAGGCAAAAGTAGCTCATTAAATCAATACTAAATGGTCAAAACCCATACTCGAAGCGCACAAAGCAACTCTCCATAGCAACTGCGACTATCCTTTGTGTACTCGCTATTCAATCGAGCTAGCCTAAAACTCTAAATCTAAATTAGTCAATCTCTCAATAGTGTGTCTTAGTCTTTTTCCCAATAAGCGACTCACAGTGCAATAGTTAATATAATAGTACATTAAAAGGGTTAATGAAATGTCTGCGGTTATTAAGGGGTAGTGAGCATGGACAGAATGGTTAGTGAAGGATTAAGGGGTTAACGGATGTTAGTGAGGAGGGTCCAGGTGTAACAGATATATTTTAAATGGTTTGTGGTGTGCGGAATGGTGGATGAGTATGAGGTCAATGTGAGAAGGAGTAAAGGATATAAAAGGGGCTGCGTTTTTGGTTCGACATTCCTTAGAATTAAAGTATAAAATGTATTTATAAGTTAATAGTGATACAACTCTAAGTGAAAATCATTATTATTGTATCTTTCTTTATTTTCTCAATAATCATATCTAAATCCTAAATCTTTAATTGTAGAGTTTCCAACCCTTTGTGAGATCTTAAGAATTTTAATATTACCGTTTAAATATATTAGAATCCTTCTGGAACATAACTCGAAGAAGTAGTTCTTCCTTCGAGTCATCTTCGAATCACTTCCTCAAACAATCCCTCTGTGCTTCAAAGAAGTATCTGAATCTTTTATCTCACTTGCAGGAACATCGTCAACCTTGTGCGCAGGTCATCCGGTGGCACCCCTGTACTTCAAAGAAGTCACTAAACTCCTCCCTCCATCTCACTTTCTAGGAAAACCCTCGACCTTGTGAGTAGGTCTTCCAGTGACATTATCATGATTTTCTTTCTTCCATTGTTACATTTAAGATTATAATGACTCATTGAAAGCATGGGTTCTCTCCCAATAAAAGCAACCGATGTAATTGTTCACTGATTTAAGATAAGTTAAGTTGGATGCATTGCATTTTTTAACTGAGCATTGAAATATTTCTTTTACCATTTACAAACATCACCAATCCTAAAATTTTTTCCAATCCCAAATTAACACAAAGATGTTAGTCAACAGAAAATAAATTTGATTAGTTTCTTTACTCACTACTGTCTGCAGTCCAATGGCAGTGAAAACCTCCTCTTTGATTCCAAAAATTCCTATTTTGTGCTTGAAAGTAGCTGCATTTACAATTATTGCATCTTTCTTAATCACAATTTGAGTTAATTTGGCTACTCTTACTAACTGAAAATGCACTTGTGGGAAAAGCTCATAAGGATCCTTGATTTTTTTTCTGGAGGAAGCTCCTTGAAAGAACTTACTATTAAATAGATTTGATCATTCTCTTCCTTTGACCTGAAAAGATCATCAATTTTCCCTAACTGGCTATCTTTTCCATAGTAGAATTCAATTTTTGAATTAGCAATGTGTCAATGGCAACTAGTAAACCTCTTTCTATGTATCAATATGCTTGCTACATTTTCAACTACCAGATCCCCACTTTTCTCTAATGGTTTCAAAGCTCATCTTGAAGTTTCTTTTCCCATTTGTGCCCTTACCCATATAGTAAATAATGCCATACTTAGATGAATCCATTTGTTTTGTTTATCAAGATCAATATAAATTTTTTTAGTCTCACATTGATCATTATCTTCAGCTTCACCAAGATCTAATACCCTAGACTTCCAATACCAATGTTTTATCATTGTTAGCAATATCTCTCCTGTGTTCAATATTAATAAATCAGCACAGCTGAGTTTTTAAATCATTGCTTTCAAAAATTACATGCATGGATGGTGATTGTTTGGAAATTCAGATAATATATGATTCACCTGCTCTCCAGACCGAGTAGCTGTACCTGATGGTGGACCAATACGCTTTATCATTTCAGGATAATGTTGAGTGATATGCAGATTTGGATTTGCGTTAATATTCTTCCAAACCTCTTCCAGGAACTCACGATACTCTAACAGAAATTGATCTAGATCTTTAATCTCATTAGTCTGTATATTTTTTAATGTCAAAAATTGGTGATCAAACATAATGTTACAAGTTACTTGAGAAGATAATATTCTTTTAGTTTTTCAGCTGAGGAAGCTGAAGATTCAGATTCTTTAAATTTTTCAAACCAAAGGGGTATAAGTAACAAAGGGAAGTAGATAGTATACAGCATCTGCCATTCTGCTGCCTTGAGGGATCCTGCCTTTTTAGATCCTACTGATTTTGGAACTTTTGTTAGCCAGGAAGTTATTCTTACTTGATCAATTATCTTCCATACAACCTGTAGCTCTGCTACTGTGATTTGTGGATTACTACTAACTTCATGTTCTTTCTATTTCTCTTTACCTTTCCTTTTATTTTGATCATCTCTAGCTGTCTCATTTGATAAGTGAAATCCTTCACTCTTTAATATGCTAATGCTCTGTTGCCTTAAGTTATACAATGAATTCCTACTGCCACTTCTGTAAGACTGTAATGAGGCCAAATTGCTATATGGAGGAATAAATTTGGAGCTGGATGAACTACTCTGGCTTCTTGATCAATTTGTTCCCAATCCTTCACTATCTATTCAATGATGACTTGATGACTTTCTTGAACTTGTAAGTCTTTGCCGCTTGTGCTGTCTCGTGTGTCCTGTATCATCATCATCATTTTTTGTGGTGCTTAAGCTACTTCTACATTTATTAGAATGTTTATGCAGTGAAGTATCATAAAATAAATTGTCATCTTCTTCTCTTACATACCAATTTTTATCCTTTTACAGCTTTCTTTCTACATCTTTTGCTGCAATTTGGATTTGAAAATAACTTATACTGTGATTATTTAGGTTGCCAAGCATATGTGAATGCATAACATCAATTGAGCAATATTCAGTTGGACTCCAATATTCAAGGTTATTCAGCTCACTCCATTGTACCCCATGATTCTGAACAATTGATATGTGCTCCCAATGTGACTTAGAATTTTTCCACTTTGTTTCCTAGAACATATGATCCTCATAATTCCTTAATGAAAAATTTACCACATTCTTTTCACTAACTTCATCTTTAGAAATATTGCGGAAAGAGCAGAACATTCTGGCAGAGTGACTCAAAAAGCCAGCCAATTTTTGTATTGCAGGAATGTTACTTATCAAGGAGAAAAATGAAACTCTTAATTTGTGGCCTCTTTGATAAAGATGCGTCTTTTCAATAAATATACCATCCCATAGAGCTTGTAGATCATTAACCAGCGGTTTAAGAAGGTGATTAAGCTGTTCACTTGTGGGTTCTGTTGGTCCAGGTATAATAGCATACAAAAAAATATTTTCCATCTTGTATCTATCTTCTTGAGATGGGTTCATACACAACATTAAAATATTGCCTACAGACTTCTGATGACCTCCAATCCTTTTACCACTAGGCCTAAACCAGTCGACATATAAAGTAAACATAAAGTTGCCTGAATTTATCCTATATTTGTCAACATTGCCACCCAGAGCTGGAGTGGTAATGGAAAAGTTTTACAAATTGGACCATCACAAACATCCTTCATCAAATCACACTCTACATTGTCTGCCACAGGGGTTTTATTCTCAATCAGAAGCTCAAATTTGAACAGTTTGATCTCTTCCTTAAGCCAGTCAATATAACAATTGTGATGAAATGTTTTAAGAGAATAGTATTTTACAAGTTCTTGATGTTCCTCCATAAAATACAGACATTCATCAAATTTAACTATAAATTTGTCCTGCTCCAAAAATTTTTAAATAGTGCTTTGATGATGAAAAAAACGGTTGATTGCAAGATAATATAGATGGTGGAGATTCAAAGTTATACTCATTAAGAGCAAAGCATTTAGGATAGAATTTTTTGTAAAAAATGATTGCTTGAGCTTTAATCAACTAAAAACTGTATCTATTGAGCATGGAATAAAGCGGACAAGGCTATAAGAATCCAGTCTTCCACTATCACCTAGAAGTTTGAGCCTCTTAATTTCTTCATCCAAAAATTGAGTACAACTTTCTTTGCTCAAATGATGAATCAGAGAAAGCTTTTCTGCCTGCCACATAATTATTTGGCTATACTGTTCCCCAAGATTTGAGTTTCTAGAGACTTTTGAAGATAATTCTGCCCCCAATAGCGAATGCCCTAATGTAATAAATCATCACAAAATCATAAAGACTTTTATTCCAGCTTTGAACTATAGATATACAGCTTACTGTTTTTGTGGAGCTGGAACTTCCAATGTTAAGTGGATTGTTGGAAGAAATAACCATCTGTGCCTTCCTATTTCCTTCCTCTCAATGTTTTGCATAAGAATTAGAGCTTTTGAAAGCCATACCAACTTCAAAGGACCCAGAAAAAGTTTTATAATTTCTATAGAAACATCCAAGCTCTTGACAATGACATACATGAAAAAATGGAGGCATTGTAATTGTGATAAATGTAGGAATAAGTTAGCTGTTGGAAGTTACCAATTGAAGCTATTCCTTTTTTTGCAAGGCAATAGCTAATATAAGCTACATTTTTTATCAAAAGAATATGATGGAATATGTGTTGAAATTATTTAAGTTTAAATGTTTTCTTTTTAATCAGATAAATTATATATTAATTAAAAGCTATTCAGCCTACTTTATTTGTATTCTGTACACTCTCTGCATTTGTAAAACAATGCATGCATGTTTATCAGAATATTTTCTATCATAGAAAAAACTCTATTGTACACACAAGCATCTTAATTTTTTTCTATCAAATGCCTTCTGAGTTATATCTAACTACCCTATATTTATTTGATTTTAATAAAATTTTTTAGTTATGGACTATAAGAAAATTAATCCATATTTTTAACATAATTATTTAAAAATTTACCCCAAAAAACAAAGTTAAACCCAAAAATAAGGTTAATATTTTGTAAAAAAACAATCACAAACATATTTCCTTCACTTCAAAAATTGGTCTGTACTATTTATAATTTTCCATAAAGAAATAATCAAAAATACTCAAATAATAGATGCTACAAAGGGTAAACCTCAAAGCATTACAAAAAAGCTGAACCTTTGTATAAATTTTCATACATAAATGTGATAAAGTTACACTCTAGTCTTTTTATTCAGGTTGAACAAAAATTACTCAATGGAATATGTATTACTATCATATTGGACCAAAAATAATTTTTTGGTAATCAAAAAATAAACATAGCCTCACATTTATCAAATTATTTTTGTGGAAAAATTTTTTGAAAAGAAAAAAACCTTTTCTCAAATGAGTCCACTTTTATCACATAATCATTCTCTACCTTTTGTGCCATTCCTTTTGAGTTCAAATTGCATATAAAAATATAATTTATGCATATTATAATTCCATAAAGTTGAAATATTTCTTATTTTTAATTTCTGTGATATTTCTCCTTAAATCAACTTTGATCATAAAGTTTTGGAGCTCCACAATTTATCCTTCCCCTTTTTTAAATTTTATTGAACACTTTCTTAATCTAATTGTTTATGAACCCTAGTAGCTCTTACTTTCCTAATGGAAACCTGCCCCCAAACACATGAACACTTAATATAATTTTTAATGAGACTTTGACTCCATCAAATTCTCACTTTTTTAGATCTATACACAATTTTTGTCATTCACTTTTGGATATGTCACCAGAATCAAATGTATGGAAATAAAAACCTACTGAAGAGCAATTAGACATATTTTAATCATTCAAAATGAATTCTTGCAACATTGCCTTTGAGCTACTTCATTCAGAATCAAATTCAGCTGTTTCGGAAACGTTTCCACTAATTTTCTGTGAATCTTTTATTGACCACCTTCACATGTGAGGTTTTCTAGGGTCAACTTTTTCTTGGAACCTAGATTGGTTTGACAAATTGAACCAGGTTTTGCAAAATATTCTCATTAAACACTGGGACAATGCCTTAAAAACCAATAATTTAATTGCATACAAATTGACTCAACTAAAATTAGCTTCTCAAATCAAATGCAAGTTCTTCACCGTTGGTTTTTAGGTCATGCTGATAAATTAAGACTTGGGAAGGATTATGATAGCTCTCAAGAAATAATCAAAGTGAGAAAGCATAAAAAAAGAATAAAAAAAAGTATGAAAATCCCCTTTTTTTCAACTATTTTTATTTGTGACCTTTATTTCAAATAACAAAGATTCTTAGAATTCAGTTAACTGAACTATACTTCTTAAACAAATTCCACATTGTGAAACTTATCACAACCTTTTCACAAACATCAAGTGTTTTTCAGACACCAAAATTGATAATGATGGATTGTTAAGACGTATCTTAATGCAATGGAGGTCTGAAGATTTTTCTAAAGTTGCACAATATCTTGACCAACAACACTTTTATATTTGAAATACTTTGACATACTCTGGAATTGTGCTAAAGGACTTGGACTTGTACAAAAGAATCAGTTTGGTTTCAACATTATCACCTAAACTTAATCCTTCTCATGTCCCCTGGGGCTTGCCGAATAACTGTTATTCTCCCAATTATCTTGCATCTCTAAATCCTCAGCAACTCAGACATTAAAAGCCTCAAAATCCCATAAATTTACCTGCTCTCATTGAAGTTCTTGGTTCCTCTAATGTGAGTGATTGAAAAACTCCCTTCATAATAGTTTTTCACACTCATACTCCTCATTTCCACTGTTTGGGACACTTAGCCTTGAAAGCAAAAACATAATTTTAACGATTACTATTATCATTAAAATTTATAGAATTTGAATTCAGCTTACATTGTTAGCTACATTTTTTCCTTTGAATCTTATACATGCTGAATTCTATACTTCCATGTACAAAATAATTCAAAACATTTTCTTCATTTTGCTGCCCCATTTTATACAGCCGATCAACAGCCTGCTGCTCAACTTCTGGATTCCAATTCGGCTCCTATTTCAACATTGAACATATAAAAAATTTAATATTTTTGTTCTTAATATGAAATATAAGACATTGAGCTCACCATTATATATACATTTTGAGCACACCTGAGATCTATACCCACTCCTGCAGCCAGCATTGTTCCAATTAAAGCTTGGCAATTTTTATTAAAATGGAATTCATGCATATTTTTGTCTCACTTTGTCCTACTGAGTTCACCCATAAGCTAGGTATACCTAATATTGTGGTCATCTAGAGCCATTTTTATTCTATTTTGAAATATTAGAATATTGATTTTAATAAGCCAACACAGTTTTGTAAAACAATTCATTACAGAATCACTGGCATCTGCAAAAAGTCTGCAAAGTTGGAGAATATAACAGCTTTTGGAAAATTTATACCCCTTTCACCAGAAAAAAAGTTTTTCAAGTGGCCTATAAGATGACAAATCTTTGCAGAATGCTTCCAGGTGAAATCAAAAGTTGGAGCTTCATACAGTTTTTTGTAGATTGGATGGTTGCAGAATTTTCTTAAAATCATCAGCTCTCTAAGAAACTCAGATGAGTCCCAAGGGAAGTTGGTGCTTCTGGAGGGCCCATATTTCTCAGTGATTCCTTCTTGAAGCACATCAACTTTAGACCTCCATGGATCTGCTAATTGAACCAATATCCCCCATTGAATATTTTTTGAAAGAGAAAAAATTACATCTTTTGTTCTACATAGGCTTATGACTTTCATTAAGTGATTGATTGATTTAATAGAATTAGCCTTTCTATTTTACAAACCTGGAAAAAGGAAATTCTTCCATAGCCAGTCTTCTTGCAACTTTTTGATTCTAAGAAAAAATATGAGACTTTGAAGGTCATTGGGCCTGTTCTGAAGTGGAGTTCTGGTCAAGAATAGTTGGTGTTTGGATTCCAAGTCAAATATTGTTTGAGCCCTCTGCAAGTAAGGATTTTTAACGTTGTAGATAATCCTATAGTACTAGCTATAGGCCTTGACCAAGGGAGTTGGAGAAAAACCAGAGAGAAAATCCCCTGTCCCTTTAGAAAAATAGAGTGAGATTTACTTGCTAAAGTAAGTTGGTTCCTGTTTTGCTAAAGCCCCTTTTTAACACACTTGACTGCTTGATGAGCAAAGAAAGTAGTCCCCAGATAGACTACCAGACCAAAGAACTGAAATGTAGAACAATGTCCACACCGGAGACAGCAAAGATACTTGATGTAGGCTTCAAATCCACACCAGAGACAGCAATAATACTTGCTATAGCTTGCAAGACTATAACAGAGAAAACAGTTGCCAAAGTTAAGTTAAATGAAGAACTTACTTGCAACAAACACAGCCAATTGTGGCCAGAAAACAGTGAAAACTGAGTGAGGAACAATGATATCACCTCCGGATGGTTGTATGATGATTAAGGTTGCCCCAAACTGTCTTATTCCTATGTACACACAGACCACTAACTAAGAGCCCATGAGCACCCACCAATCTGGTGCCTGTACCCACCAAATTGATTAAAAAACCCTCCTGAAGCACTCCATAACCTTCCAAAACAGAGGCGGGCGGGCCGCCCGACGTTGGAGGTGCCGCCTGAAGCGGCCCGGCCTCCCTGAAGCCAGAAAACCAAAAAAAACAACTAATCTACTTAGAAAAATTAGCTACAACTACTAAAACCTTTAAAACACGGAATTTCACTATAACAACATTGAGAGATGAAATATAGAGAAAAATTCGCTCTATCCAATGGTACTAAGCACTTAACCCTAAGACTTAAGGTTAGCCCGTAAAACACAAAAAACAAAATTAAACAGCAATCTTGTCAGGCTAAGGTCAAGTACAAAGACGTGAACTAGCTTGAATGGTCAGTTGTCTAGAAGATTTAAATGGTCCTGTATGAATACTGTAGTACTAATCCACTAAGTTGTAAAATATAATCAAATATAAAGGTCTCAGTAATATAATTCTCACTAATTTTATATATGGCTTACAATCTTTGTAGTTGGTAGAAAAATAGATTTTATAATTCAGATACTATTCAAAAGTCTTATAAAAGTACTAATTGATATGTATTGTAATTTATTTGGTTATATTGGTTAAATTGTAATGATAAGGAATGAAGAAATACAACCCAAAAACCTCCTCCTTTTATAAACACTGAGTTCCCCAATGATTCCCTTGATATACCACCCAATACACAGTTAATGACGCCTCTAAGCCCATCAACATTTCCAGTAACCCATGACATAATTATAAGAGTAACAACAGCCAAAATCCTGTAATAATAAGGGAAATCCATCAAAATTAAAGAAAAAGACAAAAAGAGAGTATATGCGTATAAAACAATAATATTAAAGACTAAAGGAGACTTTTTAAGGTTAATAATAGCTTAATAATAAGGGGGATTGACTGTAGAAATAATGGGGCTAATCCTGACATTATACTACGTGAAATTCCCATTCAAAAATAACCAAAATTGACTGAGAAACCACCCAAAAACTTAAAAAAGAGCATGAGATGTGGGGTAACTACATGCAGTTCTTGGCAGGCTCTTGCACGGGTAAATCCTTGACTAAAATTAGGCGAATTTAAGCGTGGTGATGAAATAAAGTGCCAAGAGTGAGGTTATTAATGAAATTAGTGCATATAAATAAGGTCAATGCATTATTAATTAAGCTAGGACACTAAATAAGCGCCTGTCGCCTATTTTAGTGTGTTTCCCCACAGTGGGCGTAGAATGTGGGGTAATTATAGTGTGAAAAAATCTGAATTTGCTAAAAATGAAGCTATTCACACGGGAAAAAAGCAGGCAGTATGTGGCCAGTACACAGAAGCCATTTCTGGCATAAAAAACACCAAATTTGAAAAGTGTTATTTTTATGCATTTAAATAGCCAAATCAATAGTTCTAAATGAGCCCAATTGATCTGTCAAAGCGCAATTTTGATATTCTCAATTTTATAGCGCATATAGTCAACTTTTAAGTGAAATAAAGCACATTTCTTGTTTTTTGCATAAAACAATGAATATAACAGCTTTAAGTGTACTTAAAAATTATGTAGCCTTATACTTAAGGATCTTAAGATTACCCTAACATACTCCAACTTAATATTAAGTACATAAGACCTATAAAAGGTGGATATATGCGTGTATATAAGGTGTTATAATGGCATTTTTTGTGTATTATCATAATTTTACTTATGTATACTATTTGTGTACTCTCATTTATTATTCCCATGTATAGTTCATGTGTTTAACATAACTTATAGTTACTTTTTACTCAGTCCTGGAGATATACAGGCTGAAAAATCTTTTATATATGAAAAATGAGGAAATGACCCCTTAAAACTCAGAATATGAAAAATGTCTAGAAGACATAAAATATAGAGAAAAACCAGGGCTATCCAATGATAGTACCCACATACCCGCAGACCCAATATCCACGGAATAAAACCAGAAAAATACCCAAATCCTTAACAGATGTCAACTAAGACATGCACAAACAGCCCCAAATCACACAACAAAGGCCCCTGACAATGTTGGAAGACCACAACATAACTAAAATAATATTTATAAAAATTGATTATAAGAATTAAGTTTTAAGTTTTAGATATAGAAATGGGCACTAACGGAGCTTCATCTAAAACAACTCTATACCAAAAGAGCTTTTGAGTCACCGGTATCTTTTTTTGGCTGTGATTTTTTGACATTGTTGGTTTAGCTGTTTCATTGGTTGTTAAAAAAATAGCAATGTCCTGTAGTTCATTGACTTTAGTATTTTTAATATCCTTCCCATAAAAAACTTTGAAAGGAAGAGCATTATCTTCAAAGTGCACACTTATTTCATTGATCCAATTTAATAGTGTTGCAAGTGGGCATATAATCAGTGTGTCTGAACTCCAATTAATACCTTCTTGATTCTCTGATGCCTTGAATTGTCTTGCTTCACTTTTAGTTGCACTAATAAGAGAAAGAGTTGAAAGCGTCTTTACCAACCCCATATCATCAGCGAGTATTGACCTGTTTCCTTCAGGGGTTAATTGATTGTTAGGAAACTGATCTTTATACTCATCAAATACAGTTTTAAGCCAATGGTTGTCCTGGTGCCTCCACATGATATCCAACTTTTCCTTTAACATTTGTTCATTGTCAATCATAAAATTTATTGCTTGAAGTTGATGTTTTTTGAGAACTGTTTTTATTCCTTGGATAAGTTATTCAGATTTCCAATCTTGAGTACTCTGAGATATTTGGAAAGAGCCTTCAAAAATTACATGAGGGATATTAAAAAAGAAAGTGGAGTCATAGTTAGGGATTGAAAATAAATTGATTTAAGCAGAAGAAAATTCTTCTTTAGCAAGACTGATTAGTGTACTTTAAGAAAATAGGCATCTCCAAAATTGATACTGATTAGCAAAAACTGGAATCAAGTAAGCATGAAAATAGAATGGCTTCATAGGATTCAAGGCACTTCTTTGGTTTTAATGGTGAGATCCGGACCCAATGTTCTTACTCTGAACTTGAGAAAGATTACCAACAAGGGTTGGTTTTCTTTCTTCAAATAGTCCAAAAATATGAACATTCAAATGGCCTCACTGTAAAACCATGGGGGTCGGTGAGTTTTTAAATCTTGAAATTACATTTATATAAATTTGACCAATTGTTATTGAGAACTGTGAAACACATCTGAGACTTGACAAATTATTTAAGAATAGTATCCAAAGATATTGGTTTTTAAAAGATGAATTGAAGCGAAAAATGAATAATCAGTTTTGAATAAAATGACAAAATAACTTTTTAGCATATGCTACCCTAAGCTCATAATTCTTTCACATGTATTATTATTATCTTTTTAAAAAATATTGGAAGTAAACCAATGATAACTGAAATGAATAATATGGCTTAAAAATAAATCTTGAGCCTATAGAGTAAATTTGGGTTTGTGGAAGAAGAAAAATTTTCTTAATAAAAATGAGCTTTATTGTTACATTATAATCACAAAATAGAATAATTTCACTCTTATTACATTTATTTATGTTTCTGTCTAATAGTAAAATGCTTTAGATGGCAGTTCAAAATCCAAATTGAAACTACTACCTGGAACAATGTCTTGATACTAACATATTTTTTGTAAGTCTTTGGACAGACACTTATGGTGATCTCAATAATATTAAAATTGATTTGAATTGTATGTTTTAACAAATATCTATGTTGTCTAATGTAATAATTAAGATACTAAAGTTTAAACTTCTGTTACCAAATTGGCAAGAAAATATCTGTAGATATTCTTAGACCCAATATCAAATTTTGCTTTCCACAAGATGGGAAAGTGAGTATTATGATATGTTAATTGATATGTTTAAGTTTTGCTCAATCTGTGCTCAGCTGAAGATCAAAGTAATCACCAAGCTCCAAGAGACCTGTGATTGGGCTGGGCTGAGCCTAGGTCTAACTGATTACCAAATCATTGTCCAATTGATTTAAATCTGGTTTCACAATGAATTCCCAACAGATTTTCAACCACTTCTCAACATTTTTAAATGAGGGTTATTGCTAGCAATATTCCCCCAAATTTTCTGTAATGTATATTTTACAAATTTTTATATTTCCCTAAATCATATTCATGTTGATTGCCTGCATTGTAGATACTCCGATATCACACTTTCCACATATTTGCTGGATAATATTAATTTTTATACATAATAATAATATAATGAACTTATCTTTACAAGTTTATTATCTATTATTGGAGTATTTTTGAATCTCATGTGTTAAATACATCTGAAAGAATGCTATAATTTGATCATAATAATAAAAGGATATTTGGCAGTTCAATATATTAATTATATGTTAAGAAAATATAATTCTTACTTTTCATATATTAAATGGCTTGATTCTATGTTTTTAATAATAAATGTGTCTGAAATATGCTTTCCATTTATTATCTTTGAGGTAGTATTATTTTGTTTTCCAAAGAAATTGGCCAGAATTTTTTACCTTGAATAATGATAATTTAATAAAATGCATTTTTCAAATATTAGAATAATTTTTTAAATACAATTTAATAAACAGTGGTATCTGGATTTACATGGAACCAAGTACCTTTCTGAGAATTGGCTGATGTTGAGGAAGATACTAGTATAAAGCATATTTCAGAAATGGAATATTGCTCAGGTGGACACTAAAGGTTCTGTGCAATAGGATGGTAAGTTTTTTGCTAATGTTCATGGTATTTGATTGTTGGCTAACCATGAAAGTGAAGGTGTTACAGACTGAGTCAAAAGTATCCTTCTGAATGGCAGCCTGACTCTTAGAAAGACACATTTATAATGCATATTATCTAGGTGTTAAATGTATACATATCTGTGTTTTATGCATTATAAAAGTCTGATTCTGAGAGCTGTACAGTTCTTCAGAAGGACATTTTTGACCATTTCTGTAACACCTTAAATTTAATGTTTAACTAATGTTCATGTACCAATGCTATAAAAAGAGCTCATTTAATTTACAGTACTTAATGTTTTCTCCTTAATATTTGGCCATCACTAGGAAAGAAAAATTTATAAACTTTAATTATAAAATGGTTATATATTATACCTATATGATATGCAATATAAAAGTGTCCTGCTGTGCATCAGACTGTCCATCAGAAGGACACTTTTGACCAATTTTTAAACACCTTCACTTTAATGATAATCCAACAATCAAATACCATGGGTATTAGAAAAATTCTTACCATTCTATTGCAAAGAACCTAAACTGTCAACCTGAGAAATGGGTCATTGCTATGAAGGAAAATTTTAAAAGGCATATCATCTTGGTATTAAATGTATATATGTGTATCTTTTATGCATTATAAAAAATAATTTTACACCTCATAAATATTGTGTGGACTGGTTAATAAGATTTTTGTTTAACCCCTTCAATTTTAGATTATTGGCTTTCCAAAAGTACTTGACAGATGGTCAGAAAATTATTTGTGCCAGTGTGTGAGATGAAGCATCAACAAGGCTGTGAAAGGTCCAATTTTTTCATTAATAGGTTTTTGAACCTTTGAACAGCAATGGCAATAATTTTTTTCCCCACCTATATTTCTGCTTGAGTATGTATTGATTTATCAACCAATCTGTTTCTTAAAGGAATTATTTTAAATAGAAATGTGATGAAATTTGGATCATTATTATTTTATAAATTTTTTGATTTTCTGAAATTATTTCCATGTTAATGGCCTCAATGAAGAAAATTGAGATATCACACTTTTCACAAATTTATGGGATAATATTTTTCTTTTCATAATAATAATATAATGAGCTTTTCCTTACCATTTTATTATCTATAATGGGGTATTGTTGAATCTTGTGTGCTAAATGCATCTGGCAGAATGCTATACTTTGATCATAATAATAAAAGGATATTTGGAAGTTCAATACATCTATTGTATGTTAAGAAAATATTAATCTTGGTTTTTATATATTCCCATGGCCTAATGATTTGTTTTTAACAATGATTGTGCCTTGAATTTTTTTTAATTATATTATTCTTTTTTGAGTTAGTGTTCTTTTGACATCCAAAGGCATTGGCCAGAATTTTCTCCCTTGAAGAATGATAATTCAATAAAATACATTTTTAAAATATGAGATTAATTTTTTAAATACAATTAACAAAAACAGTGGTATCTGGCTTTACATGAAACCCAGTGTCCTTCTGAGCATTGGCTAATGCTAAGGATGACACTTTTATAAAGCCTATCAGTTAGGGTATAAATCTGTGAAAGTTGGGTAGTTGTAATTATTAAAGTGTCATTCTCAAAAATTGACTATTACTCAAGTGAACACTTTAGGTTATGTGAAATAGGATGGAAAAGTTTTTGCTAATTTCCATGGTATCTGAGTGTTGGCTAACCATGAGAGTAAAGGCGTTACAGACTTGATCAAAAGTTTCCTTCTGAAGGATGGTCCAACAAGCAGAGGGACATTTTTATAATTTAAATCATTTAGGTATTATATGTATACATATCTGTCTTTTATGAATTATAAAAGTGCCCTTTGGAGTGTTGGACCTGTCACCAGATAACCTACGCACAAGGTTGAGGGTGTTCCTGGAAGTGAGATGGAGAGAGTAGTTTAGAAACTTCTTCAAAGCACAGAGGAAATGTTCAAGGAAGTGATTCAAAGATGACTCGAAGGAAGAGCTGCTGCTTTGAGATATGTTCAATAAGAATTCTAATATAATTTAAAGTTAATATTAATATTCTTAAGATCTCACAAAGGGTTGGAAACTCAATAATCAAAGATTTAGGATTTAGAAATGATTACTGAAGAAAATAAGGAAAGATACAATAATAATGATTTAACCTGAAGCTTTACCACTATTAACTAAATATATGTTTTATAATTTAATTCTAAAGGAATATCAAATTACAATCCAACCCCTTTTATATCCGTTACTCCTCCTCACATTGACCTCATACCCATCCATCATTCCACACTCCACAGACCACCAAAAATACACCTGTTACACCTGGACCCTCCTCACTAACATCTGTTACCCCTTTAATCCCCCACTAACCATCCCGTCCATGGTCACTACCCCTTTTAATAACCCACAGATACTTAAAAAACCTTTTAGCGGACAATTACATTAACTATTGCGCTGTGTGTTGCTTATAGAGGAAAAGACTAAAACACACTATTGAGAGATTCACTAATTTAGATTTAAAGTTTAGACTAGCGCGGTTGAATAGTGAGTACACAAAGGAAAGTTGCAGTTGCTATGTAGAATTGTTTTCTGTGCTTTGAGTATGGATTTAGATCTCTATATTTTTGATTTAATGAGCTGCTTTTGCCTCTAGTGTCACGTGGCGCGTGACAGATGCCCAGGTATAAAACGCAAGCTTTGTTGAGTGTGAGACATATTCTTTCCACACTACTTTCTCTCAACTCTTCTTTTAATTATTTTATATTTATTATGTCGACTTGCGCTATCCCAACTCCCACGCCTCCACACCCCAAAGCAGATGGTGGAATAGTTACCCAGCAATATTCTCAAGCCTGCACGGCCTGAAAATCGATGGAATATTTTTACGTTGAAAGCACGGCTACACAAGGTCCTTTCCAGAAATGCAAGTTTTGCGGCTGGAGACAGGTGACATGTGATGCCCTATAAAAAAACGCGGACATCGAACAACAATTTACAAAAACTAAATACTGGGTAATCCCAAGGACCAAAGAGGTGGTCAAAGATATCTGGGACGTATTGGTTTGGGACAATCTGTCGGTGGAAGAGATTGAGGAGGAGGTCGAGGATACTGTGGCAGCCTGGGTAAGCCAGGCCACTGGTAAAAAACAAGGGGTGGAAGAGGATGAGGATGAAGTCCCCCTCTTGAGGCAGATACCAAAGAAGCAGCCGATGGTCATCAAAGATGATGAAGAGGAGAAGGAAGTGAAGGTGGAGGTCACCCTGAAGTTATTTTTAGAGGCTGACCCATTTTTTGAAGTAAGTCTGCTTTTCTTTTATTTTTAAAAATTTTTGTTACAGATGACCATATGTTTTAGAATTCAGATATCATTGCAGAAGCTCAAATTGTGTAAGCTGCGCCATTGCTTCCAGTTAAGGAAAATCAACCAGTGATTGATTCAAGGGAGGACAACGAGGAAACTCTTGACCAGGTATGGTGGAAGAAACCTTGGCAGGGTCAACAAGCTAGATTTATTGAAGATTTAAGCGGTGAGGTTGACAAGATTGTCGATGCCACCTCCTTCAATGTGGCAGAAGAATTACTGGAGATTGGAGAAGTGGTACCGGTAGGAGAGGAGGAGGTATTTGAGAAATGCATGAAGGAAGTAAGGGTGGTTTTGGAAAAAATGAAGAAATTGTTTCAGGAGAAAATACAGGAGAAAATTTGAAATGGAAAAAGAAAAAAAGAAAGAAAGCAGGAAGGAAAAAAGTAGAAAGCAATTTGTGTATTTATTTTTTTTGTTGTTGTTTAATTGGAATTTTGATATATATATTTTATTAGATTTTGAGAAAGAAAAAGAAAAAAGGAAAAAAGAAAAGATATAAATAAAATTTTGTTTTAAATTTCAAAAGAAGAAAAGAAAGAATTTTCAACCAAGGAAATTTTAGTTTAAGTTTTGAATAGAAAAATTTATGTAAGAAAAAAAATAGTTGATTGAAACAATTTTGTTTGAAATTAAAATTTAATGAGAGAATAATTTCTTATTCGTGAAAGTTTATTTATTGAAGTTTTGGAGGAATTTTGATTATTTGAATAAGAAAGAAGAAAAATTGTTTTGAAAAAAAAAGAATTTGAAAGAAAGAAGTAACTTGTTCAAAGAATTTTAAAAGAGAGATTTAAAGGTTGGAGTGATATTTGAGAAAGATTGTCGTATTGAGTTCATGTAATTATTTGTTAGTTCGAAGAAAAAGAAGTATGGTAAATAAAGAAAAGTTTGAAAGGAGAAAAAAAAGAAAATTAAAGGAATTATTGATTTTTAAGATTTTATTTTAATGAATTTTAAGATTTTTATTTTTATTATTTTATTTAATTTTATTTTTTAATTTTAACTTTTTAATTTAATTTAATTTTAGTTTATTCTATTTGATTTGATTTTATTTAATTTATTTATTTATTTTTAAAGAAGGTTGAAAAAAGCTTTTGAGAAGAAGAATAAAGAAAAGAGAAAACAGAGTAAGGATTTTTTAGAAGAGAAGAAGTTTTAGAATATTAAGAAAAGAATAGAAATAAGAAAGAGAAGAGAAAAGAGAATAGGGAAGAGAAGAGAAAAAATAAAAGAGAGTTCTAAGGTTTTGGTTTCAAAGAATATTTAAGATGAAAAGATTTTAGGAGTTCAGGGGCCTTATAAACATTGACGGCTGGTTACCAGGATGTTTTATCTGAGTCATCGAGGAAGCCTTCCCATTCCATGAGGTATTGAAGTTTCCCCTTGCACATTCTTGAATCAAGGATACAGCTTACTTCCCCCTCTAGATGGTCTTCTACTTCAACCAGTTCAGGAGGAGGTTGGTTCCTACCCAGGTATGTTTCTTGAGACAGTTCCAGGAGAGATAGGTGGAAAACAGGGTGAATAGCCTGCCATTTAGGAGGTAGTTTGAGTTGAAATGCAGTTTTAGAGACTTTGGAGTCAATTTCGAATGGTCACAAGCATTTTTCAGACAGTTTCTTTGATGGTCGAGTTGTTCAAATGTTTTGTGCGTTGAGACATACTTTGTTGCCTGGTTTAAAGGAAGGAGCAGATTGTTGATGTTTTTTGGCCTGTTCCTTTTACCTTTGAGTTTCTAATTCAAAGTTTTATTTAAGTTCTTCTTGGAGTGGTGATATGGTTCGAAGATAATGTTCCGCAGGATGACTAGTTCCTACATGGATTGAGTTAAATCAAGGATGTCTTCCATAAACAGTTTCAAAAGGAGATTGTTGTGTTAAAGAATGAGTCAAGTTATCATAAGCCAATTTGGCCAATGGTAACCATGTGGTCCAATTGTATTGTTGGTAACTTAAATACATTCAAAGGTATTTTTGAGGATTCGGTTGGCACTTTCCGTTTTCCTATCAGTTTCAGGATGATAGGCTGTGGAGAGATTCCTCATGATATTGAGTTATCAACAAAAATGAGTGCAGAATGTAAATACAAACAATGATCCTCTATCTGAAATAATATCATTAGTTAAGCCATGTTTGGAAAATACATATTCTAGAAACGATTTTGACTAATCTTCTGCTGTAGCAGTAGTAGTGGTTTTAATGAAAATAGACATTTTTGAAAATCTATCTACTATTACTAATATAGCATGAAAATTATTAAAAAGAGGAAGTTAAGAAATAAAATCTATTGATAAAGATTCCCAAGGTTTAGAAGGAATAGGAAGGGGTTGAAGCAACCCATGCTTCCAGTGACGCAGAGCCTTATTCCTATTACATTTGTAACAAGATCTAATATAGGCCTTGATTTTTCTGGTCATTCCTGGCCAGAAGAAATCCCTTGCTATTAACTGGTAGGTTTTATCAACCCCAAAATGACCAGCTAATGGAGAATCATGTCAACTATTTAAAATCCAAACTTTTATTTTATTATTGTTGGGTATGACTACTCTACCTTTGAAAACTAATAGACCTGATTCAATACTAAATCTTTTGGCCCCTTTCTTTGAGAGTATTTTGTCTTTTTTCCCTAAACAATAATTGTCCTTTGACTGAGCTTCGAGGATGTTGGATAGTGGATTTTGAAAAGATTGAATTGTCATTGAATTAAGTTGATGTGCCATTAACATTGATTTGTTGAAAATTGATTTCACATTTGCTGGGTTTTTGTCAGCAAATGTGTCCCCCCGCTGTGGGTAAACATTGTCCTGACGTGACAGGATATCTGGGACAATGCAGTTCTTACTTGGGCAATAGGAAATAGAAAAAGGAAATTCAGACAAAAATTCAGCCCACCTGGCTTGATGCCTGGTTAACACTTTAGAAGACATAAAGTATTTCAAAGAATTATGGTCAGTCAGGATTTAAAAAAAATATCTAGGCTGAGAAGAAAAGAGCGCCATTTTTTAAGACAATGAATAATAGCTAAAAGCTCCTTGTCATGAATTTCATAATTTAATTCTTCCTCAATGAGTTTGCGTGACTTAAAAGCAACAGGATGAAACAATTTTGTTTCAGGATTGAATTGAGAAATGACCCCTGCGATAGCATAATTGCTAGCTTCTGTCTCGACTATTGTCAAAGCAGAAGGATTAAAGTGTCAAAGAATTGGAGCTGTGGTGAATGCAGTCTTCAATGCTTCGAATTCCTTTTGTGCTGTAGAAGTTAAAACAAAAAGATTGTCTTTTCTAATAAGAGAAGTAAGATTGGAAATAGTTTTAGAGTAATCTTTAATAAATCATCTATAGAAATTGGCAAAACCCAAAATTCCTTGGATGGATTTAACGGTTTTGGGCTCAGGCCATTCCAGGATTTTTTGGACCTTTTTGTTGTCCATGACTAAACCATCAGTGGACAAGGTAAACCCCAAAAAATCAAAATATTTAAGATGAAATTTACATTTATTGTGCTTGGCCTAGAGAGCGTGATCTTGAAGGCAATTTAGAACCTGTCAAACATGATGAATATGTTCATCTAGTGTCTTTGAGAAAATTAAAATATTGTCTAAGTATACAACAACATATTGTTTGACAACATCTTGAAGATGTCATTAACAAAAGTCTGAAAAGTAGATGGTGCGTTACATAATCCAAACGGAATGACTAAATAATCAAAACAACCAAATAGAGTGCGCATTGCAGTCAGTGGTTCATGACCTTCTGCAATGCAAACAAGATTTTAAGAGCCTCTAAGATCAATTTTAGAAAAGAAATTAGCACCATTAAAAAAGGTAAGAAGCAATGACATAGGAAGAACTGGATATGCTATCTTCTTTGTAACTGTGTTGAGCTTTCTATAGTCAACACACAAACTAAGGCTACTGTCTTTTTTCTTTTTAAAAAGAACAGGGGAGCCGGTTGGAGATTTACTGGCTCTTATGAAACCTTTGGCTACATTCTCTGAAATGTATTCTTGAAGAACTTGAGATTCATCCTTCAATAAAGAATAGACAGGACCTGCAGGAGGTACTAGACCTATTAACTCTATTTGATGGTTGAAGGTTTGATGAGGTGGTAACTTATCGGCCTTTCTGATTGAGAAAACATTGATGAAATCATGATATATTTCCGATAGAGTTGATATAATGGCTTCAATGTTGATTTTGTTGTCCTCATCATCTTCAAGAGTATCTGTCAAGGGAAGACCAGAATTGAGAGAGCATAATTCAACTACTTTTAGGCAATTTAAATCCTCTTTGAGTGAAGTGATTGAGCTAGAAGAGTTATCCAATTGCTCATTTATAGAAAGATCAGATGCTTGCAAGCCATCTGGAAGAGATTTTCCCTCTAGCAGGACATTGTCAGGCGGGTTGTTTAACTCCCTATTGACCTGCATTGAAGAATTAGAAATATACTTAGTGTGTGGGGTGATCAATCCCTGTCACGAATCAATTTCAGGATTCCAATGCATTAAAAAGTCATGGCCAATGATGGTATTCTCTATTTGTGGGGCGTCCAAGACTGATAATTACCACTTGAAGGGGGAAAATTTGGAAAGTTGAAAACCCATAAAACTTTCTTACTTACCCAATATTTGGGTTCCTCTGATTCGACCAAATAAATTGGAGTTCAATCAATATCTGTGAATGTCAGGTTTAACTTCTCTGAAAAATATAAACTGACAAAACAAATTGAAGCTCCAGAGTCTATACGACAACTGAAGTTGGTATCCTCCTTGAAAAGAATGAATCTCAAGTGGTTTAAGGCAACTCCTGTCCTTAAGACATGGAGATTCTGTGTGCTGTGAGAGATAAGATAGTTTGCTTTGCACAAAAGTAAACTATCTACTAGTTTTTTGACCTTCAACTAGTACCTTCTCTTTCCTTCAACTTTACACAATCTTCTCGCTTGTGCTTACCCCCACAATACATACATAGCCTATTATCTGCTCGTCTCTTCATCTCAGCTTCTTTCAGTTCCCCTTTTGGATCCAGTACCTTACTGATATTGCCTGGGGTCAAGCCTTTCAATAGAGGTTTGTCCTTTCCCTTATTCAGTTTTGATTGAGTTGTCTGTGGGTGTGAAGAAGGTCTGGATATAATATTTAGGCCTTGAGATTTGTTGGTGTATCGAAGATTTTGTAGTCGTCCTTGGTAAAAGCCAACGAGTTCAAGGGTTCAATCCATTAAATCCGTTAAAGTAGTCACCTTCTGACCATGAAGATTTAATTGATCCAGAATCCTCAAAGGAAGTCCCTTTTTAAAATGATACTTGAGGGCAGCATCATTCTAACCTACTCGAGTTTGAAGTGCTCTGAAGTTCGAGATATATTCAGAGGCTTTACCATTATCACTCATGCAAAGGAAATCAAGTTCAATTTCCGCATTGTCAGTTTTATTAGGATCACTGAACAACGTAAAGAGTTGGTCTTCAAATTTTTCTTAGTTAATAATGAGTAAATGGGTTTCTGTCGAAGAGAGCATGAGAAGATAAGGTTCAAATCACCTTTCTGCTTTTCCAGCTAGGAATGAAGAAGCATAAACAACCTTTGATTGGTCGTTATGGAACAGAAGCTTGCAGGTTTTCAAGAAGGGGTGCAATCTGTCTGGATGTTCTCCATATATTTATCAGGAGATTTCATGGAAGGAGTTTTGAATTTTGATCCCTCCAAAGATGTTAGATTGGAAAGGGTTTTCATGAAAAGGCTCATGAAGTCTTCCAGAGAATTAGATAATCCAGGTTCTGAAGGTTGACCAGATGGTTGAGTAGCAGGGGCAGATGGTGCCTCATGCATTGTATCCTCTCCTTCTTCTTCATTGCTAGAATCATCAAAATCCTGGGGGATGTCTTCTACAGATTGGACTGAGTGTCCCCGTTCCCTAAGGTGGAGATGTTCCGGGGAGTGAGTGCGGAAAACAGGCTGTGGGGCTGTTGGCTTGCCTCTGGCGCAAGCCCTAGTAGTAGCGACCATAGGAGGAGTGCGTTGATCTGATGTCATTTAAAGAATTTAAAACACCTGAAAAAAGGATGTAGTAGTGCCAAAGAATGAGAACTACGGAGAATTTAATTATACAGTCACCGGACAACCTAGGCACAAGTTTGAGGGTGTTCCTGGAAGTGAGATGGAGAGAGTAGTTTTGAAACTTCTTTGAAGCACAGAGAAAATGTTTGAGGAAGTGATTTGAAGATGACTCAAATGAAGAGCTACTGCTTAAAGATATGTTCAATAAGAATTCTAATATAATTTAAAGGTAATATTAATATTCTTAAGATCTCACAAAGGGTTGGAAACTCAATAATCAAAGATTTATGATTTAGAAATGATTACTGAAAAAAATAAGGAAAGACACAATAATAATGATTTAACCTGAAGCTTTACCACTATTAACTATATATATATTTTATAATTTAAGAATAAAGTAATATTGAGCCACAATCCAACCCCTTTTATATCCATTACTCCTCCTCGCATTGAACTCATACCCATCCATCATTCTGCACTCCACAGACCACCAAAAATACACCCGTTACACCTGGACTCTCATCACCAACATCCATTACCCCTTTAATCCTCAACTAACCATCCCCTCCATGCTCACTACCCCTTTTAAAAACCCACAGATACTTAATAAACCTTTTAGAGGACTATTACATTAACTATAGCGCTGTGTTTCGCTTATTGAGGAAAAGACTAAAACACACTATAGAGAGATTGACTAATTTAGATTTAAAGTTTAGACTAGCATGGTTGAATAGTGAGTGCACAAAGGAAAGTTGCAGTTGCTATGTAGAATTGTTTTCTGTGCTTTGAGTATGGATTTAGATCTCTATATTATTGATTTAATGAGCTGCTTTTGCCTTGAATGTCACGTGGCATGTGACAGGACCATCCTTCAGAATGACATTTTTGACCAAGTCTTTAGCACCTTCAATTTAATGTTTAACCAATTTTCAAGTACCAAGGCTAAAAAAAGAGCTCATTTCATTTAAAGTACCTAAACTGTCCTCCTTAAAAATGGTCCATCACTCAGAAAGAAAATTTTATAAATTTTAAAGATAAAATAGTTGTATATAATACCTAGATGATATGCATCACAAAGGTGTCATTCTCAAATACAGACCATCTTTCAAGTGTATAATTTTGAACAAGTATTGTGCACCTTCAACTTATTGTTTAAAAAATAATCAAATACCAGTGCCGTTAAAAAATTTCATGCCATATACTCACACATTTCCTATAGTGTCTTCCTGAGAAAAATTCTGTCTCTCAGAAGGACACTTTAAAAATTCCTGTCATCATGGTATTATATATATACCTTATCATATTTCATGCATTATTAACATTTATTTCTAACCACATTAAATATTGTGTGTAGTGGTTAACAAGATACTTTTCTAACACTTTAATTCTAGATTATTGGCTTCCAGTAAGTACTTGACTGATATTCAGCAACATGTTTGTGCAGATGGGTGACATAAAGCATAAAAAATGCTGTGACAGGTACAATTCATACATTAATAAGTTTTTTAACCTTTGAAAAGTAAGGGTATTAATTTTATTTTACCACCTGTATTTGTTCTAGACTATGTATTAATTAACCAATCAATCTGCTACCTGGGAAAAGTTATTTAAATAATAAATGTGAAAAATTTTGAGCATTATTATATTACAACTCAATATATTTTCCTAAATCATAATCATTTTAATGGCCTAAGTGAAGAAAATTTAGATATCACAGTTTCCACATATTTATGGAAAAATATTTTTCTTTTTATAACAATAATATAATAAGCTTGTCCTTAACAGTTTATTATCTATGATTGGGGTATTTTTGAATCTTGTGAGCCAAATGCATCTGGAAGAATCCTATACTTTTATTATAATAGGGGGTATCAATGTTCAGGGATCAACAATTAATTTAATTGCAGATAAAAATCCTAATACCCCAATTATCTTCCACATATATTTTTTCTAATAATTGGGTTATTAGACACTTTATGTGTCAATGTTCACCTCTTATCTGAAATATTTCTACTCAATTTTTCATAACCACATCTTGGACAACTTTCTGTCATAGCCACATGTTGCACAACTTTCTGCCATAACCACATCTTGAACTACTCTCTGGACATGCTTAATGGATGTGTTGAGTTTGGGATCAGGAATTAGGAATGAAAATTAAGGTATAAGAGGCGGGATATTGCGTTACGGTGGATTCCTTATCCACTAGCCCTGGGGCTAGTGGATAAGAATCTTATGCAATTAATAATGTCTGATACCAGGGGAAAACATTCCCGATCCCTAATTGTCTATCCCTGAACATTGATACCCCCTAATGATCAAAGTATTTTTGGCAGTTCAATACATTCATTATATTTTAAGAAATCTTTATTCTAGCTATTTATACATTCAAATAGCTTAATGCTATGCTTTTAATAATAATTGTGTGTGTGCAATATTCCTTCAATTATATTATTAATTTTTGAGGTAGTATTATTTTTTGTTCCAAAAATATTGGACAGATTTTCTTTACTTAAATAATAATAATTTGATATAATGCATTTTTAAAATATAGGATCAATATTTTAAACAAAATTAAAGAGAAACTGTGTTATCTGGCCTTAAATGGCACCAAGTGTATTTCTGAGCATTGGCTGATGCTGAGGAAGACACTTTTATAAAGCATATAAATAAGTTTATAAGTCTATGAAACATGGGTTTTTAGAATGGTAAGAGTGTCCTTCTCAGCAAAACTTTATTGATCAGGTGGACACTTTAGGTTCTGTGCAAGAAGATGGCAAGGTTTTTGCTAATTTCAATGATATTTGATGGTTTCTAACCATAAAACTGAAGGCCTTACAGACTTTTTCAAAAGTGTCCTTCTGAAGGATAGTTCAACACTCAGAAGGACACTTTTATAATGGATATCATCTAGGTATTATATGTATAAATATAAATCTTTTATGCATTATAAAAGTGTCCTTCTGAGTGTCAAACTATCCTTCAGAAGGAAACATTTATCCAAGTCTCTAAAACCTTCAATTTAATGTTGAACCAATGTTCAAGTATCAACACTATTAAAAGAGCTCATATCATTTACAGTACCTGAAGTTTTCACCTGAACAAAAGTCCATCACTGAGAATTATAATTTATATAATTTTTGATAGATATAATGTTTATATATAATACCTAGATGATATGCATATGAAAAGTGTTAATCTCAGCAGCAGATCATACTTCAAGTGTATAATTTTAAACAAGTATGGTGCAACTTTAATTTTATGTTTAAACAATAATCAAATACTGTGGCCTTTAGAAAACTTCATTCCATCTAGTTAAACATTTCCTAGAGTGTCTCCATGAATAATTTTCCATTGCTGATAAGGACATATTTATAACTAATATCAGCTAGGTATAATATGTATACATGTGTATCTTTTATGCTATATAAAAGTGTCCTTTTCAGTAATGTACCATTTTTCATGAGGACACTTTACTCAATGTGTAAATAGATGGAATGAAGTTTTCTAAAGGCCATGGTATTTGTTTATTGATTAAATTTAAAAGTGAAGGTGCATTAGAATTGTTCAAAATTGTTCACTTAAAGGATATTCTGTTGCTGAGAAGGACAATTTTTTATTACCTATTGTATAGGTATAATAAATAATCAGTGTTACTTTTGTGCTTGATAAAAGTGTCCTTCTCAGTGTTGGAAAATATTTCAAGTGGAAAATTTAGATATGGTGTATAACCTGATCTCTTTTACTTGTCTTGTTACTAAAAAGTTGACTAACCCTAAAGTTGAAGGTTTTAAAGAATTTTCCATATGTGTCCTTCTGAAGGATAGTCCATCTCTGAGAAGGAAATTTATATAATGCATATCTTACAGGTATTTTATGTATACCTATCTATCTTTTATGCATTAAAAAAAGTGTCCTTCTCAGCTACAGACTGTCCTTCAGAAGGATACTTTTGACAAAGTCTGTGATACCATTAATTTCATGGTTAGAAAATATTGAAGTACCATGGCTGGTAAAAGAGATTATGTCACACACAGTACATAAAGTTTCCACTTGAAAGGCACTTTTATAACTGATACAAGCTATGTTACACGCATATACATCTGGACCAACATTTATTTTAACATTATCCTCCTTACCCATAAAAATTTTTTTTGCAGTAAACATTTTGCAATTATTAAATAGATCTCATGAGTTCTTTATATTCAACTTATCACTGATTTCAAGTCATTTTTTTTTGGGAGCCTCTAAATATGAAATGATGTATCATCATTGAATGTGTTTGTTACTAATGAAGGAATTTATATAATAAGAATACTACACCCAATTTAACTATATATGTAAATTAGCAGCTTGAATAATATGGAACATTAAACTCAGTGCTTAACTTTTGACAAACCTGGGTTAAAATTATTTTAAATGTAACTTAATTGCTTTTATTAAGATGACTTCAAGTAAGGTAAATCTTCTTTTAATTATTGACCAATTTTTTTCAATTTTTTTAATCAGATTTTCCAAAATTTTACAAACCTAATCCTGACTATTTCCTAACCATTTCAAAGGTGGAGAATAGCTAGAAGTTCACCCCCAAATTTCCATTTTAATATCTGATTTTAAAATAATATTTCCACCTTTTTCCATCACCAAATCACTAGTAAATAAAGTTGGAAGTTTAAACTCTTGCTGGAGGACAGAAACAGAATTGTCACAAATATTATTTTTTGTGAATTAGTTATACTAGGATTTTTTGTTGATTTTGATGTGTCAATTGCAGTTTATCCTCTTGATGAAGGCCATATAACAATGCACCACAAATATAAACACTACTATCCAAATCCCCATTCCAATTTTTATACGTAACAATACATCCCTTCTTTACCTTTAAACCATTTTTAAATTTTATAGAATAATTTGATAAAGATAATAAACATATAAAAATCCATTACATAATGACATTCCAAAGATATATCAATATAAAAAAATGGAGAATCCACTTAAATTATCTCTAAGTGAGCTTGCCTATTGTAATCTGGGATCTCTTTTTAGGAGAAAAAACAAAATTAGAGCAATCAGCCCTCCCTACCCCAAAAAATGGGGGTCTGTAAAAAATTTTTAATAAATTCACAACAAGCTAAACTTTTTATCTGTCTCTTCTTGATGCATACATAACACTGGAACATTTTGGTAAGGCCATGCCTATTTTCTATCTATTATCTTCTGGTGGTGCCAACTGCATATAAAGCCTTCTCATTTCATTACAAATAATATCTAAAGTAATACCCATAACAGTGTGTTAACATATTCATGCTTCAAAATACATCAAAATTCATCCACTTAGAACTTTTTTCATATCTCCCCTGGCCATATAAAAGTGCACCCTTCAACAGATCCACAAACACATAGCTTGACATGCTCTGAACTTCCCATAAGTTTAGTGGAATGCCCACCAATACCTCTTAAATTACCACCTGTACCAGTTTTAATAGGAAAGCCTATAAAATTTTATTGATCCAATGAAATTAAACTAATTTGTGACCAAGAAACCACCAGGACCCTCACCTCTTTACCATTTAAAATTATTTTTAGATATCCTAAAGGAGCTGAAAAATGAGTTTCCATCTCCTCTCCGAAATTCTCAAAATTTTGAAATATATATTCCACCTCTCCAGCTGATACCCATATCCTTGTAAGAGGCTTCTTCTGCTTTTCTGCAAGGGCTGGATTAATTTTAAATAATTATCCTTAAAATAAATGAATCTGAAGTTGATTCACTGATCCCAACACCACATCCATAGCTTTTTCTTGACCATCTACTACTGGCCTTTTATAATGAACTTTATTTTTATTAAACTTGTCCCTGTGAACCTCTTGAGGATTATCATGGCCATCTTCACCCCCCAAAATAACATCTTCAACTTCAATACCCCTAGATCCATTACCTACTGCTTTCCCAAATCCAGATCCATCACTGGTCCTTCTTACTCCTTCCATAGGAGTAGGACGACTAAAACTTGCTCTGGGGAAAGATTTCAATGGTTCATCCTCCACAGAATCCAATTCTTTTTCAACAGGCTTAGGCTCAAAATTTAAATCTAACATTTCAAAATTAGGATTCCCCATATCTAGCATTCCCTTCTGCATCCTATATATTTTGTCCTTAGAGTAAGGTTTCTTATCCATCTTTTTAATCTCTGTTGTAGCAGTCTAAATTTTAGTAGGGAACTAAATTTTATTATAAAGGGATTTTTGGGAGATGTTTATCAAGAATTAAAATCCAATCTAATTTTAAAATGGTTATATTTAGAAGAATGGGTATTAAAAGTGGTTTAAAATGGATTACTTTTGCAAGTCAAGATTAAACAAATAATTAATGGTCAAGAAATTCAATTATAGGTCTAAAATTACATGGAAATTAAATCCAGGAGTCTCAAGAGAATTTTGAATTTTTTGTGGAATCTTTACTATTTTTGTACAATTTTTAATAATTTTAGAAATTATTTTTGGTTATTTTTGATTTTTCATATATAACTTATCTTTGATGATTTTTTATTAGATCTATAGGGCTGAGTAGCCTACAAAGATTAGAATTTGTTATAAAGGAGAAGAAGCTCTATTATACATAATTTTTCTAAATTTTTCTGGATTTGTTAATAGTATTTTAGGTTTATAATTGAGTCTGGAAGTCCACACACCACACAATATGGGGGGCGGACTTGCTAGCAAGTCCGCAACCTTGGACCCAAACTCACCATAGATTGAACACACATTGAGCTATTGATAAAGGAGCCATACAATCAGGAATGAACACCACTCAGAAGAACAGTTTTAGGTGGGTGTTCAAGTAGAGTTCAGTATGGGTTCAGTATGAGTTCAGTCTGAGTTCCATCTGAGTTCCATCTGAGTTCAGGTTGAGGACTTGCTAGCAAGTCCACCCCCTATATTGCGTAGTGACACAAGCTCCATAAAAACTCTGGTGATCTCCAGAAGAGCTCCAGAATGCTCTGGTTAGGGAAAGTAGGGCACATGACATACTATGCATAAAAAGCCTGTAGACTTGAAATAAGACAGCATAATATAGAGTCTAACAACTTAATCAACAACCACAACTATGCATATTTAACAAAAATCTTTATTATTTACATAAAAAATTATAAAATTGTAACATCCTTATAAATTTAACACTTTTACATAACATTTTATTAAATTCACTCATTATCATATATGATAACATATAAGGTACCATTTGAAAGGGCTGATAATCAGAGATCTTATTTTAAAAACTTAATCATAAAATTAAAATCTTCATAAAAATATATTATTCAATCATTTATATATTTTTTCTAAATACAACTTCACTGTTGTGTTTCTTAACCTCATTATAAAGAACACTGTTTCAACATCTCAACACCATTAATAATAAATAGTTTATTGATCATTTCATATCAAGTAGAGACTATATCTTAGTTAGTTGTGAACTCTTTATTTACTTAAAGAGACAGGGTTTTCTTTTTTTTATCCAACTCCCTTGGATTCTGCTTACAGAAAGGAAGCTATAAGATTCTTTCTAAATTGGTGGAACCCAACTTGGGGTTTGAATTATTTAGCTTTTGATCAATCTTACTTATTATCTGGACTTACTTAGCCTCAAAGAGGCTTATTTAACAAACACCTATATACTTTTTAATGGTTTTATCTTTTACTTTTGGGATGTCTCTGCTTCTGGATCTGGAGTTTCTCTTCCTGTAAATGCTTTGGTCAGAATTGTTTCTTGGGATGGTACCAGGTTTAATGGGGAAGAAGTTAAATGGTTTTTAATTGCCATGAAGCTGCTTCTGCTTTTGATGGGGCTTCAAATTTGAACATGGTGAAGCAGGTTAGGCTCTTTATTGCAGATAGAGAGGTGGAATTTCAGGTTATTGAAATGGATGGTAATATAAAGTGGAAATGATTAAAATTTTCAAAGGAGATTGTTGAGAGATGGGGTATAAGGTATACTATGGTGAACCTCAGTATGATTGTCAGTGATTGTAAAGCCAAAGGTGGTGTTTCTAATATGGTGGACTTCAAAAGATTATGTAGGCAGTTTAATGAAGTAGTGGATTAGCTAGGATAGGTTATAAGAGTGGTATGGGAATTAGCTTAGAGATTAATGGTGACAGTATGAGAAGGCTTTATTTATTTTTAGCACCTCCAGGTGATGATGGTTGTGAAAAAAAACCTAGCCTACCCACAATGTGTCAGTTTTGTATGTGCACCATGAAGAGGCAAATTAAAAGGTCAACTGCTGGTGAATTCATTCATATAAATAAGTATGAATACCCTCATTTTTTAGGGTAGAAAGGGCTTATCACTTTAATGTTGCAATTCTCCTCAAGAAGTAATCCCGGGTTGCAATAGGTCAGCTCACTTGGAGATAATTAAAGTGGATTATTAATTATTTTCTGTTGATATTTCATTGGATTGTCATTATTTGTTGGATTTTTCTTTATTTTTATAACATTTATCAAATTTTTCTATAAAATTTAAAAATGGCTAAAAGGAAAAAATCGGATGTATTATGTTGGAAAAAAGTTGAAAAGGGAATTAGGTTAATTATGGTGATATTAGTGGAGGATTTTTTATGGCCTCCATCAACAGGATAAACTGAAATTATCATTTCAGAATCAACAAAAAAATCTTAGTATAACTAAATCACAAAAAAATAATATTTGTGATGATTCTTTATCATTCCTCCAGAACAAGTTTAAACTGCCAACTTTATTTACTGGTGATTTCATGGTTGAAGATGAAGGGGATAAAGGTGTTGGAAAATTATATGATAAATTAGACAAAGAAAAGGGGGTGGTAATGATAGTATTGAAATTATTTAAAATACAAATTATTCTTCAACTAACTCTATTTCTGATTCTGGCTCTGAAGATGAAGAAATTTTTATGATGAATTATCTAATGGAAAAACTGTAATGGATCAAGTATCTCAAGTAAAACTGGATGTTTGCACAACAAAATATAAAAAGGTAGCTAAAAAACTTAGACAAATCAATGAACCACTTACAGCTGAATTAACTCTTCCTTTGAGATGATCAAATATATAAAGAGATTCATATGACTTTCCTTTATTCAAGAACCCGCATGAATTCTCTGAAACTTCTGGGATCACTTTCAAGAGATTAGAAGTTGTTATTTTTAGACCTTAACGATGGCTGTCAGGTGAAGAAAAAGTTTTGTTGATAGATGTAATGGTTAATGGGGATAAGGCTATTGTATTTGTAGAAGAGAAGAGAGGGTTGTTAAAGAATTATTATGGGGATCCCTACAAGATTCCAGATGTTTTTCATGGACTTTAGGATTGAGGAGGCTGGTTTAACTATTTAAATTTCCAAATTTTCATATTGTGTTGCAGATTTGGAGATCTTAGGTCATGTGGCATGTAAAGAGGGTAGGATTATGTCAAAGACAAAAGTAAATAAAATTCAGTCCTGGTAAAGACCCAAGAATACAACCAAAGTCAGAGGTATTTTAGGTGTGTGTTTTTATGTTAGAATGTTTATGAAGGACATCTCTAAATTGGCTTCTCCTTTGAGACAGTTGACTAGGAAGGATGCTGACTAGGAGTGCAATTAAGAGTGTGAAGAGGCATTTTTTAGATTAAAATAGGTAGTTGGGGAAGATTTTTTCCTGCACAAGTTAGATTATGAAAAAGATGAAGGACAGATTTATTAAGTGTTGGATTCAAGTCATATTCTGCTGGGGCCTTTCTGTCTCAAATGAATAATACTGGTTAAATTAGACCAGTCAGGTATGAATCTGTAGTATTTACTGAGGTTGAATTATGATATTTTCAACCAAAATTAGAAATTTTTAGTGTGGAAAATATCTTAAAGAAACTTCAAAATATCTTATGGGGACAACACTTTGAATTACATGTTGATGCTAAATCTTTAATTCAAATGATCAACTCCCCATTTTAACCAAATGTTCCCATGACTAGATGGGTAGCTTTTATTCAGAATTCTTCTTTTTATTTAGTTCACAAGTATGGAAAGACATTTACTATATCAGATGGATTATAAGGAAGACCACCTATTTAAGAGGATTCTGACTAAGAGGAATTTGATGAAGATATTTTTGTGATTAAGGCCAGTAAAAAAGGTTCTGAAGACTCTCCTTACCTCCCCCATGAGGATAAACTGGCTTGATAAATATCTGTTGAAAAATATGATGATTAACTTCATCATGAGGATAAACTGAAAAATAATAATAAAATGATAAATTATGTGCTTGGGGGGTTCAATGATGGTGTAATAACTTTGGTTTAAAAGAGGTCAGTATGTTGTTGTGTATATGGATGAGGATGGAGAAATAGTGTGGGATTGTAAAAATTTGGTAAATGATATACATTTTGGAGTTTTAGAAAATTTGGTTCAAGAGAGGTTGGGTGTTTATAAAAATTTTTTTAAAAGGAGGTTGGATGAAGATGAAGATGATGATGCTCAAAAAAGTAAAAGGTGAAAATAAGAATATGTGGTTTGTAAATGGTTGAAAGGTTCAAAGATGAAAAACTCAAAATCTTTAATGATAAAAAGGCAAAGTCTAGGATTACAATTATTGGCTCATTCATGTGCAGGTGAGATAGGAAATTAGAAATTACCCTTAGATAAAAAATTAATGGATTTCAAGATGATGTCTGGGGACAGACAGCATCTTATTATAAAATTGTTAAATATTTTTTAAAATTAGAAAGGCCAGATAATTTTGATAATGATGAACTGGTGGCTATCAAAAGGAAGTCACTGGAATTTTGTCTATCTGGAAGAAGATTAATGAGGAGGTATCCAAATGCTCAACTAGTTATTACAAAAAAGAAAGGGCAAGAATAGTTTATGAAATTGCTGTATAAAGATCTTGGGAATAGAGGAATTGGTGAAACTTTTAGACAAATTGCTGATAGATTTTAGTGGCCAGAAATTAACTTGAATTCCATGAATGTGACAGACTTACAATGAAAAATTGGGTTTATAGGTATTGAGTGATGAAGTTGGTGACACTTGATGGAGGTCCTGAATTTGGGACAGAGCTTAAAGAGGCTATATAAAAAGTTTGATCAAAGGTTAGAGTAGCGACCCCATATTATCCTGAGGCTGGAAGAATGGTAGAAAGAGGGCAGTAAGTTATCAAGGATGCTTTGGCTAAACTGTGTAGAGAAAGTGCTGAAAGTGGAGGAGTTATTTACCATTAGTTTTATTTGCTGACAGAATCACTGAAAAAGGAAAACTGAATATTCACCATAAAAACTATTTTTATGAAAAAAAGCAGTTTTACCAGTTGATTTAAAGGTTGAATCATATCTTGGAGTAGACTAGGACATAGTCAAAACTACTGAAAAATTATTATGTGCAAGAATGGTTCAGTGAGAAAAGAAAGAATAAACTATAGAAAAGGCTTATTCAAAAATTATAAATATTAGGAATCATTCCATTAGATATTTGGATAAGAGGTTGGCTCATAGGATAAGGAAACCTTTGAAAATTAGAGATATTGTGTTGGTGTATAATAGGAGTTTGGAAAGTCAGTGGGGAAGAATATTTGCCAATAGGTGGAATGGACCTTACAAAGTTAGAGAACATGTCAGCCTAGTTATCCCCAGGACTGATTAATTCTTATTTTTAAAATAAGATAACCTTAATTACATTAAGATTATAACTTAAAAATAAGGTCAAAATACTTATATATATATGGTTATAATACATATATATATAATTATTACACTATTATATGACTTATAATAGTTTAAATAGATTATCCATAGCCTAATAATACTTATTAAGGTGATAATGGAGTCATAACGTACTTATCTTAAGTAATAATAAGTAATCATAGACATACAAAAACTTATATGTATACATAAACCTCATATTCAGTGAAAGATGTAGTTATATAATGTATATTTAGGTCTATAAGTGAGTTATAACCTCTTAATAGCCTATAAAATTTATTATTCTGCTTGTTTTAGGTCATATGGATGTATTTAGTGGAATCACAATGCCCACACAAGCATATACACCTATTTCTGGCACATATATCCTGTCAGCCAGGCTATACCAGGAGCCCAGTTAATTTCACATCAAATTACTGGAACTAAAGAGGACATATAAATATGCTTATGATGTATATAAATTAATCTTATATTGCATAATGAAATGATATAATTCTTTTATTAAATATATATAATAAGTATTATATTAATTTTATTATTATATAAATTATTTATACATTTAAATTAAGCATGATATATATTCTATAAATTATGGTGCATTTTTATGTATTTAATAAATAAAAATTAATAATTAATTAATTAAAAATATATATTATAAATTATAAATAAAAATTTAACTTATAATGTAATTAAATTATTTAATTAAAATTATACATTAAATAAGGCCATACATATCTTATTAAACAATAATATTGGGAGCTTTTTTGACTCTTAATCGTTTCAGTAAAATTATTAAATAAATTATAACACTTATTTAATAAAATGGTATTAAAATTATCACTTTAAATTATAGATAGCATTAAATTAATTATTTGTTTCAATTAAACTAGTTATTGAATTAATTACATAGTTAAAACAATTAATTTAAATTGCTTTATACTTGATTGAATTAATTACATAGATTTTTTGTGTGAAAATAATTCTATTTGTTTTAATTAAACCCTTTACATCTCACTGTAATATCTGTTTTGGGTTATTTTACTCACCTTTTTTTATGTTTCAAACTTACTTAGTTAATAATTATTTTAACTAATTGTTTTGGGAACTTATGGTAGGAAATTTGGTTACTTACTCACAGGTTTAGTTTATTGTTTCATGTTTTTCTCTCAATCTCTATGTTTTAATTCTATTCTTTTATATTCTTGTTTCATTTTATTACTATTTTTAAGTACTCATTTGTGGCGCTTCATAGCGTCCTTTGTCTATAAAAGGCTTTGGATAATCCCCTTTAGCTGCATCACTTATTATACACTCAACTCAAATTCAATTTTAAATATATTATGTTTATTTTATTTTTTTAGCATTATAAGTCTGAATTTAAAATTAAATACATTATCTAAGGTTTCTATAAGTGTGTTAATAATTATAATTGTGAACCGCACTCTGCTATATAACTTACAATATTTAAATATGATAAATTGAACCTCACTATTGTGTCATTGCTCAAATCTTGTCGTAGCATTTCTTTATTGTTCTCCCTTACTTTCTTAAGCGATCAATTATTATAAAAATCTATATTATTATTTCCCTTAGTTCCTTTTAGTTTCTTCTCCCTTTTCTCCTTCTTCTTGAGAACCGGCCAATAATTGGGCGCCTTTCCAAACGAGGACAATGATACAAGACTTTGCAACAAACATCATTGTGCATGGACCACCCAAGCCAAAAAGAAAATTTTTGCTGCGACTGTGTTTTGAACTTGGGTTCGATATTTTAGGTTTATATTGAATTAAATAATATATTATTTTGAAGTTATTTCAAGATCACTATAGTAGGTTAACCTTTGCACCTCTCACTTATATTATTAAATTTTTATTGCAATAAGAGTGATTGTGGCTTAATTGCTGATTCACCAAGTGTAATTTTTCAATTTTTTTAATATTTTTATTATTCCTAGTTGACCATAATAGAGTAATACTCTTAGTCGTAGAAGATCATTAATTTTTAATAAATTACTAAATTAATTTTATTAAAATATTCTTGATTTATTGGTTGACCATAATAGTACTAAATACTTAGTCCCAATATTGCCAATATATTATTTTTGGTATTATTATTTTGGTTGACTTATAAGACCTTTGTTGGTTGGTCCCATTATAATTATTGTTATTTCTCAATAAACAATTTTAATTACATATATTTGTATCACATTTTCTGTTGATTATTCGATTTTTGAATAAAAAATTGAAAAAAAAATTTGTTTTGTTAAAAATTCAATTATTTATATTTTATTTTGAAAATAAAAATTTGAATCATTAAAATAATATTTACTCATTGTTCACAGTTTCAATGTCCAGTAGTTTGGCTAACATCATGGATATGTTACATGTGGATGAGATTGAAGTGGATGTTGACACTGAATCTGTAGGTTCTTCTAAATTAACTTACAAAAATTATTCAGCTGACAAAAAACCTTCAGGATGTGGAAATGGCAGGAGAATCGGCAAACCCCCTTCACCAAACACCTCTGAAAGAAGTAAAAACTCTAATAAATCAGGAAAATCCACTCAAACGTTTAAAAATAAAAAAGATACCACTGACTCAAAGAGTAAAAAACCTGTCCAGTCACATCAAAGAACTTAAGGCAGAAAGTATGAAGTACAAGGCAAGTGTAGACACACTCTGGCAACAGATGCAGGATTTATTAAATCCCAAGAAGGCTCAACCTCCACCTTTCCCAGCCTCTCAGCCTCAAACTCAACCCCATCAGGCACCCAGCTCCTTCACTCAAAACCAAAGCACTCTGCAGGTGGAGCAGTGGAAATGGGATTACTTGATGAATAATTATCAACATAATGTTCAGCAACCATCAGCTCAACACCCTGGCCCATCCAGGACACCAACCTACCATCCATCTCCTCAGCCCCATCCTTATCAGGGAGGCAGAAGAAAGTAGGCACAGGGGAAGTTTTCTCCCTTGCCTTGGTAAGTAATTTGTTTGATAAACATGTTGGTATGTATAATAAAAAATCTTCTTATGGTAATATTGTGGATCCTGGTGAAAGAACAGTTAAACCCTTAAAAAGACAACTTCCTTTAATGAGTATCCCCAGTGATGTAATTAGCAAATTATCATTTGATGAACCTTTAAATTTGACTTCTATCTCTTAAATTAATACTTCTCTTGAAATTAAAAATGATTCTGTTTCCCCTGAAGTCCATACTTTAATTGAGAAACCTTCTGAAGAAATATTGAAATATACCCTTGATTTTAATGTTGTGAAAGACAAACATTTAAGAGATGTGTTAATACATGAGAGTGATAGATTAATTAATTTGCACTTGCATTGTAAAGTAAGCTCTTCTGTACAAGATACAGCTTATTTTAAAATCAAAGAAACCTTGAATATTGTTATTAGCCAACAAAAACAAATAAGGAGTGACCATAGATCTATCTCAGATAAGAATATCATTCTGCATAAAACCTTTAGTGAATTGAAGCCCCTTATTCAGGAAAATTATTCATTAAAAGGTGAAATTAAATCTTTACAAAATGAGTTGAAAAAGCTAAAAAATGATTTCCATGCACTAAGTGCCAAACACACAGTTTCTGAGGACAAAAATGTTTTATCCCTTACAAAAGTAAATGACCAGATGTCTGAAATTCCAAGGATAAGAAATTATGTGTCTGACCTTCTGGAAAAATTTCCAACCTTAACCATCAATAATTATGTTATAAATGAAAATTCTGCCCATAAGCTGAATAAAAATAAGGGAAAGGGGCCTGAACAGAGCTCCTCTTTTCTTCCCCATATTTCAGCCATTAAACAAACTGACAATTAGTCTGTAAAATCTTTTGCTACTAGCAAAAAATCTTGTGATGGTCATGTACCAGCTTTTCTGTAAAAAATGAAATTTCTGAACACCTGGCTAAACTTCAGGAATTATTAATGATAAATAATTCAAACCAAAGGATGGACCATCCCAGTAGTCAGAAGAATCGGCCTAAATTAGACAAATATTCTACCTTTGATGATTATTCTTCATCTGATTGGCAACACTTTATCCAAAGAATTGATAATTTAAAGAGATCTTATAAACTACCTGATGATGAAATTGTTTCTAAGCTAATTTCTTTATTTTCCAATGTAGCCTTGATGTGGTATGAATCTTTTCTATTAGATAACAACCATTATACATGGAATGATTGGAAATCCTTGATTGAAAATCAGTTTGGTGGTTCAAAATTCAGGTTGGCTCAGCAGAGACTTTATGAGAATACTAGATATGCATCCTCCTCTGTTGAAAAACCCATTGTTTTTCTTATGAAAGTAACAAAAATCCTATGAGCAATTGATCTAAATTTGGATTATGATATTTGGAGAGATAAAATCTTGTATAAATTACCGAATTCTATTAAAGATTTAATTGTAGCTAGAACTGAGCATGTGAGGGAAAATTCTTCTTTCATTAATATCTGTAATGAGGTACTGCTCAACCATAGATATTAACAAAAGAAATATATTGGAAAATCTTATCATGATCAAAATAAATTCTCTACAAAGCCCCTAGAAAAATCTGATAAACCCTCTTCCCCAGTTTAAGCTAAAAAATATGCAACAAATACTTGTTATAAATGTAACAAATCATGGCAAAAAGTTCATGTTTGTGACAAGAAAATTCATCTTGTTGAACAAAATGAAGACACTGATGAGGCTGAAATTGATATCAATAATTCTTCTAGTGACTGTGAAAGTAATATCTCTTATGACAATGAATCTTTTAAAGATGATTTAATGTTGGAACAGGATGTCCATTATTTAGATAATATATCTGAAAAGTGTGTATTAGATTTATCTTCAGTGGAAAATGCTGAAATAATTAAAGATATTACTAACAATTCTAAAGCCATATCTCCTTTTAAGGCACCTGTTATCATTAATGGTAAAAATTTTAATGTAGTTCTTGACTCTGGTGCTGGAGGTAGTGTAGTGTCTGAAAGAGCCCTAGCTTCAGTAGATAAGGATTATTTGAGTAAATTATTACCTATGACTTCTGAAAAATGGAGAGGGTATGGTTCTACCTTGTGTCCTATTGGCAAATACAAAACCTCTGTATTCTTCAAATATGATGGTGGTTTTGTCAGAGCTATTTGTGAATTTTTTGTCATGAAAAATGATAATTTAAGCAATTGGTTTATTCTGGATAATGATATTTTGACCATGTTTGGTGTGAAATTGGACCCAGCTAATCATTGCTTAACCTTGGGATTAAATGGCATAAGAAAATTCAAAATTTCCTCCCCTATAAAACCTTCTGGGCATCTGTTAAAGTCTTGTAACTCACTGATCCAGTGTTAAGGCAGACTAACAATTGAAATGGATAATTTACTAAATGAAATAAATACAGCTTCTTTTGATGATCTGTTAATTAGTGAACAGAAGGATTCTTTAATTGCCACAATTACCTCTTTCCCTATGGCTTTTGCTCATAGTTCTCATGTCTTAGGAAGTGTTCAGGAAGAAATGAAAATTACCTTATCCTGCAACTTGGAAGATATTCCTCCTAGTCTTAAGAGAAAAACCATATCCTTCTTCTCCAACAAAAAGAAAGGATATTGAAGATAATATTTCCACTTTATTAAAAATAAAAATCATTGAGAAAGTGGATGTCACCCCCAAATATTGTATCATCTCCCCAGTCTTGATTTCTTATGAAAAGGATAAGGCTAGATTATGTGGTGATTACCGAGCATTAAACATTTATACTGTTGATGATATTTATCTTTTACCCAGAATTAATTCAATACATCCTACCTTGCAAGGTGAAAAATTTATTAGTTGTCTGGATGGTAATAAAGGGTATCATCAAGTTCCAGTTGAGAAAAATTCTCAGACTTTTTTGATTATTGCTACTCATATGGGAATATATAATTATGTTAGAATTCCATTTGGCCCTAAAAAAACCCCTTCAGTTTTCCAAAAGTTCATGGATAACACTTTCGATCAGGAAATAATTGAAGGATGGCTCATGGTGTATATTAATGACATCATAGTTTTTTCGAAAACTTTTGATGAAAATATGATTCACTTAAATAGGTTTTTTTAAAAAATGAATGAAATCAATATGACCTTGTCCTGGAAAAAGTGTAAACTTGGATTTCAATCTTTAAAAGTCCTTGGCCATGTTGTTTCAGGCCTACAAATCTGTGTAGACCACAACAAAGTTGCTGCAATTCAAAATGTGAAGGCACCAACTTCTGTAAGAGAAATCCAAATTTTTATTGGGTATGTGTGTCTATTATAGACAATATATTAAAAATTATCAGATCATAGCCTTGCCTCTTACCAAACTAACTAGAAAAGATGTTGCATTCATCTGGAATATTGACTTTCAAAAAGCTTTTGATGCATTAAAATGTTATTTAATTACAGCCACTATCTTAGCTCTTCCAGATTTCAACAAACCTTTTGTCCTGTATACAGATGCCAGCTTTGTTGGTCTGGGTGCTGCCCTTCACCAGAAACAAATTATAAATGATAAATCCTCAGAGGTTATAATTTGTTATATTTCAAGATCCTTTAGAAATAGTGAATTGAAATATGGTGCCACTCAATTAGAGTGCTTAGCAGTTGTTTGGGCTCTTGAGAAGCTTCATTACAATCTGGATGACCAAAATATTTAATTGGTAACTGACTGTAGTGCTGTGAAGTACCCCTTAAACCTAAAAACACCATATAGACATATGTTTAGGTGGCAGATTGCTGTTCAAGAGTACAGAGGTAGAATGAAAATTATCCATAGGGCTGGAAATGGTCATTCCAATGTTGATATGCTGTCCAGATTGCCTCTGAAAAATAATGACTCCAATCCTGCTTATGTACCTGAAGATGATACTGTTCATATCCATGGTATATTTATAGTTGATATGGAAGAAGAGTTATTACAATTAATTTTGCATTCATATGATAAAGACTCTGATTTGAATATATTAGTTTATATCTTAAATGATTCTAAGAAGGCTTCAATACAAGCATTGATTAAAACTCTTCCTGCAAAGTATCAAAATGCTTTGCTTAAGGGAAAGTTTTCTATTGAAGATGGTTATATATATTATAGAAGAAAGCTTACTAATGTAATTGTAATTCCTCCTTCTATGAAAGAAACTATCCTCAAACTTTGTCATGATGACATATTAGCTGGTCATTTTGATCTTGAAAAAACATTTATTAGAATCAAAAACCCTGCTTGGTGGGCTAATATGTCTGAAGATACAAAATTATATGTTGAATCTTGTGATTCCTGCCAGAAATCTAAAATGTTTACAGGTAAAAGATCAGTGTTATTAAAACATATTGAAGCACCTGATGCTCCTTGGCAAATAATTAACATGGATTTTGTCACTGGTCTTCCTGTAGCAGGTAAAGACAGTTATAACTCTTGTTGGGTAATAGTGGATAGATTCACAAAAATGTGCAAGTTTATTCCCACCCACAAAGATGTATCCACAAAGTAATTAGCATTATTATGGTGGACTTACATATTTAATATTATTGGATTTTCAAAAGCCATTATCTCTGATAGAGATCCAAAATTTACTTCTGAGTTTTGGACCTCTTTTATGGATATTTGTGGCTGTGAGTTAAAGTTGTCTACAGTTCACCATCCTCAGGCTGATGGTCTAGCTGAAAGAATGATTCAAACTCTGGAAGATATGATTAGAAATTATTGTGCCTTTGGATTAGAATATTAAGACAATGACAGATTTACTCATGACTCAGTCACTCTATTTCCTGGTCTTGAATTTTCATATAATAGCACTGTTCATCCTTTCACTGAGAAAAAGCCTTTTGAGCTTTGGTTAGGCTATGTCCCAAATACTCCTGCTCAAATTCTCAATAATAAATTATCTAAGTTGGAACTATACCCTGGTGTAAAATCTTTTATGCAAATGCAACAGTTATGCAGAAAACATGCTCAAAGCTGTATTGATAAAGCATTTGAATATGAAAAGAAGATATGGGATAAATCCCATAAAAAATACACATTTTAAAAGGGTGATGAAGTGTTGATATCTACTTTCCACTTCAATTTACATGGAAACAACAAATTAAAAGATCCTTTTGTGGGCCCCATTGTTGTAAAAAGAATTATTGGAGATAATGCAGTTGAAGTTGTGTTATATTCTTCATCTGATAGAAAACATCCTGTTTTCCCCATTTCCCTGCTAAAAACTTATACTTCCAACAGTGATTTATTCCCCAAAAGAAGAGGTAGACCTAATAAAAACCCTCAGGAATTCACAAAGACTTCAGAAATTGATAAAATTCTCAATGATAGAATTATCACTTCTGAAAGAGGTACTGAATATTTATTGAGATATAAGAACAAATCATCTGAACATGATGCATGGATACCTGGCAAGGAGATTTAAAATCTTCCTACTCTGTCAAAAAAGTAAAAAAAGAAAATATCTTTGCATTTTTTATAATTTTTTTTAGAGTGAGGAATGTCAGCCAGGCTATACCAGGAGCCCAGTAAATTTTACATCAAATTACTGGAACTAAAAGAAGACATAAAAATATGCTTATGATATATATAAATTAATCTTATATTGCATAATGAAATGATATATTTATTTTTTTAAATATATATAATAAGTATTATATTAATTTATTATTATATAAATTATTTATACATTTAAATTAAGCATGATATATATTCTATAAATTATGGTGTATTTCTATGTATTTAATAAATAAAAATTAATAATTAATTAATTACAAACATATATTATAAATTATAAATGAAAATTTAACTTATAATGTAATTAAATTATTTAATTAAAATTATATATTAAATAAGGTGATACTAATCTTATTAAACAAAAATATTGGGCGCTTTTTTGACCCCTAATTGTGTCAGCAAAATTATTAAATAAATTATAACACTTATTTAATAAAATGTTATTAAAATTTTCACTTTAAATTAGAGATAGCATTAAATTAATTTTTTGTTTCAATTAAAATAGTTATTGAATCAATTACATAGTTAAAAAAATTAATTTAAATTGCTTTATACTGTATTGAATTGATTACATGGATTTTTTGTGTGAAAATAATTCTATTTGTTTTAATTAAAACCTTTACATCTCACTGTAATATCTGTTTTGGGTTATTTTACTCACTGTTCTTATGTTTCAGCCTTACTTAGTGACTAACTATTTTAACTAATTATTTTGGGAACTTATGGTAGGAAAATTGGTTACTCACTCACAGGTTTAGTTTATTGTTTCATGTTTTTCTCTCAATCTCTATGTTTTAATTCTATTCTTTTATATTCTTGTTTCGTTTTATTACTATTTTTTAAGTACTCATTTGTGGCGCTTCAGAGGGTCCTTTGCCTATAAAAGGCTTTGGATAATCCCCTGTAGCTGCATTACTTATTATACACTCAACTGAAATTCAATTTTAAATATATTATGTTTATTTTATTTTTTTAGCATTATAAGTCTGAATTTAAAAATAAATAAATAATCTAAGGTTGCTAAAAGTCTTTTAATATTTATAATTGTGAACCGCGCTCTGCTATATAACTTACAATATTTAAATATGATAAATTGAACCTCACTGTTGTGTCATTGCTCAAATCATGTTGTAGCATTTCTTTATTTTTCTCCCTTACTTTCTTAAGCTATCAATTATTAGAAAAATCTATATTATTATTTCCCTTAGTTCCTTTTAGTTTCTTCTCCCTTTTCTCTTTCTTCTAGACAACCGGTGTAGACAATCCTATAGTACTAGCTATAGGCCTTGACCAAGGGAGTTGGAGAAAAACCAGAGAGAAAATCCCCTGTCTCTTTAGAAAAATAGAGTGAGATTTACTTGCTAAAGTAAGTTGGTTCCTGTTTTGCTAAAGCACCTTTTCAACACACTTGACTGCTTGATGAGCCAAGATAGTAGTCACCAGACAGACTACCAGACCAAAGAACTGAAATGTAGAACAATGTCCACACCAGAGACAGCAAAGATACTTGATGTAGGCTGAAAATCCACACCAGAGACAGCAATAATACTTGCTATAGCTTGCAAGACTATAACTGAGAAAACAGTTGCCAAAGTTAAGTTAAATGAAGAACTCACTTGCACCAAACACAGCCAAATTGTGGCCAGAAAACAGTGAAAACTGAGTGAGGAACAAGGATATCACCTCCGGATGGTTGTATGATAATTAAGGTTGCCCCAAACTGTCTTATTCACTATGTACACACAGACCACTATCTAAGAGCCCATGCGCACCCACCAATCTGGCGCCTGTACCCATCAAATTGAATAAAAAACCCTCCTGAAGCGCTCCCCAACCTTCTAAAACAGAGGCGGGCGGGCCGCCCAACGTTGGAGGTGCCGCATGAAGCGGCCTGGCCTCCCTGAAGCCAGAAAACCAATAAAAACAACTAATCTACTTAGAAATATTAGCTACAACTACTAAAACCATTAAAACATGGAATTTCACTATAACAACATTGAGACATGAAATATAGAGAAAAATTAGCTATATCCAATGGTACTAAGAACTTAACCCCAAGACTTAAGGTTAGCCTGTAAAACACAAAAAACAAAATTAAACAGCTATCTTTTATAAATTAAAAATGAGGAAATGACCCCTTAAAACTTAGAATATGAAAAATGTCTACAAGACGTAAAATATAGAGAAAACTGGGGCTATCCAAAGATAGTACCCACATACCCGCAGACCCAATATCCATGGAATAAAACCAGAAAAATACCCAATTCCTTAACAGATGTCAATTAACACATGCACAAACATTGCCAAATCACACAACAAAGGCCCCTGCCAATGTTGGAAGACCACATCCTCCCTTCAATTAAGAATGTCCACATTATTTCTTCATCAAACCACCATGTTCAACCTTCTTCCTAAATCTGCCTCTGAAATGGGTCCTTGCCAATACTGCATTGACAATAATTTAATATGCACCATCACACCTCCTGTCCATCCATACAGACTGTCCTGTGATGTCTGCCAATCCAGAAAGAAGACCTGCTACCGACCTGGTCCATTATCTTCTGAAACAGATTCACCTCCCCCTCAACCTGGTCCATCTTCTGCCAGCACCAAAAGATCTAGGCCATCCATCCTTATACCCAGATTAATCAAAAAGGTTCACCCTTCCCAGAAGAGTGCCACAACCCATAAAACAACTAGATCCACCATCACTGGTCCATCTGATGGTAAAGAACTTTCATTTCTTTCTTCAACTTTAAAACTGATGACTTCTCAGTTCTCCCATCTTCTGATAGTGATGATAACAATGTAGAATCCATTGCACCACCAACACCAAACCACTTTCCCACTATCAAGGCCAAGTTCCAACAACACACATCTCAACAGAAACAACTTCTGCTTCACTACTTCCAATCTACTCCTGCTCGAGATCCACAGGACATTGAGAACAGAAGACACCTCATTCACCAGTTCAAGGATAATTCTGAACACTTCATTTCATCTCTTGATTCCGTCTGTAATTCCACTAGTACTTGAGTTTGATCCAGAAAAGAAAAATTGACCACACCCTCTATAGGATGTAACCACAAACAACCATCAGTTTTAAGTCTTGGGGGACCATCCTCATTTTATAGTCTTGGGGGACTCAAAAACCCTCAGTTTAAAGTCTTGGGGGACTCAAAACCTAAATCATAAACCCAGAACCAGAGATCAACCATATTAAGACACAGAGAAAAAACTAAAATTCTGGGGTAATTGTAAATAGAGCTGCCAGCCCATCAATTACCCCCAAACTTGCCTTTACTAAATTCGGAGGCTCCCCCTGTGGATACCCTCCACCAATCTTTCAAACCAACTCCAACAACAAACCCATTCCTCATTTTATAGTCTTGGGGGACTAAACTAACAACAATCCTCAGTTTATAGTCTTGGGGGACTAACACAGTGTTCAGTTTAAAGTCTGGAAGGACTAGTCTTGAAAAAATATTGAAACCAGCCAGTTTAAAGTCTTGAGGACTAACAGAAACCAGATTTCATTTTAAAGTCTTGATGGACTGATCTTGAACCATAGATTTTTCAGTTTAGAGTCTTGATGGACTGACGGAAGTTTGCATAAAATAGACGCAGCCAATTTCATACAGAACACCTCTACAGCCAACCTGCTGAACTTCCACCTTTGTTTCATCATCTACCCATCACTGACAAAAAATCTCCTCCTATCCCTTTCCATCATCTTTTCTCACCACAGATCATGGCTGGATCTCCTGATTTTAACCCTTCTACTCTTCCTTGCTTCACTTCTACCAAAGATTATGCCTGCAAACAGTGTATCCACATGTGCCGACCTTGCACATTCACTCTTCCAACTCCTGAAGCCAAATTCTACAACAGAGCTTGTGATTCTTGCTACTCCAAAAAGAAAAAATGTGACAGAGATGCCAACTACCCTATTCCTCCTCCTTCACCTTCTCATAAATACATCTCCAGATCCCCTACCAGATTCCCAGAGCTTGGTCCTTCCTCTTCCTCTTTATCTTCAGCACCTTTCAGAAGATCCAGAAGCTCAGCTTCCAGAACTCTTCCCAAAAGACCAGCCTTAGCTTCCCAAGAAACTTCTTTTATCTCTGCCAAATTAGCTCCAAAATCTTCAAGATCAGCTCCCAGGCTTCTAGACCGCGTCCAGGCGGCCTGCCTGCCTCACTATACAGTGAAAATCAGGCTCAAAACCTCCAAAAATAACCAGAAAACAGCCAAATTCAATCAATCAACAAAAACAACTCTACGCAATCACATCCCACTGCTCCCAGAGCAATGCAGCCACCCTTCCAAGGTCCAAAAACTCCAAATTTTCCCAAACTTCTAGGAGACCTGCCAGAGAACCCCAAGAAGAAACCAGAGCACCCAACACTGCACCCAAGCACAACTTTGTCCCCAGCTAAGACAACAAAACTACACCTCTCCTCTGTCAGCCAACTATTCTATTGACAGTTCCATCCCTTCAAAAGCTACATCTAGAAGAGATCAATCTGCTTCCTAATCACCCTCTCCTGCTCAATCTTTTAACAACCCTGGTACTCCATCACCAGCACCTCCTCCAGCTGAATCCAACAGAAATAACAACCACAACAACAACAAAAATCCCGCTACTCCAACTAGGCCCCAGGAACATCAGCCTCCTAGTCCACCTTCTCAAAATCTTTCAGAGGAAGACCAAGAGAATCCATATCTTTCCCTGGTTGATCCACCCACTATGACCATTCCAGAATCTTTAGAGATCCAAATTCCGGCTGCTTACAAATATGATGAGCTTCCAATCTGTAAGTACCAAATTAATTCATCCCATTTCTTCAACAAAAATAATTACTGATCCAATTCTTATTTTCTAGTTGGCACCCCTCCTCCTGAATCTACTATTGGAGCTGGCCAACCTTTTGAAACTTCTTTGACCCTGGATTATGGAGACATCAATAAACACCTAAGCACCATGTGTTCCAACATGCTAAAAGCCTTTTCCCTCCATGGATATTGGAATGACTTTGAAAAATCCCTGAGAAAGCGCCTGTTGGATGACCACTAGAAAATGTCTAGGATCATTAAGCACACCCTCCAGCACTCCATTCTTGCCTCTTCTTCTTCCTCCTCTGAACTTCCCTCTAATCCAATTCCTGCCCATTACAATCCATATAATCTCTCCAGCAGGATGCACTTCAAAGAACACAGTGCTTCCCACAATCCCAACAAAAAACAAAAACAACATCACAATCTGGACCAGCCTCCAGAAGCTTCATCATCCAGACAATGAGCTTGTCAGCCTAAATATCCTTAGGACTGAGTATTTCTTATGCTTAAAATAAGATAACCTTAACTAGATTAAGCTTATATCTTAAAAATAAGGTTAAAATAATAATATATATTATTTTATTATATATATATATAATTATTATTCTATTATATAATTTATAATAGTTTAAATAGCTTATCCATGGCCTAATAATACTTATTAAGGTGTTAATGGAGTCATAATATACTTATCTTAAGTGATATGAAGTAATTATTGACATACATAAGCTTATATGTATACATAAATCTCATATTCAGTGAAATATGCAGTATATTATGTATATTTAGGTATATAAGTGGGTTTTAGCCCCTTAATAGCCTATAACCTTTGTTTTTCTGCTTATTTTAGGTCATATGGACGAAATCAGTGGACTCACAACACCTACAGAAGCATAGACACCTATATCAGGCGCATACACCCAGTTTGGACAACTAAAGTTACTTCCTTGGATGGTTATTCACGGATTTATGGGTTGGAAATATGTTTTTGCGTTAATGTGGATGCTTGGGGATGTTATTGGGGGCTTGGACATTTTATTTGTTTCCTTTATATGCTTTTAGTTTCATTAAATCTCTTTTTGATTATTTATTTTACCTGTTTCTTTATGGTATCCGCTTTTATCTGGGATTTCTATTTATGGTATGACTCTGTGTTATTATTAATAGTGATGGAGGGTCCTTACTGGAGGTCTGGGTGTTGAAACTGCTTGAAGTGGACGCCATGGGGAGGTGATGGGCCCTCACAGTGCTGTAATTGCCGGGGATAGCAGTGACATCATCTGGATTGAAGGTCTGTGCACTCCAGTGGATTTGGGTATAAGTAAGGAGGGATTTTGACGGTTTATTATCATCATTCAATTACTACACTTCAAACAAACATTACACTACAATTATTAACATTCAGAAATATATTATAAAGCCCTTATAAATTGATATTATCTTTATAAAAGCTATAACTATATTTTATTCTTCTATTTTCCACCACTAGCACGCATTTAAATCCAAGTATTGTGAGTTTTATTTGAGTATAACTATTCTATTAGTCTTCCCCTGAGGTTTAATCACTAAATCATTTATTAATAAGTAGTAGGACCATAAAATAACATTATTATATCATACTTATATACTAGACTATACTGACAATTGGGGGTCTTTCCTTATATTTTACTTATTATTTAGTATAAGCCTTGGGACGTGATTTTTACCTTAGTACAACTCAAAATTAACCAAATATTTGGGTCTGCGGCATATTAGTGGGTCATCATAGCTCATTGATTGCGGAAAAGAACCCTTATAATAATTGTACTAATTTTTTATCATAAAAATTAGATATTTACAGTAGTAACTGTACCCAATATAAACCCAATTTCACTTGGTATTTGGACACCAATATAACATCCAATTAAATTGGTATTTGGCTAAAGCTTGGTAAGATAATTATTCAACCTTATAGAGGTCTAGTTAAACTTATTATTATATTTTTAACAGATTTTTTCGAATTTTTCTTATATTTTATTTAAATAAATAAAGATATAAATTCAGGGTAAGCTCCATTGCTTTTTTATTAGTAATATAATTGCTAATATTATTTGTCTACTAATTCCACAGAGTTTTTTCCTTTTGTAGACGTAAAATATTGTTATTCTGAACAATATGAGTGCTCCCCAGGATAGTGTAAGTGAACAGCCTGCTTATAATACCAGGTCTAAAGCTAATAAAAACTTTCCAGGACATCACCATGGAGGGACAACAGTACCCCCAGCCAGAAAGCATGAGTATAGAGGAAAAGGACGCCCTATTAAAAAAGATAACTATCAAAAAGACGTCTCCTCCTCTTCAGGATCAACTTTCCCACCTGGCCAAACAGGTTCTGAAGCTAGAGGAATCAAAATCTCTCATGTTCAAAGAGGTAGAGCAGTTGCAAAACAATTGCAAGGTAGGATTTCAGCAGATGAATCAGGCAATGGCAGAATTAAAGGGAGGCCAGCCCAGTCAATCAAATCAGCAACCCCCTATCCAAGGAGGGTCCACTCACTCCCAGGAGAAAATCCTGGTAGACAAATGGAAATGGGACTGGTTTCACCAACAGTGGACAAGCCACAGTTGCAACAGGGATCCACCCCCTCATCTGACTTCCTCAGCTCACCCTTACAAGGGAAAAAAGCGCCAAAAATCAGGACTGGCAACCATCCCTTGGTAAGTAACTTACCCTCTCAGATTAGACATAATACTGATAATTACAATATAGGTAATTCTATTGATGTTAAATCTGTACAAAAAATAGAGGAGGATTTAAGAAATTAAGGTTTTAGAGTAGATACACCTGACTTGTCTTTTGTCCATAATAACAGTACTATATACAATGATAATACAGTTAATCCTCAGTTGCAACCACCTACTAGTGAGATGAGAAGTTCACAGGAGAGTGAGAGAATTGAAAAGGAGGACATGGAATATTTTAACAATAATCCAACTGTCCATAGAATTGTTTCAGCATTGTGGAATAGAATGACTGATTGTGAGGAACAGACAGTTAAACTCACTAGTGATACAATTTCATCCTTAACATTGAACATTTCTCAATTAGCAACACGTAATAAAGAATTAGAGAAAGAACATTTGTCTCTAACTCTTAAATATGATTCATTGAGTAATAAATATAATGACCTTTCAAACAAATTTTGTGAGTTAGAAACATTATATGAAACACACTTATTAAAGACTGAATCAAGAACAAAGTTATCTTTTGCACAGACAAATCAAAGTGTCTCTGAGTTGCTACAAAGATTAACTAAAGTTGAGATTGAAACTGCCAATCTACTAATGAACCAGGATAATCATAAGTATAATCAATATAATAATAATACTTTCATTGGCAAAAGTGAATCTCATTCCTTCCCTATACCACCACAATTGAAACCATCTGGTGGTAGTGTCAAATCTGAAAATGTAAGTCACAAATCCGTGCAGGAAGAAATACAAGACCATTTATCAAAATTGAATGAGTTGTTGAATTTACCTAAGATTAGTGAGATAAAATCCAATCAGAAGAACTGGCCTAAGATAGATCAGTACCCAACTTATGATGGGGAAGCCAGCTCTGATTGGCAACATTTTATTCAAAGAATTGACAACTTGAAATTCTCATATAAGTTACCAGATGAAGAGATAACATCAAAATTAATTTCTTTATTTAAGGATGTTGCTTTATTATGGTTTGAAGCTGTCTTAAGTGAGGGTAGAGACTACTCTTGGGCTGAATGGAAACAACTTATTGAAAAACAATTTGGAGGTTCTAAATTCAGGCTTACTCAGCAGAGACTGTATGAGAAGACTAGGTATAATCCGTTGAATGGTGACAAACCTATGGTATTTTTAATGAATTTAAACAAAATATTAAAAGCCATTGAGCCTCATATGGATTTTAACTTATGGAAAGATAAGATAATATACAAATTACCTATATCTGTCAGAGACATTGTTGTAGCTAGAACATTAAATGTTACTGAATATTCTGACTTTATTAATATTTGCAATGAAATATTATTAAACCATAAGTATGAATCAAGGTATTCCACTTATAAACAAAATGTTGAACCTGTAAAAACTCAGAATTCAAAAACACTTCAGGAGAAGCAGAAAAAACCTACTGCACCTGTAGTACCTAAAAAGTATGAAACAAATACTTGTTATAAGTGTAACAAACCTTGGGTAAAAGGTCACAAATGTGAGAAAAACATAAATATTGTTGAAAATCAACGTGAATCTGAAACTGAAACTGAAAAAAGTAAAGAATCAAGTGATTATGACAGCAATATCTCATATAGTGATGAAAATGAAGTCTGTATGTTGGAAGATGATTTGTCCATCTTTGAAAATCCAATATTAAATATGGACTCAAATGAATCTTTAATGAATTTTGAGGATGCTGAAATCATTAAGGATATACAAGCTGATAACTTTAGAATGACACCTATCACGGTTCCAGCTATCATTTCTGGTGAAAATGTTAATATAGTATTGGACACAGGAGCTGCTGGTTCAGTTGTTTCCACTAATACATTACAGAAAATTGATAGTGAATATAAGTTTAAGCTTGAACCACTTCAGAATAAAAATTGGAGAGGTTTTGGATCAGTACTACACCCCATTGGTAAATACAAAGCTGCTGTTTTCTTTAAACACCAATATGGTTTTGTAAGGGTAACTTGTGACTTTGTAGTAATGGATAATACAAATTGTAGTAACTGTTTTATCATTGGAAATGATATTCTGACTAAATTTGGTGTAAAATTAGACCCTGCTAATAACAATTTTACAATTGGCATGAATGGTAAAAGGAAATTTAAAATAAATTCTTTTAACACAGTCTTACACATTGAGTCAGTAACAAATTCCCCGTCTAAAGGAAGAGAATCCAATGAGATGGAACTTCTGGAAACAGAAATTTCAAAAGCATCATTTGGCACTCAGATAAGTGAAACTGAGAAAGATAATATTTTGGAATTAATTAAAGCTTTTCCAATGGCTTTTGCACATGGTACAAATGAACTTGGCCTTGTAAAAGATCATGAAATGAAAATTAGTTTAACCTGTGATATGGATAATATTCCTGCTAGTCTTAAAAAGAAACCATACCCTGCTTCACCAATGAAGAGGAAAGACATAGAGGATAATGTTAAGATGTTATTAAAAATGAACATTCTTGAGAAGGTTGAAACTACACCAAAATATTGTGTAATATCACCAGTGCTGATTTCTTATGAACAAGATAAAGCAAGACTGTGCGGTGATTATAGAGCATTAAATACATTTACAGTAGATGATATTTATCCCTTGCCAAGGATTGCCTCTATACATGCTACCCTTAAAGGTGCTAAATATATAAGTTGCCTAGATGGAAATAAAGGGTACCATCAAATTCCTGTTGAAAAGAATTCACAGAACTTTTTGTTGATAACAACACACATGGGAATTTATAAGTATGTCAGAATGCCATTTGGACCAAAGAATGCTCCATCAGTATTTCAAAAGTTAATGGATATAACATTCCATAATGAAATGATTGAGGGATGGTTAATGGTATACATTGATGACATCATAGTGTTCTCTAAAAATTTTGATGAACACTTAATCCATTTAAGGAAAGTATTTCAGAAAATGGATGAAATAAAAATGACCCTTGCATTGAAAAAATGTAAATTTGGGTTTGAATCTTTAAAAGTGCTTGGTCATATTGTATCTGGCTTACAAATATGTGTAGACCAAAATAAAGTGCCTGCAATAAAGAATATTGGCATTCCTCAAAATGTGAAGGATGTACAATCTTTTCTTGGAATGTGTGGTTATTATAGACAATATATAAAAAACTACCAATGAATTGCTGCACCACTGACCACACTGATAAAGAAATAAGAAGCTTTCATTTGGAATAATGAAAGACAACAAGCTTTTAATAAGTTGAAAGAATGTTTAATGACAGCTCCTATCTTTGGATTACCAGATTTCCAATTACCTTTTGTATTATATACAGATGCAAGTTTTATTGGACTGGGTGCTGCTTTGCATCAAAAACAACTTATTGAAGGTAAAATGTCAGAAGTAGTAATCTGCTATATTTCACATACTCTGAGAAGTGGTGAATTGAAATATGGTGCTACTCAACTTGAATGTTTGGCTGTAGTATGGGCTCTTGAAAGCTACATTATTACCTTGAAGACCAAAAATTTGAGTTAATAACTGACTGTAGTGCAGTTAAGTCACTCTTAAACATGAAAACTCCTAATAGACACAACTTTAGATGGCAATTAGCTGTACAAGAATACAGAGGAAGGATGACTATTAAACATAGAGCAGGAACCTTGCACTCTAATGTAGATCTGTTATCTAGAGTACCTCTGCCTAATAATGATGATAATCCTGCTTATGTTCCTGAATCAGAGATTATTAACATTTATGGCATTTATATTGTAGATCTTGAGGATGAATTTATGCAATCAATTCTTGATAATTATAATTCAGATCCTGACTTAAGTAAATTAACTACAATATTAAATGATCCATCTAATGCTTCAATGAATGTTTTAATAAAAACATTACCAGATAAGTATAAAGAGGCATTAGAGAAAGGAAAATTTTCCATTGAGGATGGTTTTATATATTACAGGAAAAAATTAAGTAATGTAATTGTAATTCCCCCTTCAATGAAGGAGTTAATGTTAAGTATATGTCATGATGATATATTAGCAGGTCATTTTGACTACCATAAAACATTAACCAGAGTAAAAAACACAGCTTGGTGGATTAACATGTCTGAGGATGTTCAGAAATATGTTGAAACATGTGATTCTTGTCAAAAATCTAAAAGATTAACAGGAAAAAGAGCTGGTTTATTACAACAAATTGAGAAACCAAAAGCTCCATGGGAAATCATTAACATGGACTTTGTAACAGGTTTGCCAATAGCAGGGCATAAGAGTTATAACTCCTGCTGGGTAATTGTAGATAGATTTACAAAGATGTGTAAATTTATTCCTACCCACAAAGAGGTTTCTGCAAAGGACTTAGCTTTTTTATGGTGGACACAAATGTTGAATACAGCAGGTTTCCCCAAAGCAATAGTTTCTGACAGAGATCCTAAATTTACTTCTGAGTTCTGGACGTCACTTATGGATGTTTCAGGGTGTCAATTAAAACTTTCTACAGCACACCATCCACAAACTGATGGGCTAGCAGAAAGAATGATACAAACCTTAGAAGATATGATAAGAAGATACTGTGCTTTTGGTCTTAATTTTAAAGACAATGACAAATTCATGCATGATTGGGTAACCCTTATCCCAGGTTTAGAATTTGCATATAATAGTACAGTACATTCTGTCACTGGCAAAAAGCCATTTGAGTTATGGTTGGGTTATGTACCTAATACCCCTGCTAAAACTCTTTATAAGTTACCTAGATTGGATATTCATCCGGGTACTAAATCTTTTCTTCAGATGCAGGAACTATGCAGAAAACATGCTCAAGAATGTATAAATAAGGCTTTTGAGTATGAAAAGAAAAGATGGGATAAAGCCCATAAAGAACAAATGTTCAAAGAGGGTGATGAAGTCCTTATTTCAACGCTACATTTCAATTTAAATGGTAATGTTAAATTGAAGGATCCATTCATTGGACCATTTGTAGTTAAAAAGATGGTTGGTAATAATGCTGTTGAGGTTATTCTATATGCACCTTATGATAGAAAACATCCAGTATTTCCTATTTCTCTTATAAAACCATACCATTCTAATGATACTGCTCTCTTTCCAAGAAGATCAGGAAGGCATAAACAGCAACCTGAAGAAATAGTGGAAAAAGCAGAAATTGAAAAGATACTTAAAAAGAGACACCTTACTAAAGAAAAGGGAGTTGAGTATCTATTAAGATTTAAAAATAAATCAAGTGAATATGACCAGTGGATTCCAGAAAATGAAATCTCTGATCTTAAAAATCTCTTGAAAAAATTTAAATCTAAATAATACTGTTCATTCAGTATATGTATTATAAAAATTTTTTATTTTATTATTTCATTCCTTAAGATTAATTAAAATGTCTTAACATTTTTTTTATTGTTTTTTTTGGGGTGAGGGAGTGTCAGCCTAAATATCCTTAGGACTGAGTATTTATTATGCTTAAAATAAGATAACCTTAACTAGATTAAGCTTATATCTTAAAAATAAGGTTAAAATAATAATATATATTATTTTATTATATATATATATAATTATTATTCTATTATATAATTTATAATAGTTTAAATAGCTTATCCATGGCCTAATAATACTTATTAAGGTGTTAATGGAGTCATAATATACTTATCTTAAGTGATATGAAGTAATTATTGACATACATAAGCTTATATGTATACATAAATCTCATATTCAGTGAAATATGCAGTATATTATGTATATTTAGGTATATAAGTGGGTTTTAGCCCCTTAATAGCCTATAACCTTTGTTTTTCTGCTTATTTTAGGTCATATGGACGAAATCAGTGGACTCACAACACCTACAGAAGCATAGACACCTATATCAGGCGCATACACCCAGTTTGGACAACTAAAGTTACTTCCTTGGATGGTTATTCACGGATTTATGGGTTGGAAATATGTTTTTGGGTTAATGTGGATGCTTGGGGATGTTATTGGGGGCTTGGACATTTTATTTGTTTCCTTTATATGCTTTTAGTTTCATTAAATCTCTTTTTGATTATTTATTTTACCTGTTTCTTTATGGTATCCGCTTTTATCTGGGATTTCTATTTATGGTATGACTCTGTGTTATTATTAATAGTGATGGAGGGTCCTTACTGGAGGTCTGGGTGTTGAAACTGCTTGAAGTAGACGCCATGGGGAGGTGATGGGCCCTCACAGTGCTGTAATTGCCGGGGATAGCAGTGACATCATCTGGATTGAAGGTCTGTGCACTCCAGTGGATTTGGGTATAAGTAAGGAGGGATTTTGACGGTTTATTATCATCATTCAATTACTACACTTCAAACAAACATTACACTACAATTATTAACATTCAGAAATATATTATAAAGCCCTTATAAATTGATATTATCTTTATAAAAGCTATAACTATATTTTATTCTTCTATTTTCCACCACTAGCACGCATTTAAATCCAAGTATTGTGAGTTTTATTTGAGTATAACTATTCTATTAGTCTTCCCCTGAGGTTTAATCACTAAATCATTTATTAATAAGTAGTAGGACCATAAAATAACATTATTATATCATACTTATATACTAGACTATACTGACAGAGCTCCTGCAAAAAGATTATAAACAAAATAATAATATAAAACAATTAATAAAAATAATTTCAGATTTTTTTTTTTTTTTACTACTAATATATTAAAATAAAAAATTCATAAATAAAATGAAATAAAAATAAAAATAAATGAAATAAAATATAATATAAAAAATAATAGAAATGGTATCCCCCAGCCAATTGATGAGCTGATCCCCTGATACCTTACCCTCATCCAAGTGCACCTTGATGTGGATACACAATTAAATATTTTAAATGATTAACAGAGAACAAAAAACAAAAAAATTGGAAATTCAGAAGATAATAAAAATAATGAAACACAAAAACAAATGAAATAAATAAGAAACCTTCTAACAAAAAGTTTCCAACACAAAAGTTGCTCTGCTACACCAAAAAAAAAAAAATTACAAAAAAAAAGATTTTTCCATAGTTTATCCTCATTGCGGAGTCAATATTCTTCATGCCTAGTGCCTCTGGGATAGAACCTCTTGACCTGGTCTGCAGCCACTCTCTTTTTCAAGACTGCACCATCCAACTCTTCCAAAACATAAGAACCTCCAGACGCCTGATATCTGACTCTATAAGGTCCATTCCATCTATCAGCAAACATTTTCCCCCACTGACTCTCCAAACTTCTATTATACACCAAAACTAAACAAGCAGGTTTCAATGGATTCCTAAGTCTATGAGCCAACTTCTTGTCCCAGTACCTGACGGATTGATTCCTAATCTTCATCATTCTAGAGTATGCCTTCTCTTGACATTCCTTTCTACATTCCAACTGTTGCATCCTGGCACAGAGCAAATCTTCTGTTAAGTGCACCTCATCGCAATCAATTCGAAGATAAGAGAAAGCTTCCAAGTCCACAGGTAGAACAGCTTTCTGACCAAACATTAACTCATATGGAGAATAGCCAGTCATCCTCTTCACAGTGAACCTATCAGCAAATAACACCAAGGGTAAATAATGCCTCCACTTTTCAGCACTATCTCCACACATCTTCACCAAAGCATTCTTGATAACTTTATGGCCTCTTTCAACAATGCCTTCAGCTTCAGCATAATATGGTGTAGCCACTCTAACTTTAGAACCAATACTGGCCACAGCTTCTTTAAATTCGGCACCAAACTCTGGCCCTCCATCAACAGTCACCAACTTCATCAACCCATACCTATAAATCCACTCCTTCTTCAAAAACTCTGCCACATTCTTGGAAGTCAAATTTACCAGAGGCACTGCCTCAACCCAACCAGACAAATCATCCCTAGCAACAATCAAGTATTTATACATGCCCTCTTTAATATGGACAGCATTCAGACTGAACCTTCCAAAAATAGTTGATTCACCTGTAGCACGGCCCACCTCTTTAGGTTTCAAATGACTTCTTCTTTGACATTCTTCACAAGATTGAACCCAACCCTGCACAGCCAACTTCATACCTGTCCACCAAAATCTTTCTGCTACTCTTCTATAAGTCTCCCCAAAGCCTCTATGACCAAGGTCTTCATGCAAAGACTTCAAAACCAATTCTTGACCCTTCTTCTGAGTCACCACCACTTGAGGATTTGGATGTCTCGTCCTCATCAACCGCCTTCCTGACACATAATTCCAGGACTCTTCTTCTTGATTGCCAACCAAGTATCATCATCACAACTATCTGGCCTCTCCAAGGTCTACAGATATTCCACCAAAATAAAATAAAACCCAGACTGACCCCAGGTCTTATCTTCAAAATCCAACAAAACAACATCCAAGGGTACAATTCTGTCATCAAAATCACCAGTTTGAACATGAGCCAATTGAGCATCCCAACCAGGACGCCAATCCTTAAATTTTGGCACGTCTTTCTCTTTCCACTGAACCTTGTGAGAATCCAGTTCACTAACAAAAACACCCTTTTCCAAATTTGAGCTGTCCCAAACAACAACTCCATCTTCATCAACAAAAACATCCTGATCACCAGAATCAAGATCAGATCCAGCCATTTTAGCCTCTTGGGGGAGGTCAGAAAAATCTTCAGCACCCTTTGTGCTGGCCCTAACCACTGGAAAATCTTCATCAAACTCTTCAGCCTCAGAATCTTCATCTGTAGGTGGCCTCCTTGATAATCCATCAGGCATAGTAAAAGTTTTACCTGGTTTGTGTACCAGGTCAAAAGAAAAATGTTGAATAAATGCCACCCACCTAGTCATTGGAGCATTTGGAAGACTAGGCATATTGATCATCTGAACCAAAGATTTTGCATCCACCTGCAGCTCAAAATGCTTCCCCCACAAAACTGTCTGTAGCTTCTTTAAAATTTTTGCTACACCACACAATTCCAACTTAGGTTGAGAATACCTAGATTCCATCTCATTAAACACCACAGACTCATATCTTACTGGCCTGACCCTCCAAGTCTTATCCTCCTAAGACAAAACAGCACCAGAAGAAATATAACTCGAGTCCACTGCCAGATAAATTTTCCCAGCACCAACACCATAATCCAACTTGTGAAGAACAATATCCTCACCAACAACCTTTTTCAACTTCTGAAAAGCCTCTTCACACTCTTCAGTTCATTACCAATTTGCATCTTTTCTGGTCAACTTCCTTAAAGGTGAAGCCAACAAAGAAAAACCCTTAATAAAAATCCTGACATATACACATACACCCAAAAATCCCCTGACTTCAGCAGTATTTTTAGGCCTTGGCCATGATTGAATTTTATTAATCTTCTTCTTTGCCATAATCCTTCCCTCTTTACATACCACATGACCCAGAATTTCCAAAGCAGGAACACAACAACAGAAGTTTGACCCTGAAATGGTCAAACCAGCCTCTTCAATCCTAAACAACACTCTCTCTAGAGTTATTGCATATTCCCACACAAACCTCCTTATTCCAGGGCTCTCTGCTAACACCTCATTACCATAATCAGTGGATGGTTATTTAATTCCACCATCATCAATAAAAATACCAGCATGAGTAAGAACCTCATCCTGTAAAATCCAAGCCGTCTGTGCTTGATATACCACCACTGAATTAGTTACTCCCTGAGGCAATCTAGTGAGCTGAAATCTTCCCAAAGGAGGTAAAAAATTTGTGAGAGGCCTTAAATCCGTATGGAGTTCCCTCTCATCATAACCACCCATAATATCACCCAAACCATAACACAGCCTTCCAGCAAAAGCTTCAACAAAATCCTCTGCACTTGGTGGCATACCAGCGTCCTTGATAGTGACTCTATTCAAGGCTCTAAGATCATGAACCACCCTCAACTTCCCATTCTGCTTCTTTACACAGAAAACCGGACTTGAGTAGCTGGATGTCGATTGTTGGTATAACCCAGTCTTGACTCTTTCCCTAACAATCTCCACAAAATCTTCTCTAATAGTGGCTGGAATTGGAATAGGTTTGATTTGCCAAGGTTCATGACAAACCACCAGAATCAAGTAAGGTTCCCAATAAGAGTGCTTCAATACACCCCTTTCGTCCTCAACAAACGCCACAGCCTTTTCCCTTAGCACAATAACGTGAAACAACAACTTCTTTTCTTCCTCAGACAACCATCCATCAGGACCAAAAATAACAACCTTCAACCTTTCCATGGTCACCCTAGCCATCTCTACAAATTCTGGAGGATTCTTCACCAAAGGAGTACAGTACGGATCTCTTGACAAAGGAGGTATCTTCAAGGGCAGATTCCAACCCACAGGCATAGGCTCATTGAAAGGCCTAATCTTCTGCGCTACCTTCTTATACTTTTCCGCTCCACCTTCAACTTGAGGGATCTTCAGGAAATCTTCACCACCAGACCTGGAACAAAAACAAAGGGTTTCCCCATTGCTCACATGTGTGGCCAAGGTAATGTTTTTGAAAGGTGTAGAAGAAACCCTAGCAGTGCACAATTGGGAGGACTTACTTTTACACCCCAATCTCACCACTCCAAAACTTGTCCACAATACCAAATCTTCATCCTCACTTCCGTCTTCCAAATCTTCAAATCTTGATTCATCTTCAGAATCAACTCTTCTAAAATTATGCAGTTTATCCTCATGCTGGAGGCCCAAAGATTGATCTTGATGATCTTCTTTCTTCATAATTTTCTGCAGTTTAACCTCATGCTGGAGGCCCAAAAATAGATCTTGATTATCTTATTTCTTCATTATCTTCAGATTTTTTTCTTGATTTTCTTGAATTATCTTGAAATTTTTATCTTCTTTTCTTGAGTTTCCTTCTGACCTACAAAAATAATCAGGGGTTACCCCATTGCTCACAGGTGTGGCCCAGGTAATGTTTTTGAAAGGTGTAGAGGAAACCCTAGCAGTGCACAAGTGGGAGGACTTACTTTTAGACCCCAATCTCACCACTCCAAAACTTTTCCGCATATCTTTCAATAAAGATATATAACCAATCTTCTTCCTTGAGCTTGAATTAAAAATAATTAAGAATCTTGAGAGAGAACAGAGACTTGATAAAAAACTTGATGAATACTTGCAGAGAAGAGAAACATTAAAAAGAGAAAGTTGAATATCCACTTGGTATATATCCAAGGGAGCTGACCAACTACAACCTGGGATTTCCTCATCTTGGGGAGAGGTTGTAGCACTAGGGTGATCAGCAATCATTACTCTAAAAAAGACAGACTCTCAATAGAGCCTGAGCCACACTCCAAAAAACCGGAGGCAGCACCCACTTCCTTCCTTCTCCTGCAGCAATCCATGCACTGGAACATTGAAGATAAACCAGGCCTGGTTTCCCAACCATCCTCTCCAGGGGATGATAACCTCATGTGAAGCCTCCTTTAATCTTCACCAGTCAACTCCAAACTGATTCCCAAATCAAATTGATAACCAATTCTTACCTGAAAATCCATCAAGAATGGCCCACCCAAAACTGCTTTTACATTACCTTTAGAAATGTAAAAATGAGCCTTCCCTGAGGCTCCGCCAACATCTAACTTTACAAACTCTGAAGTTCCAACCAATTCAGTGACATGACCACTGATCTCTCTCAAATTCCCACCAATACCAGTTTTGATGGGGAGGCCCAAATGAGTTGCCTTCAACAAAGAAATCAGGTTTATCTGAGAACCTGAATCCACCAATGCCCTTGCCTCCCTGCCATTCAGAGTGACATTGACATATTTCAGAGGAGCAGAAAAATGAGTTTCCAACCCCTCACCAAACTTTTCAGCAGAATCACAAATGTATTCTACCTCCCCAGAAGAAACTCTTCTCCTGGTCAACAAATTTTTCTGTCTATCAGCCAACCCTGGACTGATAGCATACAATTCCCCATAAGATAGGGAAACCTGACCCTGATTCATCCTTACCAGGACAGAGTCCATAACATTAACTTGACCAGAAACTACTGGCCTCTCAAAGTGAGCCCTTGGCTTCACCACCTTGGTCATAGAAGCTTCTTGAGGACCAGCACCACCAACAGGTTTACCATTAACAGGAACCAAACCAGACCCCTCACCAGAACCTCTAACTCCAGCAGGCTTTGGCAATGAAGCCAAAGGAACATCCTCCTCAGAGTCAGAATCCACCTCCATTGGCATTGGCTCACCATTCATGTCCAATGCGCAAAAACTAGGGGGGCCCATGTCAGCCATACCCTTCTGCATTTTGTACAGCTCCTCTTTGATGTACCTCTTCCTAGCTGCACTCAGCTTAGGATCCACCTTTGAAGCATTTGGCTTTGGTTAGGCCTCCCCACATTCCCTGCTTCCACATCATAAACACCAGCCAAGCATTCACCACTTGACTGCCCACCACAAGAACTCAACTCCAAACCACCAAAGGAAGTAGAAAAAGAGACCTTATTGACCTCCTTCCCCTTTCCCTTGGTATCCTCATCCTCCTTACCAGAAGACCTCCCTTAATCAAGAATCTCCTCAAACCTTGGCCTCCTTTGATTGAGACCTCCCCTTCTCCTGACCAAATCAAGAGGAGCCTGCCCCTCACTGGGCTAAACAAAAGAACCATCAGGGAACTTGAAAACCATGCCATAAAATTCCACCTTTCTTTCAGAAACATCCCTGTTCAATTCCCAAAAATCATTGGACCTGTGCCCCCTCCTTCTGCAATAAGAGCAGACCCAAGGATTACTCCTACCAGCCCTCCTATCAAAATCTCTAGGCTGAGAAGGTTCCTTATTGACCCTCTTAGCCTCCTGAACAAAAATATGCAGCTGCTTTGTAAGATCAGCCAACTGCTCCACCATTGGGTCCCTCTCCTGTTTGGGAACCTGCACCGAATTCCTCTCCCCCTTCTTCTCCCTAACTTCCTCTTCAGCCAAAGCCTCACTGACTTTGCTGACATACTTGGCACACCCCTCCTGATAGGTGTCCACAGCCAATAAATTCAAATGGGCCTCAACAGCCTCCTTCACCTTATCCAAGGCAGGCAACTTCTGGTCCCCATTAGAAAGAGTCTTCATTGATTCCTTTCTTGACAACTCCTTCAACACATCCATCCTAACATCTCTAGCTAGCGCAGACTAAAAAACATCCTTGGCAGCATTTTCATGTGCCAGCTCCTCCACTTCCACCAAGTATTCCACCACAGGATCAAACTGTAGCAGAAGCTTTCTATAACTATGTAAGTTACCAACACCACCATAAGATTGCCATTCACTGACAAACTTGTTCAGATCCACCATAGTGAACCTGACACCCCATCTATCCACCATCTCCCTACACAATAATTTCAAATCCCTCTTCTTGTAGCCAGACATGGCCACAATCTCCTTCTCCACTGCCCTATCACCAATGAAGAAGATAATCTGCTTCACCATGTCCAGGTAGGAAGCACCATCCACTCCAGCAGCAGTTTCATATTTCTCCAGAAACCACTTGACATCCTCCCCATTAAACTTGGTACCATCCCAAGTTTTAATCCTCACACACTCCCTAACCATCACAGCAGGAGGACCATCCTCCCCACTGACAGTCACCACAGGAATAGAGGAACCAGAAGCCATCCCTCCAGACCAAAACACCAAAAAGAGCCAACCAAAGAAAACAGAGATTCCAAAGAACTAGCAAGTTCTACCCCAGGTTGGGCGCCGGAAATGTGGACAATCCTATAGTACTAGCTATAGGCCTTGACCAAGGGAGTTGGAGAAAAACCAGAGAGAAAATCCCCTGTCCCTTTATAAAAATAGAGTGAGATTTACTTGCTAAAGTAAGTTGGTTCCTGTTTTGCTAAAGCACCTTTTCAACACACTTGACTGCTTGATGAGCCAAGATAGTAGTCACCAGACAGACTACCAGACCAAAGAACTGAAATGTAGAACAATGTCCACACCAGAGACAGCAAAGATACTTGATGTAGGCTGAAAATCCACACCAGAGACAGCAATAATACTTGCTATAGCTTGCAAGACTATAACTGAGAAAACAGTTGCCAAAGTTAAGTTAAATAAAGAACTCACTTGCAACAAACACAGCCAAATTGTGGCCAGAAAACAGTGAAAACTGAGTGAGGAACAAGGATATCACCTCTGGATGGTTGTATGATAATTAAGGTTGCCCCAAACTGTCTTATTCACTATGTACACACAGACCACTATCTAAGAGCCCATGCGCACCCACCAATTTGGCACCTGTACCCATCAAATTGAATAAAAAACCCTCCTGAAGCGCTCCCCAACCTTCTGAAACAGAGACAGGAGGGCCGACCAACGTTGGAGGTGCCGCCTGAAGCAGCCTGGCCTCCCTGAAGCCAGAAAACCAATAAAAACAACTAATCTACTTAGAAAAATTAGCTACAACTACTAAAACCTTTAAAACATGGAATTTCACTATAACAACATTGAGACATGAAATATAGAGAAAAATTAGCTTTATCCAATGGTACTAAGCACATAACCCTAAGACTTAAGGTTAGCCCGTAAAACACGAAAAACAAAATTAAACAGCTATCTTTTATAAATGAAAAATGAGGAAATGACCCCTTAAAACTTAGAATATGAAAAATGTCTATAGGACATAAAATATAGAGAAAAACTGGGGCTATCCAATGATAGTATCCACATACCTGCAGACCCAATATCCACGGAATAAAACCAGAAAAATACCCAAATCCTTAACTGATGTCAATTAAGACATGCACAAACATTGCCAAATCACACAACAAAGGCCCCTGCCAATGTTGGAAGACCACACCGGCTGATATGTGTAGTTTGGACAACTTAATCTGCTTTAATGCATTTTCACAGATTTATTGGTTGGGATATCATTAATAGGTAAATTTGGATGCTTTGGGATGTTATTGGGGGCTTGGAAAGTTAATTTGGTTCCTTTATATGCTTTGGGTTTCATTATATACTCTTTGGATGAGTTATTCTACCTGTTTCTTTATGGTATCCACTTTTATCTGTTTATTCTATTTATGGTATGGTTCTGTGGTATAATTAATTGTGATGGAGGGTCCTTACTTGAATTCTGGGTGTCAAATCAACTTGAATTGGACACCATGGGGAGGTGATGGGCCCTCAAAGTGCTTTAATTGCCAGAAATAGCAGTGACATCATCTGGATTGAAGGTCTGTGCACTCCAGTGGATTTTGGTATAAGTAAGGGAGGATTTGATGGGTTATTAGACTTCACTTACTGACTAAACATTAAAAAGACACTGTTAAACAGTTATTATTATACTAGTATTTCCTATTTCTCTTATATAAACCATACCATTTTAATGTTACTGCTCTATTTCCAAGTAGATCAGGCAGGCATAAACAGCAACCTGAAGAAATAGTTGAAAAGGCATAAATTAAAAAGATACTTAAAAATAGACACCTAACAAATGAAAAGGGAGTTGATTCTCTACTAAGGTTTAATAATAAATCAAATGAATATGACCTGTGGATTCCAGAAAATGAAATCTCTGATCTTAAAAATCACTTGAAAAAATTTAAGTCCAAATAATACTGTTTAATTCAGTTTATGTATCATAGAAAATTTAAAAATTATTTTTCTATTCACTCCTTATTTATTAATTAAATTAAAATGTCTTAACAATTTTTTATTGTTTTTTTTGGGTGAGGTAGTGTCAGCCTAGGTATCCTTAGGACTGAGTAATTCTTATGTTTAAATTAAGATAACCTTAATTACATTAATATTATAACTTAAAAAAAGGTCAAAATACTTATATATATGGTTATAAAGCATATATATATAATTATTACACTATTATATGACTTATAGTAGTTTAAATAGCTTATCCATAGCTTAATAATACTTTTTAAGGTGTTAATGGAGTCATTATATAATTATCTTAAGTGATATTAAGTAATAGTAGACATACATAAGCTTATATGTATACATAAACCTCATATTCAGTAAAATATGTAGTTATATAATGTATATTTAGGTCTATAAGTGGGTTTTAAACTCTTAATAGTCTATAAAATTTGTTTTCTGCTTATTTTAAGTCATATGGACGTATTCAGTGGACTCATAAAGCCTACACAAGCATATACACCTATTTCAGGTGCATATATCTAGTTTTGACAACTTAATCTACTTCCTTTGATGGATTTTCACAGATTCATGGGTTGGGATATGATAACTGGGTAAAATGGATGCTTGGTGATGTTATTGGGGGCTTGGAAAGTTAATTTGGATCCTTTATATGCTTTGGGTTTCACTATATACTCTTTGGATAAGTTATTCTACCTGTTTCTTTATGGTATCCACTTTTATCTGTTTATTCTATTTATGGTATGGGTCTGTAGTATCATTAATTGTGATGGAGGGTCCTTACTGGAATTCTGGGTGTTGAATCTACTTGAAGTGGACACAATGGGGAGGTGATGGGCCCTCACAGTGCTTTAATTGCCAGCAATAGCAGTGACATCATCTGGATTGAAGGTTTTGCACTCCAGTGGATTTTGGTATAAGAAAGGGAGGATTTGATGGGTTATTAAGCATCACTTACTTACTACCTATTAAAAAAACACTATTAAAATTTTTTTATCATATATGAATATATAATAAAGCATTTATAAGTTAATATTATCTTTATATAAGCTATAAGTATATTTTATTGATATTTTTTCCACCACTAGCACACATAAAAATCCAAGTATTGTGAGTTAATATTGAGAATAACTGTTTTATTAGTCTTCCCCTGAGGTTTGATCACTAAATCATTTATCAATAAGTATCTGGACCATTAATATTTACTATTAAATCATACTTAGATACTAGCACACACTGACTGAACAAGTGTATGGTGGTTCATATGTATTAGAAGTGTTGGATGAAGTTGTTTTGAAGAAGAGGGTAGATGCTGATCAAGTTATGAAGTTCTATCCTAGGGGCACAATATTTGCCAAACTTTAAGTCCAAAATGAGGATAGACTACCAAATATTGTTTTAAGAAGACTAACTCTGAAATGAGAATAAACTACCAACTTTTGTTTTAAGAAGACAAACTCCGAAATGAGGATAAACTACCAACTATATTTTTGAAGACTTAATCCAAAATGAGGATAAAATACCCACTATTGTTTATGAAGATTTACTACAAAATGAGGATAAACCACTTTACTATTACTTAGAAAATATTTTCTCCACAAGAGAGTATAAACTAAAAAAATATCATTAAAAATTAAATATCATGAAACTAGAATGTTTCAAATTTTATTGTGAAGAATTGTACTTGAATGTATTTATTATTGGTTGAAGTGTTCACAAGGGATCCTTCCAAATTTAATATTGGCAAGTTTGGAAGTAATTGATGGACTGGCTGCTCTATACATATTTACACCATAATTTTTGTTACCATAGTTACCATGTTTCTAGTTAAATCCTGGCTTTGCTTTTTTTATATAGGATGTTCACTAAGACAATAAACTGGAGGAACACAAAGTCAATTTATTACACTAATTTGAGGCTGGATTCAAGGATTTATTTTATTTTATTTTTGAATTTTTTTATGTTATAATTTTATTTTTAATTTCATTTTTAAGTTATTAAAATTAATTTTTTCAGTGATAATGATCACTGGTGGTCTCCAATCATATCTACATTTTATAAGGAGCCCACCCAGTGATCAATTCTATTTTTGATTGATTATGTTTTTCAAAAATTCTTAATTTTTTTTTTCAATTTTTTTTTCTTGTGTATTCCACATCAAGGTACACTCAGATGTGGGTATAATGTTATGGATATGTGTCAAGGGTCACTTTTAGTCTAGAAGATTTGGTACGTAGTTCTACGAGGATTTATAAGGCTTAAATGGATTTTCAACAACCTTGTACGTATTTCTTAATTCAAAGGTGAATGTTTTACTCAATAACAGAGGTAGGATTAAAATATTAATATAATTTATAAATTAGAATTACGCTATTGTAAGTACTAATGATATAGAATATAAGAATAAGTGTTTATTTGGTTATTGTTGTAATAAAATGGTTTGGTAAGATAGAATGATCAAAAGACAACAAAAGAGAGGCCTTTTATAGGCAAAGGAGAGACAAAGCACGGAAATCAAATTCTAAAAACAGTAGGGAAAAAGAGAGAAAAAGAACATTCCAGAAAGAGTATTTCAAATAATAAAGTTATTCCAAAAAGAAGGCGTCAAAAAAGATGTATTTACAGAGTATGTCAGAAATACATCAATATTTTTAATATTTACTGTAAATGTCAATTCCAAATAAGAAATTTGATTTTTTTGTATATATTTAATATTATTTGAATATTTAAATCTTATTTTATCTTTGTATTTTATTTTTTAAATATAAAGTTTTATTTTTCCCAACCTGTCAGTTTAGCACGGTGTTAGAGAAAATATAAGGGACAAAATTATAATTATAATTTTACTTATTTATTTAATTAATTAATTTAATTTTAACATTCTGTAACTAGTTAATTTATAACTAATGTTAATGTAACTAAATGATAATTAAATAATAATTAAAGATGATAAGGTGCGGCTTCATCCAGTAAATAATTACTTATTTCACTGGGTAAGTCTAGTAGCCTGGCTGACACTCCCTTACTCTAAAAAAAATAATAAAAAAAAATGCTATGATTTTTTCTTCTTATACTTTTTTAGTAGAGTAGGAAGATTAGATATCTCCTTCCCAGGTATCCAAGAATAATATTCAGATGATTTATTCTTGAATCTCAATAAGTATTCTGTACCTTTCTCAGCAGTGACTATTCTGTCATTTAATATTTTTTCAATTTCTGCTGTCTCAGTGATTTCATTTGGGGTTTTCTTTGGTCTACCCCTCCTTCTTGGAAATAAATCACTATTGGATGTGTAAGGTTTCAAAAGAGATATTGGAAAAACAGGATGTTTTCTGTCATATAGGGAATACAGAATAACTTCAACTGCATTATCTCCAATCATTCTTCTGACAACAAAAGGACCAACAAATGGATCTTTTAATTTGTTATTACCTTGTAAGTTGAAGTGGACTGTAGAAATCAACACTTCATCACCCTTTTTAAAAGTGTATTCTTTATGGGATTTGTCCCATCTTTTCTTCTCATATTCAAATGATTTTTCAATACATTTTTGAGCATGATTTCTGCATAGTTGTTGCATTTGAAGAAAAGATTTTACACCAGGATGTATATCCAATTTAGGTATTTTGTTATTGAGAATTTGGGCAGGAGTATTAGGAACATATCCAAGCCAGAGCTCAAAAGGCTTCCTTTGAGTAACAGAATGAACAGTGCTATTATAAGCAAATTCTAACCCAGGAAGTAAGGTAACCCAATCATGAGTGAATCTGTCATTATCTTTATACTCAAGGCCAAAGGCACAATATCTTCTTATCATGTCCTCTAAAGTCTGAATCATTCTTTCAGCTAAACCATCAGTCTGAGGGTGGTGGGCAGTAGAAAGTTTCAGATCACAACCACAAACATCCAACAGAGACATCCAAAATTCAGAAGTAAATTTAGGGTCTCTGTCAGAGATTATGGCTTTAGGAAAACCAGCAGTATTAAACATATGAGACCACCATAAGAAAGCTAATTCTTTAGTGGAAACATCCTTGTGGGTAGGGATAAATTTACACATTTTTGTGAATCTGTCCACAATAAACCAACAAGAGTTATAACTGTCTTTACCAGCAATAGGTAATCCTGTTACAAAATCCATGTTTATTATTTGCCATGGGGCATCAGGAGGTTCAATATGTTGCATTAATCCTGCTCTTTTACCAGTTAATCTTTTTGATTTTTGGCATGAATCACAGGATTCAACATATAATTTTGTGTCTTCAGACATATTAGCCCACCAAGCAGTGTTCTTAATTCTGATCATTGTTTTGTCAAGATCAAAATGTCCAGCTAATATGTCATCATGACAAATTTTCAAGATGATTTCTTTCATAGAAGGAGGAATAACAATAACATTACTCAACTTTCTTCTATAATATAGATATCCTTTATCAATTGAAAATTTTCCTTTTTCCAAAACTTTTTGGTACTTTGGTGGAAGGGTTTTAATTAATGCTTGTATTGAAGCATTCTTTGGATCATTTAATATGGTGCATAACTTTTTCAAGTCAGTGTCCTTACCATATGATTCCAGAATAAGCTGTAATAGCTCTTCCTCCATATCAACCACATATATCCCATGGATATGGATAATTTCATCCTCAGGATCATATGCAGGATTTGAGTCATCATTTGGTAAGGGTAACCTTGATAACATATCCACATTTGAGTGACCAATACCAGCTCTGTGAATAATTGTCATTCTCCCTCTGTACTCTTGAACAGCCAGCTTCCATCTAAACATATGTCTATTAGGTGTTTTCAAGTTCAAAAGGGATTTAACTGCACTGCAGTCAGTGACAAGTTCAAATTTCTGGTCATTTAGGTAATAATGAAGCTTTTCTAGAGCCCATACTACAGCTAAACACTCTAATTGAGTAGCACCATATTTCAATTCACTATTTCTCAAGGTTCTTGAAATATAACAAATTACTACTTCTGAAACTTTATCATTTATCACTTGTTTTTGATGGAGGGAAGCACCAAGACCAATGAAACTGGCATCAGTGTACAAAACAAATGGTTGATCAAAGTCAGGTAAAGCAAGAATTGGTGCTGACATCAAACAGTGTTTCATAGTGTCAAAGGCTCTTTGTCTTTCACTATTCCAGACAAAAGCAACATCCTTTCTAGTTAATTGGGTAAGGGGTAAAGCTATGACTTGGTAATTTTTAATATACTGTCTATAGTATCCACACATTCCCAAAAAACTTTGGAGCTCTCTTACTGTTGTAGGAGCTTTCACCTGTTGTATGGCTGCCACCTTGTTCTGGTCAACACATATCTGTAAGCCTGAAACAACATGACCAAGAACTTTTAAAGAATGGAAACCAAATTTACATTTCTTCAAAGAAAGTGTCATATTTATTTCGTCCATTTTCTGGAATACTTTACACAGGTGTTTAAGATGGTCCTCAAATGTTTTTGAGAATATAATGATATCATCAATATAAACCATCAGCCAACCTTCAATTATCTCTTGATGGAATGTGTTATCCATTACTTTTTGGAAAACAGAAGGGGCATTTTTAGGGCCAAATGGCATCCTAATATACTTATAAATACCCATATGAGTGGCAATCATCAGAAATTTCTGAGAATTTTTCTCAACAGGTACCTGGTGATATCCCTTATTACCGTCCAAACAGCTGATATATTTAGCACCCTGTAAAGTAGCATGTATAGAGCTGATTCTAGGTAAAGGATAGATATCATCAACAGTATAAGTATTTAGTGCTCTATAATCACCACATAACCTGGCTTTATCTTTCTCATAAGAAATTAGGACAGGTGAGATAACACAATATTTAGGTGTTTCAACTACCTTTTCAATAATATTCATTTTTAAAAGGGTAGAGATATTATCTTCAATATCTTTTCTCTTTGTGGGAGAAGCAGGATAAGGCTTCTTCTTTAAACTAGGTGGTATATCAGTTAATGGGCAAGACAATGAAAGTTTCATTTCCTCTTTAACTAATCCCAGTTCATGTGACCCATGAGCAAAGGCCATAGGAAAAGATTTTATCAAGTTAATGATGGAATCTTTATCCTCACCAGAAAGTTGTTCTCCAAAAGAGGCATTGTCAATTTCAGAAATAAGGGCATGCATTTCCCTTGTAGATCTTCCTTTATATTGAACCACAGAATTACATGTGTTCAATTCTGGTTTTAATAATTTTTTAGGGGAGGAAATTTTAAATTTTCTCTTCCCATTCAACCCCATTGTGAAACATTGGTTTGAAGGATCCAATTTTATGCCATACTTGGTTAAAATATCATTCCCTACAATAAACCAATTGCTCAAGTTATCATTTTTCATGACAACAAAATCACAAATAGCTCTTACAAAACCATGGTTATATTTAAAAAACACTGTGGCTTTGTATTTACCATTGGGGGACAAAACAGAGCCATACCCTCTCCAATTTTCAGAAATGATAGGCAACAGTTTAGATTTATAGTCTTTATCTACTGAGGCAAGTGCTCTTTCAGATACTACACTTCCACCAGCTCCAGAATCCAGAACAACATCAATGCTGGTTCCATTAATCAAAACTGGTGCCTTAAGAGGGGCAATAACAATTGAGTTATCCTCAATGTTCTTTATGATCTCAGCATCCTCAACTGTAGATAAATCATTATTATCAATGTCAATAGTATTTAAATAATGAATATCTTCTTCCAGCATCAAGATTTCTTGTTGAGATTCATATGAAATATTGCTGGCACAATCACTTGATGTATCATCCAGTGCCACTGTGTCATCAGCATGCTCCTCTGTTTGTTCCACAAGATTTATCTTCTTGTCACAAACATGGCCTTTCTTCCAAGGCTTGTTGCACTTGAAGCAAGTGTTTGTTGCATACTTCTTTGGTGCAATAGGGGCAGAAGGTTTACCAACCTTTTCCAGAGGTTTTTGTTGGTAAGTGGAGGGTTTCTCCAAAGGGGTCCTAGGAATGAATCTTCTTGCATCATACTTATTGTTTAGAAGTATCTCATTGCAAGTATTAATGAAGGAAGAGGGTTCTTTGGAGAACTCAGTCCTAGCCACAATCAAGTCTCTCAGAGACATTGGTAATTTATAGAGGATCCTGTCCTTCCATAAATCAAACTCCATATTTGGGTCCATTGCCCTTAAGATTTTTACAAGTTTCATTAAAAACTCAATAGGTTTATCAGTAGAAGAGCTATATCTAGTTTCCTCATACTGCCTTTGTTGAGCCATTCTGAACTTGGAGCCACCAAATTGTGCTTTAATTAATTTCTTCCAATCCTCCCATGAATAGTCATTCCCATCCAGGAGAACAGATTCATACCACATCAGGGCAACATTAGTGAACAAAGAAATTAATTTGGACACAATTTCCTCATCTGGGAGTTTGTAAGAATTTTTTAAATTATCAATTCTGCAAATAAATTGCTGCCAATCAGAGGAAGAATCACCATCAAATGTTGGGTACTGGTCAAGTTTTGGCCAATTCTTTTGATTTGAAGGAGTCTCCTTAGTACTAGCTTGTTTCTGAGTAAGAAGCAGCTGTAATTTCTCTAATTGTGCTGAAATCTCATTGTTTAATCCTTCTGTTGCAGATCCTGGTGCATCATCAGTTTTTGATGGAAACTCAGTGTTATCAACAGGTATTTCTGGATCAATTTTTATTTTAGATGAACTAGCCACAGGTACTGGTTGAGAATCCTGCACTATATGTTCCTTCACAGAATTGTCAGAATATTTTTGGTCATTTAACAATGAGTTCAATGTTTCTTCAATGGTTGTTAGTCTTGTTTTCATTCTTGGAAGACTAGATAAACTTTCATTGACAGTTGCAAAAGATAATTGATTTTTATGTTGAAAAGATGACAACTGGTCACTCAATCTTTTCAGATTTATCTTATCTATCTCTACCTCCTGGCAACAGGCAGATACAGTATCTTTTAGTTTAGACAAATCATTTTTTATATTTTGCCATAAAGCAATTTTCTTTTCATGGGTTGCTTTGTAATGAGACAATTCATCAGAGACTCTCTGTGCTTCACTTTTTAATGCCTGATTACCCTTATCAGTTAACAAACTATTATATCTCTGAGTCAATTGCATATTGTTCATTATATGATTTTGCTTGGCAATAATATCTCTCAAGTGCTCATCATTAATTCTTGCTACATCTGGAGTGTTTCTCAATAAGGAAGCTGAGTAACTTTCCAGACTCTCATAGAACTCAGGGTCAAGAGTTTCATCAATCACAGCCATATCAGGATTAATTATTGAGGTAGCAATTAAAAGTAATGGATTGGATACATGAGATAACTGTCTACTATTCCTAGCCTCTATAGGTCTCAAGGTTTCATCTTGCCTTCCAGATTTACCTGAAGGAACAGAGTCAGCCACAAGAAAAGGCACTTGAGAATCAATAGAGGGACGTACCAGGGTTTGCTGGGTATCACCATATTGGGCTTCCTTCTTCTTTTGCCTCCTTGATAAGGGTGGGGAGGAGTGGGGTTTGCCTGGGTGGGCCTTGATGGACCTACCTGAGGTAATTGATTCAGATTTTGAGCTAAGTAGTCCCACTGTGTGTTGAGCCAGTCCCACTGCCACTTGGACACTTCTACCATCTCTTGGGACTGGGGAGCCAATTGTTGTTGATCCCTGGGAGGAAGAGGTTTCCTTTTCTCTTGGAGAGAAGTATTTTTTCTTTTCTCCCATTCTTCCAAGGCATCTACCCTTACCTTTAGTTTTAAGCTGTCTGTCTTTAACTCCTTTATGTGGGTTGACAGATTCTTTATCTGCTGGGAAAACGGCATCTTTTTTATCTTGAAGCCTCTTGGAAGCTCTTCTGGTGGGTTTGTCCTGGGTTTCTGATCCTGAGTATTGTCCACTAGGATTTCTACTTCTTCCATTTCCACATCCTGTTTGGGGCAAGGATTTATTAGTTTGAGAAATTCTTCTTGTTAAAGGAGAACTTACAGAAGTAGGCTCATCATAATCAATTAAGTCTAGTTCTTCTTCACGTGCAGTAAAACCACTTTGATCAGTCATTTTAAGATTCTACTGAAATGAAGGAAAAGAGACAAAATTAATTAGTCCTTTATTTTTAATTTTTATTTAACAGAAATAAAATAAAAATAAATAAAAAAAAATCTTTTTAGGATAAAAATCAACTTAAATAAAATTAATAAAACAAATTTAAAACCAGGATAATGCAACTAACTGTAGAAATAAATTAGAATTTCTATTAATTTTTATTTTCAGGATTTAAATCAACTAATTTATTACCAGGATTTATTGTCAACTGAAATAATCAAATATGAATCTTTATTAATAAAATTATTTTAACTGATTAATTAACTAACAGGACTTAATGTCAACTGAAGTAATTTAAATATGAATTTTATTACTTAAAAAGATTTATTGGATTACCAGGACTCAAAGTCAACTGAAGTAATGAAATGTTAATTATTTATTAAAAAAAATATAATTGTCAGGACAATTTGTCAACTGGAACAATTAATTAATCAGGACAAATGTCAACTGAAAAATTATAATAATTATTTTATTTAATAAAATATATTATTGTCAGGACAGTTTGTCAACTGGAACAATTAAAATTCAAATTAATCAGGACAATTGTCAACTGAAAAATGATAATAATTAATATTAATATATAATTATTTTATTACCTCTGGGACTAAGAACAGTTATTGCTCTATTATGGTCAACCAGGAAAAATAAAAAAAAATATAATAATAAAATTAAATTCCAATTACCAGACACCTCCCCCTGCAAAATGAGCAAATTAATGCCACTTACAGAGTGCTGAGTAAAAGGAAATACGTAGCAAATGAAGAGTGAAGAGTAACCCACAAATAGTAGTCACAATAATTACCACGATATATACTATCTTTAGTCAGTATATGAACTTAAGTTTTGGAGCGCGGTTCAATTCCCATTCGCAGCAAAAACTTTTATCACGTGACGTATGACGTTTGTCGTTTTCTTGCCTCCACTCGTCCTTTACAGGTGCTTCTACGCCGATGGTCCTCTCGATTACGCCTCAAGTAACATTGCACCGTCGATATTTCGGAAAGGTTCCCAATTGTCAAGGGTCACTTTTAGTCTAGAAGATTTGGTACGTAGTTCTACGAGGATTTATAAGGCTTAAATGGATTTTCAACAACCTTGTACGTATTTCTTAATTCAAAGGTGAATGTTTTACTCAATAACAGAGGTAGGATTAAAATATTAATATAATTTATAAATTAGAATTACGCTATTGTAAGTACTAATGATATAGAATATAAGAATAAGTGTTTATTTGGTTATTGTTGTAATAAAATGGTTTGGTAAGATAGAATGATCAAAAGACAACAAAAGAGAGGCCTTTTATAGGCAAAGGAGAGACAAAGCACGGAAATCAAATTCTAAAAACAGTAGGGAAAAAGAGAGAAAAAGAACATTCCAGAAAGAGTATTTCAAATAATAAAGTTATTCCAAAAAGAAGGCGTCAAAAAAGATGTATTTACAGAGTATGTCAGAAATACATCAATATTTTTAATATTTACTGTAAATGTCAATTCCAAATAAGAAATTTGATTTATTTGTATATATTTAATATTATTTGAATATTTAAATCTTATTTTATCTTTGTATTTTATTTTTTAAATATAAAGTTTTATTTTTCCCAACCTGTCAGTTTAGCACGGTGTTAGAGAAAATATAAGGGACAAAATTATAATTATAATTTTACTTATTTATTTAATTAATTAATTTAATTTTAACATTCTGTAACTAGTTAATTTATAACTAATGTTAATGTAACTAAATGATAATTAAATAATAATTAAAGATGATAAGGTGCGGCTTCATCCAGTAAATAATTACTTATTTCACTGGGTAAGTCTAGTAGCCTGGCTGACAATATGGCTCAAAAAATGGCTGCAGGACATCTTTTATACATATTTTCTAATTTTAATTTACAAATTTCATAACATATTTAAATAACAATTTTATTTAAATTTTATTTAATTTTCAGATTTATAATTTTATATTTTCTATTACGAATTTTTTCTAATTTAAATTTTTTTTTAAATAATAATAATAATAATAATAATAATAATAATAATAATAATAAAGAAATAATATAAATAGTAGTATTATGTTTTTGGGATTTTATATATATAGTTTTTTTAGTTTATTTTAAATTTATAGCAGGAGCCTGAAGAATTAAGGAAGTTTCTCTTTTGATGAAGATGGCACAGTGAGGGTTTCAGAAGAGGCTTTATTAAATCTTTCAATAGGGGGTGTCAGCTCTGGCAAATCCGCACTTACAAATCCGCACTTAAATAAGTGCGGATTTCCAAAACACACTAGCCTCAATACTGGTGGATTTCAAAATGAAATAAGTCACTTATTTCACTCAAATCCGCACTTTCTCAACCAATAGAGCTGATTTCACCATCAAGTACCATTTCTCTGATTTGTCAGCATCATCCCATTCATACGCAGCACTCCCCAGCATAACAATTCATAACTCAAAACATCGTACATCATTTACATTTTCATATCATATCATATAAGAGTCATGCCTTCCTCACTTTCAAATCGTGATAAATTAAATAAAGCAATGATTTTCATGGCTCTTGAACTTCTCTTGGACTCTGGTTGTGATTCTGATTCTGATCTAGAAGAAGATTTTGTCTTTTTATCAAAAATGGCCACGAAATTTTACCTTCTTCCCAGAAAGCCTCAAGTACTTCATACCCCCAAGTACACCATCCAAACACTTCTTAACCTATCTACACCCAGTTTTAGACAGCTGTTCAGGACTTCTCAGGAATTTTTCCTTAAATTGCGTGAGCTTATTCAGGATCAACCCATATTTCACAATAATTCTCAAAAAGAACAACGACATCCTTCAATTCAATTGGCCATCACACTATGTCATTTGGGTTCAAATGGTAATGGAGCTGCTTTGAAACGTTTAGAAAATGTCTTTGATTTAGGGTATGGTTCAGTTAACACTTATACCAAACTATGTATCACTGCCATCAACTCCTTGGAATCTCAACTTCTCACCTGGCCAACAAAAGAAGAGTGACTTGAATCAACTCAGGTTATGCAAGCAGAGGGCTTCCCAGGATGTATTGGTTTTGTTGATGGTACTACTATTCCTTTGAGCCAGAAACCTGCTCAAGATGAAAACAATTACTTTGACCGTAAAAAGAGGTAGATTATTTTTAACTCTTTTCATTCTCTTTGAAACTAACACAAACAAATATATCTTCTTTATAGATATTCAATTTTTGTTCAGCTTATATATGACATAAACAAAAAATTTATATCATTCTTCGCTGGCTATCCTGGCTCATGTCATGACTCCTACGTCTTCCAAAGAATTCAAATTTCAAATGAACCTGAAAAATTCTTTGATGAAGATCAGTATCTTCTTTCAGATTCTGCTTATGTGAATGGAAAGTATGTACTTCATGCTTTTCGGGGAGCAGCTTCAGAAGACAGTCAAAATGCCAAGTTCAACAATCATTTGGCAAAGTCAAGAGTCCGTATTGAACATTCTATTGGAATCTTGAAAGGCCATTTTTCTAGTTTAAGGGAATTAAGAAGTCCTCTTAGAAATAAATCTCAAATGGAGGCGGTGATAAACTGGATTCTGTGTTGCACTATACTTCATAACCTACTTGCTGACCTCAAAGATCAATGGTTAGAGCTGTATGAAGAAGAACAAGTTGATTCACCTCCGACTATATCCAACACTTCTATTTCTCAATCAAATAGTATAAGGGCAAAAATTCTTCGAATAACACTCCAACATTTTTCAACACAATTTTAATTTTTTTTTTCATTATCTTCAAATGATCAATTTGCATGTGTTATTCACTGAGAATGGTAAATTTTTTTGCATATTTTTTTGGTTTTTGAATTTGCTGTTAAAGTCTTATTTTTTTTATCTCTCTGTGTTTTCTTTCATCAACTCAACATGAAATCACATATTTTCAGCTGACGCAATTTTTTCAGTCACTCTCTTTTTTTTCTTCACTCATATTCGTTTTCTCCTCTCTTCCTACATCACTCAAACAATTTCACAAATCTTTTTCTTCTCAACTCATCTCTCCAGGTAAGTCATTATATCTTTTTTACTTGATTTTTTGCTAATTTTTTTTTGTTTTTTTGGTTTTTTGGGTTTTTGCTCTTTTTTTTTTTTGTTTTTTTGTAAGTGGTTTTTTTTAAATTTATAGGTAAAATTAACCTTTTTCTCTCTCTCTCTCTCTCTCTCTCCCTCTTTTCTCTCATTTATCCTATTCTTTATCCCCCCTTGGCCTGGGCTTTTTCCCACCTTTACCCTCTCCTTGGAATGGATACTTCCCCGTTTCCCCCCTTTTGGCTGCCTTATTTACCCTCCTTGGCTCACTCTAAGCTCCCTTTTCTCCCTCTTTAGTCTCATCTCTCCCTTTCTCCCCCTTGTTTGTGTCCTCATTTCCTCCCCTCATTCCTCTCCAACCCCCCTCCAAAACCTCTGAATCACCCCTCCAAATCCCCTGAATCCCCCCTCCAAACTCTCCCAATCACCCCCTTCAACCCCTCTTCCAAACCCCCCTTCAATCCTTTCCTAGCACCCCCTCTTATCCCCCCTCCTATCCCCCTCAAAACCCCCCCCAATCCCCACCCTCAAAACCCCCATACCCCCCCCTTAAACGTTCCTTAACAATTCGTTAGTGAATTGTTAAGTGACTTTGGGGGGGGGGGGGGGGTAGGGGGGTTTTTAGGGGGGATTGGGGGGCTTTGGAGGGGAGATAGGAGGGGGAGGTTAGGGGTGTTAGCAGGGTTGGAGGGGGGGGAATATAGGTGGATTGAAGAAGGCCTTGGGGGGGGGATTGGAGGGGGTTTGGGGGGGATTGAAGGGGGGTTTGGAGGGGGGTTTGGAGGGGGGTTTGGAGGGTGATTTGGAGGGGGGTTTGGAGGGGATTTGGAGGGGGGTTTGGAGGGGGGTTTGGGGCAGATTGAAGGCGGTTTTGGAAGGGGGTTTGGAGGGGTTTAAAAGGGGATGTGAATAGGTTGGAGGGGGGGTTTGTACAAGGGATTTGGGGAGGTGGGAGAGGGGTTTGGAGCAGGGAATTAAGGGGAATGGGGAAGTGATAAAAAAAAATTCCCAGATTTTTGAATTTTTTTTTTGAATTTTTTTTTGAATTTTTTAATTTTAAAGAAAAATATTCATCAAGTTCAAGTGAAATAAAAAAATTTATTATAAGTCTTTTGAGGATTTTAATTTTTTTAATTTAAACTAAGTGAGTTTTTTTAATGTATAATTTTGGGTGTTTGAAAAGTAAAAAATTTTTAAGTAGAAAAATACATATCTTTAACTTCAGATTCACCACTTACCTCACTCTCATCTTCTTTAACTTCATTATCATCTTCAAATTCAACTTCTTTTCAATAATCATCTAAAACATTGACAAAAATGAACAGTATCAAAATAAAAGAAATTTAAAAAAAAATTCACTTGGATCAAATATTTGGCCATATCTCAAAAATAAAATACTATAAAACTAAAGTTAAAAAAAACAATATTTGAAAACGTTACCCGAAAATATACATTATTTAACTGAAACTGGAGGTGATGAAGTTAAAGCTGTTATTAATAATACTTTCAAACCTCAATTTATTTACAAAAACCATTCTTTTAATGGTTTAAAAGATGAATCATTTAATCAACTCTGAGATCTCATCATAACACTTTTTCAAATGGCTTTGGTTTGCTTACCTTTAAGGACTAAGATTTTGTTGGGTGGAATCATGATTGGTATTGGATGGAGACCAGGGTTTGATAAAGGTTTTTTTCTTGGTATGTTTAAAATTTTTTCTGTATTTTTTAATATCATTTTACTGAATTTAAATAATATAGGCATATATTCTTTACTCAGATCTTTATCTAAAGCTTAATTAGATAAAGATTTTCGAAAATGGAATACTCTACCTTCATTTAATTCATTTCTTGCTCTTTGACTTAAAAAACTCTTCAATAAAGCTTTTGAAAAAAATCATGAAGTTGCTACAAGACTTGGAATACCAAATTGGTGCGACTCTGAATGGGAAGATATTAGCAGTGATTATCTAATATTTTCAAATGTTATAATCACTCATTCTGGATTTCATAACTGAATTCACACCGACTCGAATGATGCGAATTACCTCACTTACAGAATTTTCACATATATTAATCCTATCACTGGACATCCTATTACGTCACCTGCAAAAATTAAAGGACATGGATTATATTTCCCAGATCGTAGATGTATAATCGATTTTGGATTAGGAAGTGGAATCATCAAAACAGTTTGGAATTCTTCTTACGATAATCACCAAACCACAAAGGCTCCTCCAGGTTTGGAATCTTGTCAAGACTTCACGCATTTCAGTTTCTCTTTCCAGATCAGTCAAAAGTTAATCCAACAAATAAACAAGTTAAAAAAAGAAGAAAAAGGTAATAAATTTAAAAATTCTTTAGGTAGATCTAAAAAGTATGGGGATTTGTAGAGTCACCAAATATTTAATATTCTTCCATAAATTTTTAATAAATAAATATGATATTTCAATTTATGAAATTAAAGTAATGGGCCAACGACCTTGTGTTGTATAAAAGGTAATCCTGATAACATTAATTTTCTTCATGGGGTTCCTCTAGCCTATAACTGTGGAAAGTCCCAAACCTAGTTTCTAGACTTGATCTGCATTTTGGTATGAGGAATTTTCATTACTTTAAAAGTAGTAAATTTGACATATCTTATTTATATAATAATTAATTTATGTAATTATATTAAATTTTGATGACTTTCACCCTTTACTTCAATAAAATGCAGGGGAGGGTATCGCCAATTTTTTAAATCTGACATGTGAAATTGATGACTTAGAAAAATTTGGTGGTACCCACCCCTTGTTTCAATAAAATACAGGGGAGGGCATTGCCAATTTTTTAAATCTGAAATGTGAAATTGATGACTTAGAAAAATTTAGATAAGCAAACTTATTTACTTGAAAGTAAAGATAGAAAATTTTTATTATATTTTCAAATTTTTGTCAAAATAAAAGTATAGGCAAACTTATTGAATTGAATTTAAAGATAGAAAAAATGTATGATAATTTCAAAAATTTGTCAAAAATAATGTACTATATTCAAGACCTTTGATAAGCCAGCATATAAGAAAATATTACCAAAAAGAAATCAAACAAAATTAAATTAACTAGAAAAACAATTTATCAATTGAAAAGGTCAAGTAATTTTTAATGTCCTCATAAGATTGGCCATTTTTTACACATTCCATAATGAAATCTTTTTTTAAAAACTCTCTTGTTTTTCCAATTCACAAGTAGCCATTTCTCCTTGAAATTGACGCTCATTTACTTTTTCCATCTGCTCTGCCTCAATTTTTTTTTCTTCCAAATCTAAGGCTTGCTGATCTTTCTTAGCATATTATCAAACCTCATCTTCTCAAAGTCAAGGGAATTTTTTGCAATAGTTGATTTTTCTGAGAAAATTAAATTGAAATAAATAAACAAATGAGTTAATGATTAAGATATATAGTAAATGAATCTTACTTATATCTTTTTTTTGCAAAATAATCCTCAAGGGAGCCAAATGAGCTTGTTGAAGAATTACCACGTTTTAATAGATGGTTCAAGTTCATTGAAGTTGAGGCTCGACGCTTTAGTTTGGAGTTTGAACAAGAGGCTTCAGGAAGTTCATCTAAAGCAGCTTCTAAAGTGGGATTCACATTTCCAGAATTGAGATTATTTAATGGAGATTGAGTTTGAGTAGGAGGAGACTAGAAAGAAAGAGAAATTCAGAGAAGAATTGAAGAAAAAACAAAAAGTAAACATACATTTAAATTTTGGGCCTCTGAGGATTCAGATCTGCTGCAATATAATTGTTCTTCTTGATAGTCGGGATCATCTTCAGCTGAACTATTGTTAGAAGGTAGAGGGGATTGATTTCTTTCAAGTAAAGGTGTGTCAGGAGGATTATAGGAAGGTTTGGATCCAGAGGGTATATCCTTAGTGGTATTGTGTAGAAACCAAGGGTTTACATCAACTTGGAAGCCAAAAAGATTATCCATTTCCTCATAGAAAGGACACATGACATTGAGCTTTTCAGAAACAGTAGTAATTCCAATCTCCAACTCATCATTGTCAATACCAAAGCAAGTTTCATTTGCAGCATGATGAGCCTTTTTATATTTTGATTGGTAACTTTTAAATCCCTCCTTCATTTGTTTAGGATTGATATCAATTCTCCCCCTTGTTTTCTTCCTTACTTCATTGGCCATCAATAAGTAGCCATTAACCTTTGAAGAAGGTGGACGTCCAATACGAGTGGACTTTTCACATCCAAAACATGTTTCAAAATTTGATTTTATTTTAAGGAAGTTGATTATGATGAGATAATCATCCTTTTTAAGCTGACCTGAACCTGACTTTGATTTTTCAGGTGTAGGGCTTGCTTTACGAGGAGACTTTTGTGACAAAGCAGATTTTTGAGTTACCTTTTGAGATTTGGAATGTCTGGGAGGCATTATGAAACTGGCACATAACAAGAAAAAATATTAAGAGGTAGAAGAAATAAGTAAATAAGAATGTAAAAATGCCTGGTCAACATTTTGAAAATGTCAGGAAGGGGTGTGTGCCGAGGATTGATGGGTAGGTAGCGAGGAAGGTCAGTGTGTCACATGTGACAGGGATGGGGTAAGAAAGGAAGGGATGTTTTGTGGCCAACATGTGGTTGTGAAAAAAAACCAAAAAAAAGTGCTGATTTGAGGTCATAACTGACACCCATTTTTGAAATAAATGACTTTTTTGCAAAATTTAAGTGCTGATTTGGTTTGAAATCTGCACTTAAGTTAAGTGCAGATTTGCCAGAAATGACACCCCCTAATATCCTCAAATTGAAAATGTTGTTTATGTTCAAGCCAAGTGGCCATTTTAAAGTTACATTTCAAAACTTTTCTATTGAAAATACTTCTGCACAATCTTTTGGCAAATAGTCTTTGTAGTGGGCCATGTTAAATTTGAAAATATAATATAATTGTTGAGCGACCTCATTACATTTCACCATAGCTGAAGTAAGTTCTGGATCAGGGATGAAATAAGCATACAGAGAATAATGGGATCCTCAAGAATCTAGATCAGGTCATCAATAAAAGTCAAGAGATAAAATTTAAAATAATAATGAAAATATTAATTACTTACTAGAGTCAACTGTGTCAATCTCAAGATTTAAAGATGGGCTTGACAGAATTTTTTATTCAAGAAGGGAAGAGTAGGTATTTTTAATGTTGTGATATGAGGGTGGTTTTAGGAAAGTTAGGATGTCTCTGAAAGGAGCAGGGATTGGTGATCCATTCTCTATTGAAATATTTCTTTTCTTATGGCAAATTATTAGAGGACTAGGAGATATGGGTCTTTTTGATGAAGAAGAAAGACAATGAGGGCTGCTAAATTTAGGTTGAGGAGGAATAGGCTCTGAATAGGAGGTGAGAGAAAGAAGAAGGAGAAGGAGAAAAATCTAGGACTAATTTAGATGGATTCAACATTGCTTTTGAAGCAGTGGGAGTTCTAGGGATGATGTAAGAGAGTCTTGATTGGAGAAAAGGAGAAGCATAAAGAGCAGAATGAGGTGGACCCAGAGACTCAGAGTCAGAAGGAATATTTAAAAAATCTGATGGTGTGAAAGGATTAGAAACTTTTGAGGTGGATGATTTTGGAGAAGAAGTAGAAGGCTTGAAATGAAAGGAAAATCTGGCAGCAGGAAGGGGGAATGAGCCATACTTCAGGCCAGAGTTTTTTCTCTTCTTTTCAAAGCAGTTGAAACAGGCCCTGTTGCAGGTATATGTTTTCTGGTTATAGAAGTAGGTGCCCTCTTGATGGGTAAAGGAACAGTAATCACAGGCTTAGTCACAAGAAGCAGTGAAGTTAGATAGAGTCATTTTGAAAATTTGATAATTAGGAGGGAAAGGATAACCTGGATAGGAAAATAGGAAAGGGGGAAAAATATGGTGAAAATGGGCTTAAGGACAGTAGTAGTCAGTTGGAATCAGTACAATCATTGGTCCACTATGACCTAAAACTGGAAATGAACTATAGGATTTGGTCCTCTATGACCTTAAACTGGAAATAGCATTAAAATGTCAATCATTGGTCCCCTGTGACGTTAAACTGGTAAATTACTTTCACTTTGTTCCACTAAGACTATAAACTGGCAATCAATTAAATGTTTGGATTTCAAGGATATTAGGAAAGAATTTTAATCAAGTGGGATATATAATTCAGTAATTTTTAAATTTATCACTGGTTCATCAGTACTCAAACTGGTACCCACTCATTGGGAGAGCTCTGTCATTAATGAAAATATTGCAACTAGCTTTAGGCAATGTAGATGTCATTAAAGGTAGTTATTTGGGATTAAATAGAAATGGAAATTTTAAATTTTACTAATGGAGATTGATTAAAAGTCAAAAATATAGGTGCTAAGAATTTCTGGAAAATTATGGTTTATGATAAAAATTAGGATTTATTTTAAAGTTTTTGAAGTTTATTTGAATGTTGTGATGCTGAATCATAGAAGGATAGGATTTGGATTTAGTGGGTCTCTTTGGTAGACAATTTTGGTGGAAGCTTGTAGGACCTTATGGAGAGAATGGAATCATAGTATTTGCCTCAGGGGGAATCCCAATGGGAATAAAATCAAAAGTATTTGGCTCACTAGGAAGGCCCACTCTCATGCTGTGGAAATAATGGAGACTGGCAGAGAAGAGTATGAAGGGATTCAAACCTTTCTCTCAGTATTGGAATCATCACAAGGCATGTATTTTTTATCAAAAGTTTATTTCCAAATACGAAAATAATATGACAAATTATAAAGAATTAAAATCAACCAGATAATAACAGTTACCAGCACTAAATGAATTAAAAAATTAAAGAAGTAAAGTCTTAAGAAGAGAATAAAATCAATATATATAATCTCTTCGGAATCTTTCAACCATGATATCAAAAACTTTATGATATTAAATTTCACTTCATAATGTCTTCATGTTGAAAAGGATGAATAGAAAATGAATATATGAATAATCATTTATGCAACTTTAAAGAATGGGGACATTCTTCATTGGAGGGAGAATGTGGCAATCTAAATTTTATTATAAGATTGTTTTTGGGAGATATTTATTGAGATTGGAAAGCCAATCTAATTTTAAAATTGTTATATTTAAAATAATGAGCATTAAAAGTGGTTTAAAAGGGTTAATTTTACAATTAAAGATTAAAAAAATAATTAATGGTCAGGTAATTCAAGTATAGGTATAAAAGTGCATGGAAATTAAATTCAAGAGTCTCAAGAACATTTGTGAAATTTTTTAGAATTTTTTCAATTTTTCTACAATTTTTAATAATTTTATAAATTATTTTTTGTTATTTTCGATTTTTTATAATTTACTTAACTTTGATGTTTTCAACTAGATCAATAGGGCTTCCAAGACTAAAAAAATGAGTTTTCAATGTAGAGGAGAAGTATCTCTATCAGATTTAATTTTTCTAAATCTTTTAGTAATATTTTAAGTTTCTAATTGAGTCCAGAAGTCAGTACAAGCTCCAGATAGCTCCAGATGAGCTGTGGAATTCTCCAGTTAGGTAAAGTAGGATATGTGTCATACTATGCATATAAATCCTGTAAACTTGAAATCATACAGCATAAAAGAGAATCTAACAGCTAAATCACCAACCACAACATTGCATATTTAACAAAAATCTTTATTTTTTGCATAACAAATTATAAAATTGTAATACCCTTATAAATTTAACACTTTTACATAAAATTGAATTAAATTCACTCATTATCATATATAATAAAATATAGGGTACCATTTTAAATGTATCATAATAAGGGATCTTATTTTAATAACAAAATTGTAAAAAGAAAAGCTTTATAAAAATATATTATTCAATCTTTTATATAACTTTTATAAATACAGCTTCACTGTTGTTTTTCTTACCCTCATTAGGGGGTAACAAAGTCAGAAATCTGTAATTATTTAACAGGTATATCACAACACAAAAAGTAAGCCACAAAATTGACATTAATTCTCAGTAAAAAGATTTTTTGTTGTTTAATATGCCATATGTTAAAAAATAATCATGGTTGATTTGGTGGAAAAAAGTGGTATTTTGAAATGGAAGATTTCTAACTTTGATACCCCGTTTTATAAATAACACTGTTTCAACATCTAAACACCATTAATAATAAATAGTTTATTGGTTATTTCATATCAAGTAGAGACTATGGCTTAGTTAATTTTGAGCTCTTTATTTATTTGAAGGGACAGGGTTTTCTTTGGTTTATCCAACTCCCTTGGATTCTGCTTACAGCAAGGCAACTTTAAGAGTCTTTCTGCACCACCTTTCCTGGTTTATTTTGTTATGGATTTGAATGCTAATCTTAGATTTAGTAGAAGTAGCCCTTTTAGCAGCATCAAAATCATACTCCCTGACCATACGGTGACCATCTACTCTTGAAACTCAACACAACTTCAAACTATTAAAAGAAGTTGAAAATGTGACCTTACTGAACTCCTTCTTTTTTTCTTATCAACTATTCCACCTTTATTAGTACCATTACTCTTACCACCTTTAAAACCATCATCTTCTTTACCATTTAATTCTTCAAATCTAACCTTTTTTCAGCCATTATATTTCTTCTAACTAGATCCAAAGTAGCTTTCCCATCACTGGTTTTAATGAAAGATCCATCAGGAAATTTATAAAACTTTCCATCAAATTTGACTCTAACAGCTTTTGACTCCTTATCCAAATAAAAATAATCTCCAGCTCTGTGACCCTTACTAATATAAAAGGAACAGGCTATGGATTTGCCATAAGCACCACTAAATCCATTTCCACCATTACCATTCTCATTACTACCACCATTTCAACTTCCACTCACATAAACTTAATTACCATTGACAATAAAACCATGATTCCTCCTCTCATAACTCCTATATTTATAAGAAGAAGATGATGAAGAAGCCACAGGCACTCTGTTGGCCTTCTGAGTTTCTTGAAAAAATATTATTAGAAGCTTTACTAAGTCAGAAAAGTGATCAATCATCTTGTGGTTCACATTTCCCTCAATCTAAACAGAAGGCTTACCCATCTGAGCCTTCTTTACTTCTTGAGCTTTTACAATTATATTGTTATTTTCAGCCAAAACTTCACTTACCTTGCTAAAAATATTTTAGTACAAGATTCTTGATATTTTTCCAGAGCCAAATTTTCTAGATAAACCTGGATATTTTTTTAATGACCTCTAATGAATTCAGCTTCTGTTACCCATTTAGCAGATCTTTTTTAATTTTTTTATAGAAAGTTCCTTCCACACATCCATCCTAACTTCCTTAATCAAAGATGATCAGAATAGATCCTTGGCCTGATTTTCATGGCCTTTTTCCTTCACCTGAATCAAATATTCCACCATCTTATCAAACTTTCTAACCAACTTTTTAAAATACACCATAGTAGAAACACCACCTTTAGCCTTCCAATCACCAACTGTCAGCCTAAATATCCTTAGGACTGAGTATTTCTTATGCTTAAAATAAGATAACCTTAACTAGATTAAGCTTATATCTTAAAAATAAGGTTAAAATAATAATATATATTATTTTATTATATATATATATAATTATTATTCTATTATATAATTTATAATAGTTTAAATAGCTTATCCATGGCCCAATAATACTTATTAAGGTGTTAATGGAGTCATAATATACTTATCTTAAGTGATATGAAGTAATTATTGACATACATAAGCTTATATGTATACATAAATCTCATATTCAGTGAAATATGCAGTATATTATGTATATTTAGGTATATAAGTGGGTTTTAGCCCCTTAATAGCCTATAACCTTTGTTTTTCTGCTTATTTTAGGTCATATGGATGAAATCAGTGGACTCACAACGCCTACAGAAGCATAGACACCTATATCAGGCACATACACCCAGTTTGGACAACTAAAATTACTTCCTTGGATGGTTATTCACGGATTTATGGGTTGGAAGGATGTTTCTGGGTTAATGTGGATGCTTGGGGATGTTATTGGGGGCTTGGACATTTAATTTGTTTCCTTAAATCTCTTTTTGATTATTTATTTTACCTGTTTCTTTATAGTATCCGCTTTTATCTGGGTTTTCTATTTATGGTATGACTCTGTGTTATTATTAATAGTTATGGAGGGTCCTTACTGGAGGTCTGGGTGTTGAAACTGCTTGAAGTGGAAGCCATTGGGAGGTGATGGGTCCTCACAGTGCTGTAATTGCCGGGGATAGCAGTGACATCATCTGGATTGAAGGTCTGTGCACTCCAGTGGATTTGGATATAAGTAAGGGGGGATTTTGACGGTTTATTATCATCATTCAATTACTAAACTTCAAACAAACACTACAATACAATTATTAGCATTCAGAAATATATTATAAAGCCCTTATAAATTGATATTATCTTTATATAAGCTATAACTATATTTTGCTCTTCTATTTTCCACCACTAGCACGCATTTAAATCCAAGTATTGTGAGTTTTATTTGAGTATAACTATTTTATTAGTCTTCCCCTGAGGTTTAATCACTAAATCATTTATCAATAAGTAGTAGGACCATAAAATAACACTATTATATCATACTTATATACTAGACTATACTGACAATCGGGGGTCTTTCCTTATATTTTACTTATTATTTAGTATAAGCCTTGGGACGTGATTTTTACCTTATTACAGCTCAAAATTAACCAAATATTTGGGTCTGCTGCATATTAGTGGGTCATCATAACTCATTTATTGCGGAAAAGAACCCTTATAATAATTGTACTAATTTTTTACCATAAAAATTAGATATTTACAGTAGTAACTGTACCCAATATAAACCCAATTTCACTTGGTATTTGGACACCAATATAACACCCAATTAAATTGGTATTTGGCTAAAGCTTGGTAAGCTAATTATTCACCCTTATAGAGGTCTAGTTAAAATTATTATTATATTTTTAACAGATTTTTTCAAATTTTTCTTACATTTTATTTAAATAAATAAAGATATAAATTCAGGGTAAGCTCCATTGCTTTTTTATTAGTAATATAATTGCTAATATCTTTTGTCTACTAATTCCATAGAGTTTTTTCCTTTTGTAGACGTAAAATATTGTCATTCTGAACAATATGAGTGCTCTCCAGGATAGTGTAAGTGAACAGCCTGCTTATAATACCAGGTCTAAATCTAACAAAAACTTTCCAGGACATCACCATGGAGGGACAACAGTACCCCCAGCCAGAAAGCATGAGTATAGAGGAAAAGGATGCCCTCTTAAAAAAGATAAATATCAAAAAGACGTCTCCTCCTCTTCAGGATCAACTGTCCCACCTGGCCAAACAGGTTCTGAAGTTGGAGGAATCAAAATCTCTCATGTTCAAAGAAGTAGAGCAGTTGCAAAACAATTGCAAGGTAGGGTTTCAGCAGATGAATCAGGCAATGGCAGAATTAAAGGGAGGCCAGCCCATTCAATCAAATCAGCAACCCCCTACCCAAGGAGGTTCCACTCACTCCCAGGAGAAAATCCTGGTAGACAAATGGAAATGGGACTGGTTTCACCAACAGTGGACAAGCCACAGTTGCAACAGGGATCCATCCCCTCATCTGACTTCCTCAGCTCACCCTTACAAGGGAAAAAATCGCCAAAAATCAGGATTGGCAACCATCCCTTTGTAAGTAACTTACCCTCTCAGATTAGACATAATACTGATAATTACAATATAGGTAATTCTATTGATGTTAAATCTGTACAAAAAATAGAGGAAGATTTAAGAAATTTAGGTTTTAGAGTAGATACACCTGACTTGTCTTTTGTCCATAATAACAGTACTATATCCAATGATAATACAGTTAATCCTCAGTTGCAACCACCTACTAGTGAGATGAGAAGTTCACAGGAGAGTGAGAGAATTGAAAAGGAGGACATGGAATATTTTAACAATAATCCAACTGTCCATAGAATTGTTTCAGAATTGTGGAATAGAATGACTGATTGTGAGGAACAGACAGTTAAGCTCACTAGTGACACAATTTCATCCTTGACATTGAACATTTCTCAATTAGCAACACGTAATAAAGAATTAGAGAAAGAACATTTGTCTCTAACTCTTAAATATGATTCATTAAGTAATAAATATAATGACCTTTCAAACAAATTATGTGAGTTAGAAAAATTATATGAAACACATTTATTAAAAACTGAATCAAGAACAAAGTTATCTTTTGCCCAGATAAATCAAAGTGTCTCTGAGTTGCTACAAAGATTAACTAAAGTTGAGATTGAAACAGCCAATCTACTAATGAACCAGGATAATCATAAGTATAATCAATATAATAATAATCCTTTCATTGGCAAAAGTGAATCTCATTCCTTGCCTATACCACCACAATTAAAACCATCTGGTGGTAGTGTCAAATCTGAAAATGTAAGTCACAAATCTGTGCAGGAAGAAATACAAGACCATTTATCAAAAGTGAATGAGTTGTTGAATTTACCTAAGATTAGTGAGATAAAATCCAATCAGAAGAACTGGCCTAAGATAGATCAGTACCCAACTTATGATGGGGAAGCCAGCTCTGATTGGCAACATTTTATTCAAAGAATTGACAACTTGAAATTCTCATATAAGTTACCAGATGAAGAGATAACATCAAAATTAATTTCTTTATTTAAGGATGTTGCTTTATTATGGTTTGAAGCTGTCTTAAGTGAGGGTAGAGACTACTCTTGGGCTGAATGGAAACAACTTATTGAAAAACAATTTGGAGGTTCTAAATTCAGGCTTGCTCAGCAGAGACTGTATGAGAAGACTAGGTATAATCCGTTGAATGGTGACAAACCTATGGTATTTTTAATGAATTTAAACAAAATATTAAAAGCCAATGAGCCTCATATTGATTTTAACTTATGGAAAGATAAGATAATATACAAATTACCTATATCTGTCAGAGACATTGTTGTAGCTAGAACATTAAATGTTACTGAATATTCTGACTTTATTAATATTTGAAATGAAATATTATTAAACCATAAGTATGAATCAAGGTATTCCACTTATAAGCAACATGTTGAACCTGTAAAAACTCAGAATTCAAAAACACTTCAGGAGAAGCAGAAAAAACCTACTGCACCTGTAGTACCTAAAAAGTATGAAACAAATACTTGTTATAAGTGTAACAAACCTTGGGTCAAAGTCACAAATGTGAGAAAAACATAAATATTGTTGAAAATCAACGTGAATCTGAAACTGAAACTGAAAAAAGTAAAGAATCAAGTGATTATGACAGCAATATCTCATATAGTGATGAAAATGAAGTCTGTATGTTGGAAGATGATTTGTCCATCTTTAAAAATCCAATATTAAATATGGACTCAAATGAATCTTTAATGAATTTTGAGGATGCTGAAATCATTAAGGATATACAAGCTGATAACTTTAGAATGACACCTATCACGGTTCCAGCTATCATTTCTGGTGAAAATGTTAATATAGTATTGGACACAGGAGCTGCTGGTTCAGTTGTTTCCACTAATACATTAGGGAAAATTGATAGTGAATATAAGTTTAAGCTTGAACCACTTCAAAAAAAAAATTGGAGAGGTTTTGGATCAGTACTACACCCCATTGGTAAATACAAAGCTGCTGTTTTCTTTAAACACCAACATGGTTATATAAGGGTAACTTGTGACTTTGTAGTAATGGATAATACAAATTGTAGTAACTGTTTTATCATTGGAAATGATATTCTGACTAAATTTGGTGTAAAATTAGACCCTGCTAATAACAATTTTACAATTGGCATGAATGGTAAAAGGAAATTTAAAATAAATTCTTTTAACACAGTCTTACACATTGATTCAGTAACAAATTCCCCGTCTAAAGGAAGAGAATCCAATGAGATGGAACTTCTTGAAACAGAAATTTCAAAAGCATCATTTGGCACTCAGATAAGTGAAACTGAGCAAGATAATATTTTGAAATTAATTAAAGCTTTTCCAATGGCTTTTGCACATGGTACAAATGAACTTGGCCTTGTAAAAGATCATGAAATTAAAATTAGTTTAACCTGTGATATGGATAATATTCCTGCCAGTCTTAAAAAGAAACCATACCCTGCTTCACCAATGAAGAGGAAAGACATAGAGGATAATATTAAGATGTTATTAAAAATGAACATTCTTGAGAAGGTTGAAACTACACCAAAATATTGTTTAATATCACCAGTGCTGATTTCTTATGAACAAGATAAAGCAAGACTGTGCGGTGATTATAGAGCATTAAATACATTTACAGTAGATGATATTTATCCCTTGCCAAGGATTGCCTCTATACATGCTACCCTTAAAGGTGCTAAATATATTAGTTGCCTAGATGGAAATAAAGGGTACCATCAAATTCCTGTTGAAAAGAATTCACAGAACGTTTTGTTGATAACAACACACATGGGAATTTATAAGTATGTCAGAATGCCATTTGGACCAAAAAATGCTCCATTAGTATTTCAAAAGTTAATGGATATAACATTCCATAATGAAATGATTGAGGGATGGTTAATGGTATACATTGATGACATCATAGTGTTCTCTAAAACTTTTGATGAACACTTAATCCATTTAAGGAAAGTATTTCAGAAAATGGATGAAATAAAATTGACCCTTGCATTTAAAAAATGTAAATTTGGGTTTGAATCTTTAAAAGTGCTTGGTCATATTGTATCTGGCTTACAAATATGTGTAGACCAAAATAAAGTGGCTGCAATAAAGAATATTGGCATTCCTCAAAATGTGAAGGATGTACAATCTTTTCTTGGAATGTGTGGTTATTATAGACAATATATAAAAAACTACCAATTATTAAATTGATTGTTTTTAAAATTAAATATATTTATCAAATATCATATATATACACAGAATATGAATTTATTATCTACCAAAAATTAATTATTATTCTGCTTAATGCCCTACATCCTCCTCCTTATATATATGTCCGTCGTCAAATGTCTATGCTTATGCAAGTATGCTTTTACTCTAACGCATTTCATAGTTTGAGAATGCAGTTTTACTATTGGGTCATCTATTACTTTACTTTCTGCTTTCTGTCTTTTAAATACACTTTCTCGCTGATGTGTTACTTTTCTCTTTAATAATCTCTCACCTCTTTTAACTATCCTAAAGTGGATCTTATCCATGAAATGTAGATAGTACTTTATTTTTCTCCCTCTCCTTTTCTTTCTATAGTCTCTTATCGCCTTACATAGTCTGTTATGTTTGTCTTTTATCTTCCCATGCCACCTTATAACTTTTACCTTTTTATCTATGATTTTTTCTATTCTCTTAATGATTATGTCTTGCTTAAAATTTAATTGTTCTTCTCTTGAGTTGCTTGAGTTGTGAATGTCATTTGTTGCACCAATCTCGCATTGAGATACTAAGTGGATATGTGCAAGGTTTGCCGTCACAAAGTTAACACCAATCAATTACTGCACCACTGACCACACTGATAAAGAAATCAGAAGCTTTCATTTGGAATAATGAAAGACAACAAGCTTTTAATAAGTTGAAAGAATGTTTAATGACAGCTCCTATCTTGGGATTACCAGATTTCCAATTACCTTTTGTATTATATACAGATGCAAGTTTTATTGGACTAGGTGCTGCTTTACATCAAAAACAACTTATTGAAGGTAAAATGTCAGAAGTAGTAATCTTCTATATTTCACATAGTCTGAGAAGTGGTGAATTGAAATATGGTGCTACTCAACTTGAATGTTTGGCAGTAGTATGGGCTCTTGAAAAGCTACATTACTACCTTGAGGACCAAAAATTTGAGTTAATCACTGACTGTAGTGCAGTTAAGTCACTCTTAAACATGAAAACTCCTAATAGACACATGTTTAGATGGCAATTAGCTGTACAAGAATACAGAGGACGGATGACTATTACACATAAATCAGGAACCTTGCACTCTAATGTAGATCTGTTATCTAGAGTACCTCTGCCTAATAATGATGATAATCCTGCTTATGTTCCTGAGTCAGAGATTATTAACATTTATGGCATTTATATTGTAGATATTGAGGATGAATTTATGCAATCAATTCTTGATAATTATAATTCAGATCCTGACTTAAGTAAATTAACTACAATATTAAATGATCCATCTAATGCTTCAATGAATGTTTTAATAAAAACATTACCAATTAAGTATAAATAGGCATTAGAAAAAGGAAAATTTTCCATTGAGGATGGTTTTATATATTACAGGAAAAAATTAAGTAATGTAATTGTAATTCCCCCTTCAATGAAGGAATTAATGTTAAGTATATGTCATGATGATATATTATCAGGTCATTTTGACTACTATAAAACATTAACCAGAGTAAAAAACACAGCTTGGTGAATTAACATGTCTGAGGATGTTCAAAAATATGTTGAGACATGTGATTCTTGTCAAAAATCTAAAAGATTAACTGGCAAAAGAGCTGGTTTGTTACAAAAAATTGAGAAAACAAAAGCTCCTTGGGAAATAATTAACATGGACTTTGTAACAGGTTTGCCAATAGCAGGAAATAAGAGTTATAACTCCTGCTGGGTAATTGTAGATAGATTTACAAAGATGTGTAAATTTATTCCTACCCACAAAGAGGTTTCTGCAAAGGACTTAGCTTTTTTATGGTGGACACAAATGTTAAATACAGCAGGTTTCCCCAAAGAAATAGTTTCTGACAGAGATCCTAAATTTACTTCTGAGTTCTGGACGTCACTTATGGATGTTTCAGGGTGTCAATTAAAACTTTCTACAGCACACCATCCACAAACTGATGGGCTAGCAGAAAGAATGATACAAACCTTAGAAGATATGATAAGAAGATACTGTGCTTTTGGTCTTAATTTTAAAGACAATGACAAATTCATGCATGATTGGGTAACCCTTATCCCAGGTTTAGAATTTGCATATAATAGTACAGTACATTCTGTCACTGGCAAAAAGCCATTTGAATTATGGTTGGGTTATGTACCTAATACCCCTGCTAAAACTCTTTATAAGTTACCTAGATTGGATATTCATCCGGGTACTAAATCTTTTCTTCAGATGCAGGAACTATGCAGAAAACATGCTCAAGAATGTATAAATAAGGCTTTTGAGTATGAAAAGAAAAGATGGGATAAAGCCCATAAAGAACAAATGTTCAAAGAGGGTGATGAAGTCCTTATTTCAACGCTACATTTCAATTTAAATGGTAATGTTAAATTGAAGGATCCATTCATTGGACCATTTGTAGTTAAAAAGATGGTTGGTAATAATGCTGTTGAGGTTATTCTATATGCACCTTATGATAGAAAACATCCAGTATTTCCTATTTCTCTTATAAAACCATACCATTCTAATGATACTGCTTTATTTCCAAGAAGATCAGGAAGGCATAAACAGCAACCTGAAGAAATAGTGGAAAAAGCAGAAATTGAAAAGATACTTAAAAAGAGACACCTTACTAAAGAAAAGGGAGTTGAGTATCTATTAAGATTTAAAAATAAATCAAGTGAATATGACCAGTGGATTCCAGAAAATGAAATCTCTGATCTTAAAAATCTCTTGAAAAAATTTAAATCTAAATAATACTGTTCATTCAGTATATGTATTATAAAAATTTTTTATTTTATTATTTCATTCCTTAAGATTAATTAAAATGTCTTAACATTTTTTTTATTGATTTTTTTGGGGTGAGGGAGTGTCAGCCTAAATATCCTTAGGACTGAGTATTTATTATGCTTAAAATAAGATAACCTTAACTAGATTAAGCTTATATCTTAAAAATAAGGTTAAAATAATAATATATATTTTTTTATTATATATATATATAATTATTATTCTATTATATAATTTATAATAGTTTAAATACCTTATCCATTGCGTAATAATACTTATTAAGGTGTTAATGGAGTCATAATATACTTATCTTAAGTGATATGAAGTAATTATTGACATACATAAGCTTATATGTATACATAAATCTCATATTCAGTGAAATATGCAGTATATTATGTATATTTAGGTATATAGGTGGGTTTTAGCCCCTTAATAGCCTATAACCTTTGTTTTTCTGCTTATTTTAGGTCATATGGACGAAATCAGTGGACTCAAAACGCCTAAATAAGCATAGACACCTATATCTGGCGCATACACCCAGTTTGGACAACTAAAATTACTTCCTTGGATGGTTATTCACGGATTTATGGGTTGGAAGGATGTTTCTGGGTTAATGTGGATGCTTGGGGATGTTATTGGGGGCTTGGAAATTTTATTTGTTTCCTTAAATCTCTTTTTGATTATTTATTTTACCTGTTTCTTTATAGTATCCGCTTTTATCTGGGTTTTCTATTTATGGTATGACTCTGTGTTATTATTAATAGTGATGGAGGGTCCTTACTGGAGGTCTGGGTGTTGAAACTGCTTGAAGTGGAAGCCATTGGGAGGTGATGGGCCCTCACAGTGCTGTAATTGCCGGGGATAGCAGTGACATCATCTGGATTGAAGGTCTGTGCACTCCAGTGGACTTGGATATAAGTAAGGGGGGATTTCGACGGTTTATTATAATCATTCAATTACTACACTTCAAACAAACACTACAATACAATTATTAGAATTCAGAAATATATTATAAAGCCCTTATAAATTGATATTATCTTTATATAAGCTATAACTATATTTTACTCTTCTATTTTCCACCACTAGCATGCATTTAAATCCAAGTATTGTGAGTTTTATTTGAGTATAACTATTTTATTAGTCTTCCCCTGTGGTTTAATCACTAAATCATTTATCAATAAGTAGTAGGACCATAAAATAACACTATTATATCATACTTATATACTAGACTATACTGAGACCAACAGTCTTGTTGATCTACACCATCGTATACCTAATACCACATATATCAACAATCTCTTTTGAAATCTTTAACCAATCCCACTTTTTATATCCATCCATATCAATGACATCATTTTCCACCTCTTGGTTGAAAATAAAAAATTGGGTTTTTATCACCATATCCAAATGAGAAGCCTCATTCATAGCAGCAGCTGCTTCATATCTTCTGCTTAAAAACCATTTAAATTCTTCACCATTGAACTTTTGCCCATCTCAATATTCAATCCAAGCTGATGCCATAACAGGAACAGAAGCACCAGAGACATAAAATCCAGAAGCATAAGACATCCAAAAATTATAAGATCAAACTGTTAAAATAAAATAAGCTTTTGTTTGATAAGCCTCTTGAAGGCTAAGACTGTCCAGATACCAAGTAAGATTAATTAAAAGCTAAAGAATTAAAACCCCACATTGGGAGCCACCAATGTAGAAAGACTCTTAAAGTTGCCTTTTTATATGCAGAATCAAAGGAGTTGGATAAAACAAAGAAGACCCTGTCTCTTTAAGTAAATACAGAGTTCACAATTAACTAAGCTATAGTCTATACTTGAAATGAAATAACCAATAAACTATTTATTATTAACATTGTTGAGATGTTGAAAAAGCATTCTTTATAATGAGGTTAAGAAGCACAACAGTAAAGTTGTACCTGAAAATTTAATTAAATGATTGAGTATTTATATTTTTATCAAGTTTATATTTTTGTGAACAGTTTTTATAATAAAGTCCCTGAAAATTAGACTTTTAAAATGATACTCTATAAGTATATGTAAATTTGTTGAGGAATATTATTCATGAAATGTTATATAAAAGTGTTATTTTATAAGGGTATCACAAATTAATAATTGTTATTATGCATTTTTGTGGTAAATGATAATGTTTTCTGATATTATGAAATTATTTCTAATCTTATTATGAGTCTAAAGATTTATATTCTTAGCTAGATCATGTGCTCTATTTTCCCTGCCTGGAGCATCCCAGAGTTTTTCCAGAGTTTGTCTGGAGAATTCCAGAGCTTGTACAGACATCCAGACTCAATTAGAACCCCAAATCCTTAACAAAAAATTATAGAAAAATTACAGATAATAGAGCCACCTCTCCTCTTCTCTCCAAACTTATTTTTGTAGTCTGAGAAGCCCTATATATCTAGTTAAAAACATAAAAGTTAAGTAATTTATGAAAAATAAAAAATTATCATAAATATTTAATAAAATTATTAAATATAGTATAAAAATACTAAAAATTCCCCAAAGATTTACAAAGGTTCCTGAGACCCCTAATTTTTTTTCTAGGCACATTAAAACCTATACTTGCATCTATTGACCATTACACCACACAATATTGGCGGCTGACTTGCTAGCAAGTCTTCAACCTTGGACCCAAACTCATCCCAGATTGATCACACATTGAACTATTGACAAAGGAATCATACAATCAGGGATGAGCATCACTCAGCCAAAAAGTTTTAGGTGGGTGTTCAAGTAGAGTTAAGTATGGTTTCAGTATAAGTTCAGTCTGAGTTCCACCTGAATTCCATCTGAGTTCAGGTTGGGGACTTGCTAGCAAGTACACCCCCTATATTGTGTAGTGTTTAATATCTATTTAATCTTGACTTGTAAAAAAACTACCTTAACAAAATAAATACAATTCATTCTTTAAAATAAAAATTATATAAAATTAGATTGGAATTTCCAATATTTATAATAAACTTCCAATATCATTCTCAAATAAATCTTAGTGATATTATAATCTTTAGCCTGCCACAAGGGTTTTGAATTTGGTTCAGTGGTTGCTAAGATTTTCACCATAAAAGTTGAGCCTTTTTTTCCAAATTTCACTTATATATTTTCATGTTTTTATATTGCATAATTAGATAATAAGGCTTCTTAAACTCTTATCTGATGTTTATCTAGGATTTTATCTTCCTCATGTTGGAATTTTCATCATCACATTTCAAGTTTTTGTGTAATTATGAAAATTAGACTCAGAAATGGGTTTATATTTATTCAAATATAATAGAATCTTAGATGTGCTTCTGCTGAAGCCTATCTTTCATTTCCCATACATGGTTTTAAATTTTTTTCAGTGGTTACTGAGATTTTGACCTTTAAAGTTGAATTTTTTCAAATTTGACTTAATTTATATCATGTTTTTATATTGCATAATTAGAGAATAAAGCTTCTGAAACTATTATATGATTTTTATCTAGGCTTATATCTCCCTCTTGTTTGAATTTTCATTATCACTTTTCAAGTTTTTGTAAAATTTTAAAAATCAGAATCAGAATTAGGGGTAGGTATATATGAATCTACTGTCCTTTTAGGTGAAGATTCTTCTGAAGCCTATCTTTTATTTCCTGAAAACAGATTTAAAATTTGGTTCAGTGATTTTTGAGATTTTCACCTTTAAGTTTGAGCTTGGTTTTCCCAATTTCACTCTTATTTATTTCAAAATCCACAACATATTGTATACATTATTCATTTGCCTTTCAATATTCTTCAAACTACCTTTCTCTTTACTTATTGTTCTTACCGTTCATCAAGGTGTATTTTTTTCTTTTTTTTTCAATTTTCATATGCCTAACCCTTCACTCATTTTAGGCTGCTCTTATCAGATCAAACAAAAGTTAGTCCATAAAATAAACATGATAAGAAAAGAAGGTAAAAGTAATAAATTTATAAGCCTTTAGGTAGATTTTTAAAATCATTGAATATTTTTTATTCTTTAATAAATTTTTAATAAATAAATCTGATATTTAAATTTACTAAAATAAAGTAATGGGCCAACAACCTTGTGTTGTATAAAAAGTAATCATGAAAACAATAATATGTTTCATGGGGTTCCTCTAGCCTATACCTGTGGAAAGTCCCAAACTTAGTTTCTAGGCTTGATCTGCATTTTGGCTTGGGGAATTTTCATTACTTTGAAAGTAGTGAATTTTACTTATCTTATTTTTTAATTTATGTAATTATATATAATTTTGGTGATTTTTACCCCTTTCTTCAATAAAATACAGGGGATTGCATTTCCAAATTTTCAAATCTGACATGCAAAATTGATGACATAGAAAAATTTGGTGATACCCACCCATTGCTTCAATAAAATTTAGGGGAGGTTATTTCCAAATTATTCAAACAGTTATAGAATTTTTTTGACTTGGATTTTTTTGGAAATGCAAATTGGTGGTGAGGTAATAAAACTATGTTGTTGATGATGATTCTTCACAGGTGTCAGTATTATTTTACCATCTGAAATTCCAAAAGTGCAATATTTTAGAGTTCAGATAGGAAAAATGGTGTTATCTGAATCTCATTATATAACTATTTTGATAAGATTGAAATTAAATATGGAATCGGTAGCCAAAAAGAATATCCTTTTCTTTATAGAGAAGACACATGATGTTGAGCTTTTTGGGAACAGTAGTAATTCCAATCTCCAAATCATTATCATCAATAACAAAGCCAGTGGATGTGGAGTCAAAATGAGCCTTTTTAGATTTTGAATGATAAATTTTGAATATTTCCTCCATTTGCTTAGGATTGATGTTGATTCTACCTTTGGTTTTATTTTTTACTTCATTTGCCATTAACAAGAAGCCATTGGCCTTTGATGAATGTGGGCTTCTCACATTCAAAAATTTGTCATTATTTGATTTAATGATGAGATAATCTTCCTTCTTTAGCTTTCCAGAATTTGATTTCTCAGGTGAGAGGCTTGCAATATGGGAAGACCTTTGTGATGAAGTATTTTTTGAGTTGACTTTTGAGTGTTGGATTTTATGGGAGGCATTATGAAAATTTTATGTTACAAGAAAAGAGAATAAGAGGTTGAAATCCTAAAAAGAGAATTAAAAAAACATTCCTGGTTAAAATATTGCAATAAATTGTTTCATATCTCAGTGAGGGGTTTGTGCCAAGGATCAATGAGGGATTGATTTATGGGTGTAAAATGTGAGAGGGAGGGGGTGGGAAAGGAAGAAATGATGTGGCCAACATGTGTTTGTGAAAAAAAAATTGGGAAAAAAATGCTGATTTGAGGTCATAACTGACACCCATTTTTGAAATAAGTGACTTTTTTGCAAATTTGAAGTGTTTATTTGGTTTGAAATCTGCACTTAAGTTAAGTGCAGATTTGCAAGAACTGGAACCCCCTACTGTCTGCTCTCAGTTCTTTTATGTGACTTTACAGATTTTTACCTGCTGGGCCAGAGGGATCTTTTTTATCTTTATGTCTTTTAAAAGATTGTCCAGATTTATTTAATTTTTGACTTATTTCAGAGTTGTTGGGGGAGGGGGGTTTGCCACTCCTCCTGAAATTTCTATATCCTGAAGAATTTGATGGTTTTTTGTCAGCTAAGGAATTTTTGTAAGTTAATTTTGAACAAATTACAGATTTAAACTGAACATCTACCTCAGTTTCATCTACATGAAGATTATCCCTGAAATATATACTTGTTTAAGTATATATTAAGTAATGATATAAAGACCTGGTTTTATTCATAGTTGAAACAAAATTTCAAATTCTTGTGCAAGGGTGGTTTGTGTGTCAATTCATTTGTCCAAAAAAGTAAATATGTTTTTAGGAAAGGTCCCCAATTTTTTTCTGGCCATCTAGAAGGATGAAGAAATAAATAGAAGAAGAAGAAGGATAAAAAATAGGAAAAAGAAAAGAAAGATGAAGAAAGGACATACAAATGGGAAAGAAGATAATGACAAAGACGTATATGGGATTTTTAAGCTATAGGTAAGTTATAATTTCTATCTGCTAATAAAAAGACACCAAGAAATAGTTGAAGTTCTCTTTTAGCAACCTTGTATATATATTTTTCTTAAATTCTAGTAGTGCTTAATAGTGCAATAAAATTGTTAGAAAAATACACAAATTTGTAACAACTAATTTTTATTTAAAAATTTAAATGTAAGTAGTACTGACTACAAGAGAGGAAAAAAGGCCTTTATATAGGCAAGTAAGACCTACTAAAACATCACTCAAATGTATTTACAGGGTGAAAAGAGTATAAAACACAAAAAATATAAGTGTAAAAAAGAATATAGAGTTTCCATAAACAAGTTACCAAAAAAGAAATAAAATCCTTTGTATCCACCCATTAATTACTTAAACAATGTAATAATAGTAAGTGAGCCCCTAAATTGATATTAAACAGAAGAATTTACTATATTAATTATAAACCAAGTTACAAAATTGGGGGGTATTAAAGTTTAACAAAGCACATTTAAACTAATTGTGGATAAAAATCCTCATACCCCAATTATCTTCCATAATTATTTTTGATAATAATTGGGTTATCAGACCTCTTATGTGTCAATGTTCACCTCTATCCAACATTTTTATCCTCAATTTTTCATAACCACATCTTGGACAATTTTCTGGATGTGCCAGCCTACCTATCTTGCTGTACACTCTCATCCTGTATATTTATTTCCATGCAAAACCTCTCCCTATATCATCTAATTTTTTCTTCTCCTTTTTATCTTCAAATATCTCAACATTCCCTGTTGTAGGTAGACTCTTACAGTCACCTTGCTGTAAGCTGAATCCGAAGGAGTTGGATAATCAGAGAAAAACCTGTCCCTCTAAATGAATTTGTGAGTTTTTTAGATCAATAAGCTTAAAAGTCTACTTGATAATAATAAAGAATGAAACCCTTTCTAATTAATGCTTGTTAGGATTATTGAGCGGTTCTTCTGTGCAAAACAACTGAAATGCAACAATAAAGTTACACCAGAAACAATATTTTAAAAGAATGAAGTTTTAATGTTTTTAGATTTTAATAATTTTTGAAAACAGATACTATAAATGAGTCCCTGGAGTTGAGACCTTTATAATGATACCCTATATGTTAATGTTTAAGAGTTGTTGAGTAAAATATTTAAAGTGTTATGTAAAATTGTTATTTTATAAGGGTATTATAAATAATTAATTATTTTGTTGAAAAAAGAAAAATATGAATAATGGTTGTAATATTCATCTATCTCTCTGTTTTTTATCTTGCATCCTCTCCTGAATAATTTTGAGTCTACAGCCTTATATGCATATTAATCAGTCACGTGCCCTCCTTCCCTCTGGAGCGCAGGCCGAATTCATCCAGAGCTTGTCCGGACCTCTGGACTCAATTAGAACCTTAAATCTATAATTAAAAATCTAGAAAAATTACACATGATAGAGCTACTTCTCCTTAACATTTCTAATAAATTTTCGTAGTCTGTGCAGCTCTATTCACCCTGTGAAAAATCATCAAAGTTAAGTGATTTTTAAAAAACGTAAATAATTTAATAAATCTTTAAAAATCAATTAAAAATATAAAAAAAATGGTAAAAATTCAGAGAAAATTCCCAAAGGCTCTTAAGCTTCTTGACATTTTTAAAAATCAATTTTTCTGCCGTAAAATATCATATGACCCGTGAACTTAATAAATCTTACCAAACATTATTATCTTGACTTTTTCAACTTCATTTTTCATTTAATAATAAAATATTTTAAGCTAATTGGGCTTCTCTGATCACCGTCATATTCCCAATAAAGATTATAAATAGACTTTTAGAGCTGTACTAAGATTCCAAATGCCAAACTGTCATCAAAGATCTTCTCAAAGGCATCCTTCCCCCTGTTGCTCTTCAAATCCCATTACTTCCTCCTTCCCCCGCTCAGCTGAGAAATCAAAGACTGTTCAAATAAAAAAATATGATCATCTCATTTATCAACTGGCTGAAAATTAAAACTAATTATGATTCTTTTTTTGGTACTGAGAACGCAACTAAAGTAGGATGGCCCTCTTCATCAAAAGTCAATGTGTATCTTCTAATGGCCAATGAATTACAAAACAAGACAAAGGGAAGGATTGATCTTTTGCCTAAAAATATGTCTGAAAATTTCAAGCATTACCAAGTCAAATACAAGAAGGAATAAACTCTTTTATTTTTTACTGGTTTTAGTATTACAAACATCAATATCAGTAAGGGAATAAAATCCATAGATGATAAACTTGAATCTCTATGTCCATAATTTATAGAGATGGATGCTATTTTTGGGGAGCAGGCTGATGTTAATCCTGCCAACATGTTGGATGGTGAAGATTCTATCTCCGAACATGATGTCAAAAGAAATCTTTTCCCATCCTCTTACCTCACTCAATCCTCCCCTGTTCTAAACTCAAAAAATCTAGGTAGCATTCCAATATATCCTTAAGGTGATATAAACAACATGATCCCACTCCAGTAAGTTTTTATTTATTCTCTAGTTGTTTTATTTTTTTTATTTCTAAAAAGGCTAATGAAAAAACCCAGGATCATCAAGCAAATGAATTTGAAGCTACCATCAATGATGAAGAGGAAAATGTTACCTCCAAAAAGAAGCTAATAGCATCAACTAATTTGAATCTCAACAGTCATAGAAAGTGAAACAGAAATAGTTTTTCCAAACCCCTTTTTCTTCCATTGATGATTTTCTGGTGAAACGTGAATCTGATAAGTGATAGCATACCTCTTAATAATTAAGTGAGCTTTTCTTTTCTTTTGTTAATATTCCTTTTCACTCTAGGTAAAGTTGAAGTTGCAAGATATACTCTCAACTTTCAAAAGAAACAACACAAGCTTTCTTTAAAAAGGGATGATAGGGCACAAGACTTGGAGGCAAAGAAATTTGAGCTTTCTTTGCAGAGGGATTGGAGGGTACATGACTTAGAGGAGAAGAAGTTTGAGCTTTCTTTAAAGAGGGATGAGAGGGCACATGACTTGGAGGTGAAGAAATTTGAGATAAAGGAAGGCAAGAAGGCTCTAGAGTACAATTTTCTATTGGATCAAACAAAACTCAAGTATCAACTTGGAGATGGTTAAAAAAAGAAAGATTTCTTGAGAGAATGTTTTAAAGCTAATAAATCTACTGAGGAAATTTAAAGCTTAATGAAAATGTTTGATAACTAGTTTTTTTATTTCATTTATGAATTTTTCTTGTTAGAATGCCTTTAAGCTAATAATCAATCATTGGCACACACTCCTCACTGATTTGTGAACTATTTTATTGAAACATTTTAGATTATCTATTTTTTTTGTTAAATAAATTTTGTTTTATTTCATTTTGGTGATAATTAAAAATGTGCTGACTTTTTAACGGTCTTGATTCTAGATGATTTTTTTTTCAAAAAAAAAATGAAAAACTCATACATTTTTTCTTCTTTACATTCAAATAATTAAATTTACTTTTATAAATACAGCTAAGTTAACAAAACTCTATATCTGTTTTAAAAATTTGGCAATACCCTCCCCTGCAGTTTATTGAAGCAAGGGGTGGGTATCACCAAAGTTTTTCTAAGTCATCAATTTCACATGTCAGATTTGAAAATTTGGCAATACTCTCCCCTGCATTTCATTGAAGTAAGGGGTGAAAATCACCAAAACTTAATATAATTACATAAAATAATATATAAACAGCTATTATATATCAATTTTTTTAGTTTTAAAGTAATGAAAATTCCTCTAGCTGAAATGTGGATACATCTAGAAACAAATGTTTGGGACTTTCCACAAGTGTAGGCCAAGGAACCTCATGAAACAAATAAAGTTTGTCATGATTACTGTTTATACAACACAGGGTCATTGTCCCATTGCTTTATTTTTGGAATTTGAAATATTAGAGTTAATTGTAAAAAATTTAGGAAAAAATAAAAAATATTTGATGACTCTACTCATCCCCATACTTTTTTGATCTACATAAAGTTTTTTTATATCTTTTAAATTTACCTTCTTTTTTTACCTGGTTTCTTTGGTGTATTAAGTTTTGACTGATTTGAAAAGAACATTTGAAATGTGTAAACTCTTGACAAGATTCCAATCCAGGTGGAGCTTTGTTTGTTTGATGATGACTCTAAGAAGAGTTCCAAATAGTTTTGATGATTCAAGTTCCCAATCAAAAATTGATTATACAGTTTTGATCCAAAAAGTATAACCCATGACCTTTTATTTTAGCTGGGGAAGGAATAGGTTGTCCAGTATTAGGATTAATATAAGAGAAAATCTTCAAAGTAAGATAATTGGAGTCATTCTTGTCAGTATAAATCTTGTTATGAAAACCAAAATGTTACTTTTGGATTTTATATCACAAATCTTAGAAATAATTGAGTGATTCTATGATTTGTGATATAAAATCCTAGATAATCATCAGACAAGAGTTTAAAAAGCCTTATTCTTTAATTGTGCAATAAAAAATAAAAAATAACATGTGTGATATTTGAAAAAAAATGCTCAACTTTAATAGTCAATATTTCAGCAACCAATAAACTAAATTAAAATCCGTTTATGAAAATGAAGGATAGGCTTCAGGAGAATCTTCAGTTAAAGGAAATGTGATTTAAATAAACATAAACCTAATATTTCACATTAAAACATTAAATTTAAAAATTTAAATTGGGAAAAAAAGGCTCAACTTTAACAGTCAATATCTCAGCAACCACTGAACCAAATTATAATCTGTTTGTGGGAAATAAAAGGTATCCTTCAAAATAATCTGCGGTTAAAATAACATCAGATTTGAATAAACCTAAACCTAATTACACATCTGATTTTCAAAATTATTTTAAAACTTGAAAAGTGGTAATGGAGATGAAAAAAGAGGAGTTTCATATGCTCACTGTTATCCAGATATGAGTTATACATATATTTAAGTTATAAATCTTCAGAGAAGGAGTGAAATATTATATATGCATGAAAAAAAGGAGATGAAACTTACCTTGATTGAAAAGTAGGAAAAATAGAGAGAGAAAGATTGATGTTGGAATTTCGGACAAATTGAATATTGAGTAAGTGAAATGCATAAAGAATGTGAAATGTATGTGTTTTAATGACATGGAGTCAAAAAAAAGTGAAATAGGGGAAAGGGGGGTAATGAACATGCCAAGGAGGGATGAAGAGTAGGGTGATGGAGCTAAAAAAGAAAGTAAAGAGGGAGAGAAAAAAAAGGTACATTTTACCATTGAAATCAAAAATAACCACTTACAAAAAAAGTTTAGATGCAAAAAATAAATAAATAAAACTGAAAAAAACAAAAAAAAATATAATTAGCAATCAAAAAATCAAAAAAAGAATAAAATGACTTACCTGGAGATATTAGATGAGAAAAAAATGAAACCAAATTCATTGAGAAATGTTGGAGGAGAAGAGTAAAAGGATATGAGGGAGAAATGAAAAAAGAAACAGTTAAAAATTATGAAATTTCATAAAATATGTGATGTCATGTTGAGATGGTGAATGAAAACAAAAGACATCCAAAAAAGAGACATTCAGCATAAATTCAAAATAAAAATGAAAATTCAAAAAAAAACACAAAACCCAGTGAATAAAGCACAGAAGTTGAACATTTGGAGAGTATGAAGAAAAAAATAAAAGGGCTGTTTTTCAAAATTTTGGAGGGTGGTTGAAATAATGACAAGCATATGCTGGTGGAAAGAATGTTTTGTGATTCAATGGAGGGAAGAGCTGGTGCAGGTCTGGGATTCTCTTCTTCACAAATATCAATGAAAAGACATATAAGCTAAAGTGTCTTCAAACCCAGAGTCAGAGTCAGAGTCTGCAGCCAAAACTAAAGTGATAGCATTCATAGCTGTGTGAAGTTGCTTCCTAGTAGAGAGGTGCTTCATTGTTTTTGGTAGAAGGTTAAGGTGATGAGTCGAAAGTGGGAATTTGCCACCAAATGAGAAGATGGGGTGTGTAGATAGAAAAAAATTCTATATGTTCTCCACAAAAATTAAGTATCACAGAGTGAAGAGACATATAAAGATGAGAAAATATTTTATGTGTTTGCCACCAAAATTAAGTATCATATAGTGATGAGATCCATAAGGATGGAAGCCGCAATTACTTTCTTAAAAATAAATCATGGATGTGATGAGTTTGGGATCAGGAATCAGGAATGGAAATTAGGGTATAAGAGATGGGATAATGCATTATTGTAGATTCCTTATCGACTAGCCCCAGGGCTAGTGGATAAGAATATTCTGCAATTAATAATGTCTGATTCCAGGAAAAAAATTCCTGATCCCTTATTTCAGATTCCATTAAAATTGATACCCCCTATTATGTAAAATAGAGGGTGTCAGTTCTGGAATATCCACACTTATCTTAAGTGTAGATTTCAAACCAAATCAGCATTTAAATTTTTCAAAAAAGTCACTTATTTCATAAATGGGTTTCAGTTATGACCTCAAATCAGAATTTTTTTCCCAATTTTTTTTCACAACCACATGTTCCCCACATCATCCCTTCCTTTCCCACCTTGTCCCTGTCAAAATTGACACCCAGACCTGCATTCGCTCATCAATTGTTGGCACACACTCTTCAGTGAGATTTAAAACATTTTGTTGCAACATTTTAACCAGGCATTTTTATTTTCTTCTTTTTTTAATTTTTAAATGTCTTAATATATTTTCTTGTAAAATACTAGTTTCATCATGCCCCCCAAAAAATCCAACACTCAAAATGCAACACAAAAAAATGCTACATCACAAGGTTCATGCGGTAATGCAAGCCCCTCACCTGAGAAATCAAAGTCTAGAAAGCTAAAAAAAGGAATATTGTCTCATCATCATCAACTTCTTAAAAATTAAATCAAACTATGATGCATGTTTTGATTGTGAGAAGTCCACCCAAATTGGATTTCCACCTTCATCAAAGGTCAATGGCTTCTTTTTAATGAAAGATGAAGTAAAAAAGAAAACAAAGGGGAGAGTTGATATAAATCCTAAGCAAAAGAAGGAGAGGTTCAAAATTTATCAATCCAAATATAAAAAGGCTCATTTCACTTCCACTTCCACTGGCTTTGGTATTGATGATAAAGATTTGGATATTAGAATTACTACAGTTTTGGAAAATCTCATTGTCTTGTGTCCTTTCTATGAGGAAATGGAAAATCTTTTTGGTTCCCAAGTTGATTTCAACCCTTGGTTTATACATGATACTACTAATAATATAACATCTGGTTCTCAAAAATTAAGTAATCCTCCCAACACACCTGTACTTTAATGCAATCAATCCCCTCCAGCTTTTTAACATTGCTCATCTGAAGATGATCCTGACTACCGTTGTAGACAATCCTATAGTACTAGCTATAGGCCTTGACCAAGGTAGTTGGAGAAAACCAGAGAGAAAATCCCCTGTCCCTTTAGAAAAAACTAGTGAGATTTACCTGTTGCAGAAAATTGGAGATCTGTTTTCTAGACCCTCTAATTAAACACTCTTGACCACATTAAAAGTGAAGATAATAGTCCCAGACAAACTACTATAAAGAGTTGAAATGAACAGTAATATATTCCAACAAAACACAAGCCAATGAGACAGTGAGTAACAGAGAGGCGATAAGTAAAGAGATAAGATGATCCCCCTATAAATTTTCCCACACACACATCATACAGCCAGTGCACAGACCACCCTGACCAATTCCCCACCCAAAATCCAGCCAAATTGAATAAAAATCCTCCAGAAGCGCTCCCCAACCTTCTAAAACAGAGGCGGGAAGGCTGCCTGACATCGGAGATGCCTCCTAGGGGCAGGCAGGCCGCTTCTAGGCCCTAAAACACCCATACAACCAATAAAAACACTAAAAACCCTAAAAACCCAAAACTTCACTAATAAACAAGATAAAAACACATAAGACATACCAAAATGAAAAGAAAATAAAGGAAAATAAGCTGAGACATAATAAGTGACCCTTTCTTAAGCCTACATAAGCACCACTAAGCAATAAACATCCAATAAATACCAATAATAACACCATAACTACCCTATAAAACAAGGTAACCACCCATAAGGGATACCAAAATGAAGAGAAAAGAAAGGAAATTAATCTGTGACATAATAAGTGACCCTAGCTTAACCCTCCATAAAAACTACTAACTATCACCTAAAGATGAAAAAAACCACTAATAACACCATAACCCCAATAACACCCTACATACCAAATACCCCAAATATGCATTTCAAAGGCCTACCCAGGTTTGGATCACCACATCCTCCCTCCAATCAAGAATGTCCCCATTCTTACTTTGCCAAAAACCATGTTAAAACACCTCTTCAGAATCTTTACAAACAGCCCATTTCTCTCTTCCACCAGATCCTATTCCATCCTAAGTGAACTTCTGAACCAGCAATCCAAGCTTCTTCTTAAAAACTTCTCTTGCACCATGCCTTTAAATTCAATCTATCCCTGTGAAAAAAAATCTCTTTCTTCTGTTCCTGAATTCCAAATCTGGCTGTACCAGCTTCCAACAATGAAAATTGATATCCAGTTGACAAGTCTTCCTGACTATAACCTTCTACCAGCATAAAAATTTCCTCATTTTATAGTCTTGGGGGACTCACAACCCTCAGTTTAAAGTCTTGGGGGACTAAAAGCCCTCAGTTTAAAGTCTTTGGGGACAAACAGCCTTCAGTTTATAGTCTTGGGGGACTCCAAAAATCCTCAGTTTATAGTCTTGGGGGACTGCAAAAACCTGAATCACAGAACCCAGAACCAGAGATCAACCAGAAAAAGATTTAAAGAAGTAACTAACTTTCTGGGGTAACTGTATATAGAGCTGCCAGCCCATCAGTCACCCCCAAACTTGCCTTTACAAAATTCAGAAGTTCCCTTTTGGATCCTTCTGCCTTTAAACTTCCACCTCACACTTCCTCCCATTCCTCAGTTTATAGTCTTGGGGGACTACACCATCAACAATCATCAGTTTAAAGTCTTGGGGGGCTAACACAGTGTTCAGTTTAAAGTCTTGAGGGACTACTTCTTGACAAAATCTTGAAGCCAGCCAGTTTAAAGTCTTGGATGACTACTAGATCCTCAGTAGTAAAATTAAATTCTTGAATAAATCTTTAACAACCAGCCAGTTTTAAGTCTTAGAGGACTAACAGAATTTTCAGTTTAAAGTCTTGATGGACATACAACCCTCAGTTTAAAGTCTTGGGGGACTAACAGCCCTTAGTTTGAAGTCTTGGGGGACTAACAGAATTTTCAGTTTAAAGTCTTGGGGGACTCCAAAAAAATCCTCAGTTTATAGTCTTGGGGGACTTTCCATAAAAAAATCTTGAGCCCATAATTAAAAGATCAGTTTAAAGTCATGAAGGACTTTCCAGAAAAAAAATTTTGAAGATATATCCCATAAATCCCCAAACCAAAAACCATCAAAGCCAAAACATTTAACCTCCTTTAACAAATAAAACAAAATAAAATGGTATCCCCCAGCCAATTGATGAGCTGATCCCCCTGATACCTTACCCACATCCAAGTGCACCTTGATGTGGTCACACCTAAAAAAAAATTAATTTTTTTATTTTTATTTTGACTCCTCCTCTTCTACTAAAAACATTGCCAGAGCCCTATCTTGAGCCTTTGAAAAAACATAGCCTCCATAAAAAAATAAAAAGAAAAAAAAGAGAAAAAAAGAAAATGATCTTGAATCCACCACTTTCACAGCCAACACCCTAGAACCACATAGCCAAGCTAGCTCCAGGTCAACAGAAAAGATCACTGGGTGGGCTCCCTCCAATAAGTAAAAATGATGGGAGACCACCAGTGATCCACCACCAATCCAAAAGTACCAAAAGACATCCAAGGCAATCCAGTTTAAAGTCATAGAGGACTAAAAACCTGAATCACAAAAAAACAACACTAGAATTCAACTAGAAAAAATCCAAAGGCTTGAAATAGACATTCTTGGGTAACTGTTCTACAGAGCAGCCAGCTCATCAGTTACCCCCACACTTTCCAAAAATAAAATCTAGAAGCCTCCCCTAGGTACCTTCTAACAAAAACACAACATCCAACAAAATTAAACAAAACCAATAAGCATGAGGGGTCCAACGCTTGAATACCAAAAGAATTTCCAGTTCAAAGTCATGGTGGACTAAAAACCTGTTAAAGAAAAAAAACCAATACTAGAATTCAACAAAATTAAGAGAAGGGGTTGGAAACAGACAATCTGTGGTAACTGTTGAAAGAGCAGCCAGCCAATCAGTCACCCCCACACTTGCCAAAATAAAATCTAGAAGCCCCGCCCCTGGGTATCTTCTACAAAAAGGATTTTCCAACACAAATCTTCTCCCATAAAAAACCAAAACCATTAAAAAACCATTAAAATTCTTGAAAGCCAAAAAAAATCCAATTTAGAAATATTTTTTATTTTGCAGTTTAACCTCATGCCGGAAGTGAAATAAAACCAATAATTTTCATTTTTATCTTCATTTTCTTTTAAATAAAATACCCATCTTCACTTGAATTTTTCTTTTCTTCCATCTTCATTATACTAAGATTGTTTTTTTTTCATTACGGGCGGGCCACCCGACATTGGAGGTGCCGCCTGAGGCGGCCCAGCCTCCCTTTTTTATATAGAGACTTGAACCAGAGAGACTGATAAGAATTGAAAAAAAAAATCCTGGACAAATACATAGAGGCCAAATTAAGAAAAACCAAAACAAATTAAGTAGTTTATCCTCATTTCGGACGAATCAGATTCTTGAAATCCCAAGGTTTAAACCAATAAGTTTGCCCCTAGGGCTTGAACCCCCTAAGCTCCTCTTCCAATTCTGATATCCCAACATCAGACCTCCAAACAAATCATCCATCCTCCTCCATACACTGAGTCTACCATATTTCACATTGCCAGAATCCATAAATTCTCCACCCTATGAAACATCTGGAAGTTCCACCACATCTTTTAAATCAACCTCCATACCAGTGACATCCAAAATATCACAATTTTCTCCTTCCCTATAGGAATATTTCTTAGAATCTGTAATATCTTCCAGAATAACATCCATAACATCAAAATAAAAATCTTTCTCCAAGCAGAGAGCTTCAGACTTTGAGGGAACCACCTGAAAATAATCTTCCTCTATGAGAAAAAGATCCAAGACAGAATCTTTCGGTTCATCCAAAAATTCAACTGATACATCTTCCTCCAATAAGCCATTATCTGAAATTTTGAAAGAAAAATAATCATCCCACAGCAACCATTCATCCACCACAGATTCCTTCTCAATATCCCAAAATCCTTCTTCATGACCAGACAAGTCCTCCTTACCACATAATTCACCCAAACTTGAGGAAATAAACTGATCCTCCAGTGTGTACATTTCCCAAATATCCAGTGAAGCACATTCCTGAGATCCCATGGAATCCTTTGGAAAAGAAAAATTAGTTTCACAAACATCATCAGAGTACCCATCTTCTATAATTGATAGCTCCAACACCTCCCCAGAAATTGAATTTTCCACCACAGTCTCCTGAACTTCTCCATCCAATAGGATTTGCTCTCCAGATTCCACATCCCTATCAATCATACCATCCAAATATCCGAAAATAACCTCCTTCAGAATAGCCATACCAGGAATCCTATTTTCCCAATTTGGAAGAGTCTTCATCAAGTCAGCCTTGAAAAGAATCTCCATAACCTCCACCTTTACATTCCTACCCATGGCACTCCAAAATACATACTTGGCCCCATCTTCATGTGGTAATATATCATTAGCTACCAGATAATCCAGAGCCTCCCCAAACTCCTCCATAAATTCCCCATACTGAGAAAGAGAAGTTACACCACCTTTTAATTCCCACTTCCTAGCAATCCCATGAAGATCCACCATTGAGAAAGTAGTAGGCCACCTTTTGACCATTTCAATCTTCAACTTCCCCCAGTCCTGACTCCTATATCCTGCCATACCAGAAACTTTTTTCTCCACCTCTCTATTACCAATGAAAAAGATTACTTGCCTGACCATGTCCAACAGTGAGGCCCCATCAATCTCAGCAGCAACCTCAAACCTAGCCAAAACCCCTTTGCATCCTCCCCAAAAAACCTTGAACCATCCCAAGACTAGATCCTAACCATCCTAGAAATTCAAAGTTACAGCCTCCAATCTCCACCAAAGATAGTGTCACCGGACGACCTACGCACAAGGTCGAGGGTTTTCCTGGAAGTGAGATGGAGAAAGGAGTTTAGAAACTTTGTCGAGACACAGAGGAAATGTTTGAGGAAGTGATTTGAAGATGATTCGAAGGATAAACTACTGCTTTGAGATATGTTTGAGGAGAATTCTAATATAACTTTAAGTTAATATTAAATTCTTAAAATCTCACAAAGGTTGGAAACTCAATAATCAAAGATTTAGGATTTAGAAATGATTACTGAGAAAATAAGGAAAGATACAATAATAATAATTTAACCTAAAGCTTTACCACTATTAACTATATATACGTTTTATAATTTAATTCTAAAGAATGTCGAACCAAAAACCCAACCCCTTTTATATCTTTTACTCCTCCTTGCATTGACCTCATACCCAGCCACTATTCGGCACACCACAGACCATTAAAAATATATCCATTACACCTGGACTCTCCTCACTAACATCCGTCAACCTTTTAATCCTCCACTATCCATTCCGTTAATGCTCACTACCCCTTTTAAAAATTCACAGACATTTAATAAACCTTTTAGTGTACTATTACATTGACTATTACGCTGTGCGTTGCTTATTGAGGAAAAGACTGAGACACACTATTGAGAGATTGAATAATTTAGATTTAGAGTTTTTAGGCTAGCGCGGTTGAATAGTGAGTACACAAAGGAAAGTCACAGTTGCTATGGAGAATTGCTTTCTGCGCTTCAAGTATGGATTTAGACCTCTGTATTGTTGATTTAATGAGCTGATTTTGCCTCGAGAGTCAAGTGGCGCGTGACAGATAGCCAAAGTCCCCCCAATAGCCTTAGAGACCTAGGAGGGACCAAGTCCAACAGAAAAGAAGACCCCTAGACCAACCACAAAGAGATATAGCACCAAATCCAAAATCCACCAAAGGAGATCCACCAAAGAGAGAATCCTAGATCAATAGAGAATCCAAAAAGCCAACAGATTTGACCCCACATTGGGCGCCAGAAATGTAGACAATCTTATAGTACTAGCTATAGGCCTTGACCAAGGGAGTTGGAGAAAAACCAGAGAGAAAATCCCCTGTCCCTTTAGAAAAAACAAGTGAGATTTACCTGTTTCAGAAAATTGGAGATCTGTTTTCTAGACCCTCTAATTAAACACTCTTGACCCTTTTAAAAGTGAAGATAATAGTCCCAGACAAACTACTAGAAAGAGTTGAAATGAACAGTAATATATTCCAACAAAACACAAGTCAATTAGACAGTGAGGAACAGAGAGGGGATGAGTAAAGAGATAAGATAATCCCCCTAAAAATCTTCCCACACACGCATCATACAGCCAGTGCACAGACCACCCTGACCAATTCCCCACCCAAAATCCAGCCAAATTGAATAAAAACCCTCCAGAAGCGCTCCCCAACCTTCTTAAAAAGAGGCGGGCGGGCCGCCTGACGTCGGAGTTGTGGCCTAGGGTCAGGCAGGCCACTTCTAGACCCTAAAACACCCATACAACCAATAAAAACCCTAAAAACCCTAAAAACCCATAACTTCACTAATAAACAAGATAAAAACACATAAGACATACCAAAATGAAAAGAATATAAAGGAAAATAAGCTGAGACATAATAAGTGACCCTTGCTTAAGCCTACATAAGTACCACTAGGCAATAAACATCCGATGAATACCAATAATAACACCATAACTATCCTATAAAACAAGGTAACCACCCATAAGGGATACCAAAATGAAGAGAAACAAAAGGACATTAAGCTGTGACATAATAAGTGACCCTCGCTTAAGCCTCCATAAACACTACTAACTATCACCTAAAGATGAAAAAAACCACTAATAACCCCCTACATACCAAATACCCCAAATATGCACTCCAAAGGCCTACCCAGGTTTGGATCACCACACCGTGCATAATAATTATTTTGGAGTACATCTGAGTCCTCAGAGCCCCAAAATTTTAATTTATGTTTACTTTTTATTTTTTTCTTCAATTTTTTTTCAAAATTTCTCATTATTTTCTTACTAGTCTCCTCCTACTAAAACTCAAATTTCTAAAAATATTAACAATTCAGGCAATGACAATCCTACTTTGAAAGCTGCTGTAGATGAGCTTCCTGAATTCTCTAGCTCAAATTCCAAACTAAAGCATTGGGCCTCAACTTCAATGAAATTGAAACATTTTTTAAAACATGATAATACTTAAACCACCTTTTTTCTTCCCTTGATGATTATTTTGAGAAGAAAGATGTATGTAATATTTGCTCACAATATACCTTCTTAAAAAACATTTTTTTTTGTGTTAAATTTTCTCAACAAAATACTCTATTGCAAAAATTTCCTTTGAAATTGAGAAGATGAATTTTGGTCATATGCTAATGAAAGATCAATGGGCCTTAGATTTTGAAGAAAAAAATTCTTTCCTTCTATAGAATTTTGAAAAGGCTAAATTTAAAGCAGAGCATATGGAAAGAGCTCACCTTTTCTTAGAGAAAATAAAAGAAACTGAATTTCAAAGAGAGATGGCTAGTCATAAATTGGAAATAAAAGAAAGTTTTTAAAAAAATTCATTAAAAAATGTAAAAAAAATGGCCAATTTTATGAGGACACTAAAAAATTCCAAAAATTTTTAATTGATTAATTTTTTATTTGGTTAATGGTTAGGGAATGAACTTAATTATTACTTTAAATCTCATCAAAAATATTTATATCATGAGATTCTGATAAAATCATTTGTCCTTGCTGAAATCTAAAATTTTTCACTTTTGAAATTACAGATGGTAAAATAATACTGACACCTGTGCAAAAATAAACATTACCAACATAGTTTTATCACATCCCCACCAATTTTCATTTATAAATAAAGCTAATTCAATAAAACCCTATATCTGTTTGAAAAATTTGGCAGTACCCTTCCCTTCATTTCATTGAAGCAAGGGGTGGGTATCAATTTTGAGTTTCAGATTTGAAAATTTGGAAATAACCTCTCCTGAATTTTATTGAAGTAAGGGGTTCAAATAACAAAAATTTAATATAACTCCACAAGTTAAAAAATAAATAAATAAGATAAATCAAATTTACTACTTTTAAAGTAATGAAAGTCCCTCAAGCCAAAATGCAGATTAAGTCTAGAAACTAAGTTTGGGACTTTCCACAGGTATAGGCTAGATGAACCCCATATAAAAAGTTAATGTTAATATGATTACTTTTTATACAGCACAAGGTTTTCAGCTCATTAATTTAGTTTAGTAATTTAAAATATCAGATTTATTTATTAAAAATTTATGAAAGAATATTAAATATTTTACAACTTAAAAAATCCCCATACTTTTTTGATCTACCTAAATTTTTATTAAATTTATTACTTTGCCTTCTTTTTTACCTTTTTTATCCTTTGGATTAGCTTTTGACTTATTTTGAAGAAGCAGCAAAACTGAGTCAAGTTGTGACAAGATTCCAAACCTAGAGGAGATTTTGTTTTTTGGTTATTATTATGAGAAGAGCTCCAAACTAGTTAGATGATTCCATTTCCTAATGCAAAATCAATTATATACTTATGATCCAGAAATATAAACTGTCTCCTTTTATTTTAGCAGGTGAAGGAATAGGTTGTCAAATAATAGGATTGATATAAGAAAAGATCCCCAAAGTAATATAATTGGCATCATTCAAATTAGTGTGTATCTTGGTATTAAATCCTGAATGAGTAATCAGGGGGTATCAAATTTGACCAATCTGCAATCAAATTAATTGCAGATAAAAAACTTTATACCCCAATTATTGTCCACAATTTTTTTGATAATAATTTGGTTATTAGACATTTCACATGTCAAATTTGACCTCTTATCTCAAATTTCTCTACTCAATTTTTCATAACCACATATCAGACAACTTTCTGTCATAACCACATCTTGGCCTACTTTCATCTATAACCACATCTTTTACTACTCTCTGGATTTGCCTTCTACCTTACTGCACACTCCCATTCTCATCTCATCCTGTATATTATCTCCATTCAGAGCACCTTGCTATCTCATCTTCTTATTTTTTCTCCTTTAAATCTTTAATTATCTTAACATTCCCCATCATCATAGATCTTCTCAAAGGCAGCCTTTCCCCAGTTTTTTTTCAAATCTCACTACTCCCTCTTTCCCCTTCTCATCTGTGAAATCAAAGACCCTTCAATTAGAAAAAAGATGATCATCTCATTCTTGTCAACTGGCTAAAAACTAAATCTAACTATGATTCTTTTTTTGGTACTGAAAATGCAACTAAAGTAGGATGGCCCCCGCATCAAAAGTTAATGGTTATCTACTAATGGCCAATAAATAACAGAATAAGACCAAGTGAAGGATAGGTATTTTAACTTAACAGATTTCTGAACATTTCAAAAATTTCCAAGCCAAACACAAGAAGGCAGAGACTCTTTCATCTTCCACTGGTTTTAGTATTACCAACAATAATATCAGTGAGGGCATGAAATCAAAATATGATAAACTTGAATCTTTATGTCCTTACTTTAAAGAGATAGATGCTATTTCTGGAGAGTGAGCTGATTTTCATCCTTCAAAAATTTTAAATGGTGAAGATTCTATCTCCAAACATGATGTTTAAACAAATCTTTTCCCATCTTTTCATTAACTCCAGCCTCCCCTGTTCTAAACTCAAAAAATCTAGATAGATTTGCTATAGATCCTTACGACAATTCAAACCAACCCATTCTAAATCAAGTATGTTTTTTATCTTTTATCTTACCAGTTCTTTTATTTCTTTACATTTTCTTATTTCTAAAAAGGCTGAAGAACAAATGCAGGAGCCACAATCAACTGAGTCTGTAGCCAGCAACAATTATGAGGTGGAAAATTTGACCTTGAACAAAAATAGAAGGGCTTCAAGTAGTCTAAATTTCCACTCTCAAGGAAGAAAAAAAAGTGATACTTCATCTAAAACCCTTTTTTCTTCAATCAAAGAATTTTTGGATAAACATGATGCAGGTAAGTGATACCATACCCCTAATACTTTACTCTGCTTTTCTTCTACTTTTTTTTAATCTTTCTTATCATTCTAGAAAAATTTGAAGTTTCTAAAGAGACTCTAAAGTTTGAAAAAGAAAAATAAGATCTCTCATTTAGGAGAAATGACTTAGTACATGAATTGGAAGACTGGAAGTACAAGCTATCTTTACGGAAGGATGATAGGACACAAGACTTGGAGGGGAAGAAATTTGAGCTAACTCTTAGTATTTAAAGATAAAAAAAGAAGAGAAAACACTCAAGAATCAAAAAATAATTGAAAAAATGAAATATAAGCTTGATCTAAAAGAAAATTCTAAGAAGAAAATTTTTTAATAGAATGTGTTAAAGCCAATATATCTTATGATGAAATTGAATGTCTAATGAAATTTTTTGATGACTATTTTGTTTAATTTCTTTCACACTTCAACTATTCATAATTATTTGTTCATAAAATTTTAAAATAATTTCCTTTATTTAATTACTCTATCCATCATTAGTTGAATTTTTGTATTTTAATGTTAAAAATTCTTTTTTCAATAAAATTTTCAAGTCTCATTTGGAAATTTTCCGATCCCCCCCCCCTGCATTTTTTTGAAGTAAGGGGTGGGTATCACCTAAATTCTTTCAAGTAAAGAATCCTGAAAGTCCTATATGAAAATTTGGCATTACTACCCCCTGCATTTTATGGATATCACCAAAATTTCAAGTCAAAAACTTTGCAAGTCCAATATGAAAATTTAGTAATACCCCTCCTTCATTTTTTTGAAGTAAGGGATAGTTATCACCAAAATTTTTACAAGTCAAAAATTTTACATGTCAGATTTGAAAATTTGGAAATACCCCCCCCCTGAATTTTGTTGAAGTAAGGGGTGGGTATCACCAAAAATTAATATAATTAAATAAATTAATATATAAACAACTAATATATATCAATTTCTTTAGTTTTAAAGTAATGAAAACTCCTCTAGACAAAATGCGAATAAAATCTAGAAACAAATTTTTTTGACTTTCCACAAGTGTAGGCCAGAGGAGCCTCATGAAACAAATAAATGTTGTCAGGATTACCATTTATACAATACAAGGTTGTTAGCCCATTACTTTACTTTAGGAATTTAAAATTTAAGAGTTATTTATAAAAATTTATGAAAAAATTAAAAATATTTGATGAATCTACTCATCCCCATAATTTTTTGATCTACTTGAAGTTTTTTATTTTTGTTGAATTTACCAGATTTTTTTACCTTGTTTATTTGGTGGATTAATTTTTGACTGATTTGAAATGAACATCCAAAATGTGTGAAATCTTGACAAGATTCCAAGCCAGGTGGATATTTGGTTGTTCGGTAATGATCCTGAGAAGAGTTCCAAATTATTTCAATCACACCATTTTTCAAACCAAAATCAATCATGCTCTTATGGCCCAGAAAACATAAGCCATTTACTTTGATTTCAGCAGGAGATGGTATTGGTTGGCAAGTTATCAGATTTATATATGAGAAAATTCCAAAAGTAAGATAATTTGTGTCATTCCTATTTATATGAATCTTAATGTGGAATCTTGAATGAGTAATAATATCATTTGAAAATAAAAGATATTGGTTTCTGATTTCTTCCCATTTGGATTCACACCAATTTGGTATTCTAACTTTGGTAGCAAGCTGATGAGTATTTTCAAAATCATTATTGCAGAGTTTTTTAAGGAAAATAGCAAGAAAAATATTGAAAAAAGTTAAGGTTTTCAATAAGCACAAATTTTCATTTTTTTCAGCTTTAGATAATTTTTGAAGTAAAGAATAGATGCCTATGGAAATAAAATTAGAGAGATGATTTAAAGAATAAAAAATATATTATCAGACATTTCAAGAGAATAGCCTTTAACTATTCCTGGTCTCCAACCAAATCCAATCACAATACCACCCAACAAATTTGTATCCCTTGTTGGTAAGCAAACCAAAGCCTTTTGTTATAGTGTTATTATGAGATTGGATAGTTGATTAAAGGTTTCATCTTTTGAACCATTAAAAGAATGATTTTCATAAATAAATTGAGATTTAAAAAATTAGTGATAACTGCTTTAATTTCATTTCTCCTGATTTGGTTAAATATTTTAAATCTTCTGGTAACTCATTTGGATAAGAATTTTTTTGATCCACTTTAGTTTTATAGTAAACAATAATTAATATATGGCCAAATGAACAGTCCAAATGAATTTTATATTTTAAATTTCTTTTATTCTGCTGATTTTGATTATAATTATATTTTTTTATGTTTTGGATGATGATTGAAATGAAGTTTAATTCAAAGAAGTTGATAAAGATGATAAAGAGAAGGATGATAGATAATTAAAAAGTGATTCTGAAGAAATAGACATTTTTTTCTCTAAAAAAAAATTGTGTCAAAAATTAAAAAAATGGCAAAAAAAAAAACTCACAAACTTTAGTTTATTCAACCTTAAGAATTTTCTTGAATAAAATTAATCCAAATAATTGTTTTTTGAAGAGAAGTCAAATACTAAAACTGTCCTTGGAAGAAAAATTGAAACAAAAAAAAGAGTAACCAAAAAAATTTAAAAATAAAAACAATCATCAGTTTTGCCAAAAAAAAAATGAATTTTAAAGGTATTTGGTGCTGGAAATACCACTTAAAGTCCTTTAAAAGAATTTTAAAAAAATTTTGTATCAGAAAATTTATTCCCAAAAAAAATCAAAATTATGAACACACCAAATTTATTTTTTAATCAGCTTGAACTGTAAAAAAAATTTTTATAATATTCTGTAAAAAAAATAAAAATAAAAATAAATAATAAAAAATAATGTTAATAAAAATAATAAAAATTATCTTTTACAAACTTCTATATTATGCCTCCTTTTCTACCTCATTTCCCTCTTTTCTGTGTCCTCAAACCCCCCCTCCCCCTTCTTGATCTCCTCAAAACCCCCTTACCCCCCTTTTCCCCCCTTGAGGAACCTCTTTTCTCCCCCTTTAGCCTCCATACAGCCCCCCTCACACCCCTCATACACTCACCCCCCCCCCCCTCATCTCCTCTCCCCCCTCATCCCCTCACACCTCTCCCCCCCTCCACCCCCACCCTTCTTTTAATAGCTAAAATAATTTTTAGCAATATTTTAGATAAGAAAAGTGTCAGCCAGCCTATCTCAGGAGCCCAGTAAATTGTATAATAATTCATTGGGATCATTTAAGGGAATAAAATTATGTATTTTATGTATTTACAATAAAATATTTTATTGAATAATAAATTTATATAAATATTTTATGAATAAGTAAAATAAATATTATTATTTTTTATTATTAAGTAAATTTTTTATAACATAAAAAAAAATTATATTCTATAAAATCATGGCGCATTTTTATATATTTAATATTTCTAAAAATTAATAAATTAATTATTATATTATAAGTTCAATAATATTTAACTTATAATATAATTACAAATTAATTAATATACTAGATAAAATTTATCATATATTATTATCCATAAATATTTGGTGCTTTCTTGACCCTTAATTGTGTCAATAAAATTATTAAATAATTCAAAACAATTATTTAATATAATACTATATAAATTCTCTCTTTAAATTATTAATATTACTAAATTAACTATTTGTTTCAACTAGCTCAGTTATTAAATTACTAATATGTTTAAAACAATTTCTCTGTATAACTAATTGAAATTGATTACATAACTTTTGGCATGAAAATAGTTTTATTTGTTTTAATTAAACCCTTTACATCTTATTATGATACTTGTTTAGGATATTTTTTCTCACAGTTATCATGGTCTTATACTCATTTAGTTACTCATATTTTTAGTAACTTGTTTTGGGATTTTATGGTTGGAAAATTATTTACTTATTCATGGGTTTAATTTTTTGTTTCAATTTTTCTCTTAATTTGTATGTTTTAATTAATTTCTTTTAATCTCTTGTTTCACATTACAACTATATTTGTATATACAATTGAGGCACTTCAGAGGTATCCTTGACTATAAAAGGGCCTTGGATTTCCCCTTTGGAAGCCATCACTTACATTACACATTTTTTATAAAACTTACAATACATTATTTTTTATTCTTATTAGCATTATAATTCTAATATTAATACTCAATAAATCTAAGGTTGCTCTAAGTTTATTAATAATAATTTTTGATTACAGCACAGAGAAGAAATTTCTTACTTAACATTAATATCTTTTACTAATAACTTAAAACTCACTGTTGTGTTACTCCTCAAAAACTGCCATTGTACTTGTCTTATTTTGGTTTAATTATTTAATTTTTTTTGTTTTCCCCTTTTGTTGTTCCCTCCTTCTTTCTTCCTTTTCCTCTGTTCACTTTTCTTCTTCTTCCTCTCCTTCTTCCAGACGACCCACTGACAATTGGGGACCTTTCCAAACAAAAACGACCTTTTTGGACAAACATCATAATGCAAGGAGCACCTAGCGCAAAACAGAAATTTTTTTCCAAAACTGTGTTTTGAACTTGGTTTCAATCTTTTTGGTTTATATAATATTAAATTATTCAATGTGATTATTTGATCACTATAGTAAGTAAACCTTTGCAACTCTCAAATATATTATTAAATTTTTATTGCAATAACAGTGTTTTTGGTTTAATTGCTGAATCACTGAGTGTAAGTGATCATTATTTTTTAAAAAAAAAATTTTCTAGTTGACCATAAAACAGTTATAATCTTAGTCCTAGAGGATCATTAAAAAAATTTTAAATAAATTATTAAATTAATTTTATTAAATTTTTTTTTGATTTATTGGTTGACCATATTAGTACTCAGTACTTAGTCCCAATATTACCAATAAATAAATTTGGTATCAACTATTTTTGGTTGACTTATTAAACCTTTTTGTTTTTCCCTTAATAATTATTGTTATTTCCTAATAATATCATTTGTAATTACATATTTTTTGTATTACATTTTTATTTTTAATTAATTAATTTTTTGAATAAAATTTAAATTTTTTAAGAAATAATTTGATTATTTTTTGATTGAAAATATAAATTTAAATCATTAAATCCATTTAATCTTTTGTTCACAGTTTTCATGTCCAGTAGTTTGGCAAACAGCATTGATAATCTTCATGTAGATGAAATTGATGTGGATGTTGATAATGAATCTGTAGGTTCATCAAAATTAACTTACAAGAATTCTTCAGCTAACAAAAAACCTTCATAATCCTCAGGACATAGAAACGTCAGGAGAAGTGTCAAACCACCCTCACCAAACTACTCTTAAAGAATTAAAGCCTCAGATCAATCAGGGAAATCCCCTAAAGGGTATAAAAATAAAAAGTATCTCTCTGAGGCAACAAATAAACAATATTTCCAGCCATATAAAAGAACTGAAGGCGGAAAGAATGAAGTACAAGGCAAGAGTAGACAAACTTTAGCAACAGATTCAAGAGGTCTTAAATCACAAGCAGGTTCAACCTCCTCTTTTTCCAGCCTCTAAGCCTCAGCCTCAGCCTCAGCCCTATCAGGCACCCAGCTCTTTCAATCAAAGTCAAAACACTCTACAAGTGGAACAGTGGAAATGGGACTACCTGATGAGCCATTACCAACAGAATTTTCAGCAGCCAGAGGCTCAACACCCTGGCCCATCCAGGACACAAACCTACCATCAATCTCCTCAGACACATCCTTATCAGGGAGGCAGAATAAAGAAGGCACAGGGGATATTTCCTTCCTTGCCATTGTAAGTAATTTGTTTGATAAACATGTTGTTATGTATAATAAGAAATCTTCTCCCACAGGTAATATTGTGGATAATGGTGAAAAAACAGTTAAACCTTTGAAGAGACAACCTCCTTTAATGAGTAGCCCTAATAATGTAATTAGTAAATTATCATTTGATGAACCTTTACATTTAACTTCTACTTCTTTAATTAATCCTTCTCTTTCAATTGAAAATGATTCTGTTTCCCCTCAAGTCTATACCCTTCTTGAGAAAAATTCTGAGGATATATTGAAAAATACACTTTATTTTCATGTTGTAAAAGACAAAAATTTGAGAGATATATTAGTACATGAGAGTGATAGATTAAGAAATTTGCACTTAAATTGTAAAGTGAGCTCTTCTGTACAAGATACAGCTTATTTTAAAATCAAAGAAACTTTGAATATTGTTCTTAGCCAACAAAAAAAATTAAGAAGTGATCATAAAGCTATCTCAGATAAAAATATTCATCTGCATAAAACTTTGAGTGAGTTAAAACCTCTTATTGGCGAGAATTATTCATTGAAAAATGAAGTTAAGTCTCTAAACAATGAGTTGAAAAATCTGAAAAATGATTTCCAAGCTCTGATTACCAAATACACAGTTTTTAAGGACAAAAATGTTTTATCCCTTGCAAAAATAAATTACCAGAGGTCTGAAATTCCAAGGATAAGAAATTCTTTGTCTGACCTACAGGAAAAATTCTCAGACCTGACTGTCAATCATTATGGTGTACATGAAAATGCTGCCCATAAGTTGCATAAAAATAAAGGAAAGGGGCCTAAACAAAGCAGCTCTTTCCTTCCAAATATTTCAGCCATTAAACAAACTGACAATGAGTTTTTAAAGTCTTTTGCTTCAAGAAAAAAATATTTTAATGGTCGTGAACCAGATGGGTCTGTAAATAATGAAATTTCTGAACACCTGGCTAAACTTTAAGAATTATTAATGTTAAATAATTCTAATCAAAAGATGGACCATCCCAGTAGCCAGAACATTGGCTCAAACTGGATCAGTATCCCACTTTTGATGGTGACTCTTCATCTGACTGGCAACGCTTTGTTCAGAGAATTGATAATCTGAAAAACTCTTATAAATTGCCTGATAAAGAAATTGTCTCTAAATTAATTTCTTTATTTTTCAATTTGTCTTTAATGTGGTATGAATCTGTCTTATTGTAAAATCAGCATTATACTTGGAAAGATTGGAAAACATTAATTGAAAATCAATTTGGTGGTTCCAACTTCAGAATTTCCCAGCAGAGAATATATGAGACTGCTAAATATGTGTCCTCCTCTTCTGAAAAACATATTTTTTTCCTTATAAATATTACAAAAATACTTATAGCCATGGATCCTAAAATGGATTATGATATTTGGAGAGATAATATTCTCTATGAATTTCCAAATTCTCTGAGAGATTTGATTGTGGTAAGGACTGAGCATGTAAGAGAAAATTCTTCCTTTATTAGTATCTGTAATGAAGTTCTACTAAATCATAGATATGAACCAAGGAATTATCCTGTAAAATCTTATCATGACCAGAAAATTCTTTCCACAAAACTTCCAGACAAAGCTGATAGACCTTCTTCCCCTGTTGCACCAAAGAAATATGCAACTAAAACTTGTTTTAAATGTAAAAAACCTTAGCAGAAAGGACATATTTGTGATAAGAAACTTCATCTTCTTGAACAAAATGAAGAATCTGAAAATACTCAATCTAAGCTGGATGATTCCTCAAGTGAGTTTGATAGCAATATCTCTTATGACCATGATTCTTCTCAAGAAGTTCTAGTTTTAGAAAAGGATATGCAATATTTAGATAAGTCGTCTGAAAATTGTGATATTGACTTATCTTCTGTTGAAAATGCTGAAGTAATTAGAGATATTACTGACATTTCTATTTTAATATCACCTTTGAGAGCAACAGGTATCATAACTGGTAAAAATTTTGAGGTTATTCTTGACTCTGGTGCTGGAGGAAGTGTGGTGTCTGAGAAAGCACTGGCTTCTGTGGATATGGATTATCATTGCAAATTATTACCTATAAAATCTGAAAAATGGAAAGGTTATGATTCTGTTTTATGTCCAATTGGAAAATACAAGACCACTGTGTTTTTTTAATTATAATGTTGGTTTTTTCAGAGCTATTTGTGAATTTTTTGTTATGAAAAATGATAATTTAAGAAATTGGTTTATCATGGGAAATGACATTTTAACTAATTTTGGCATTAAATTGGATCCTTCTAACAATTGTTTTACCTTGGGCATGAATGGGAAAAGAAAATTTAAAATTTCTTCTCTTAAAAAGCATTCTGCACCCTTATTAAAATCTTGTCACTCTTTGATCCAATTTAAAGCAGAAAAATAGAGGAAATGGATGTCTTATTGTCTGAAAATGATACAGCTTCATTTGGTGATCAATTGACTGATGATCAAAAAGATTCAATAGTGGCATTAATTACATCTTTCCCAATGGCTTTTGCTCTCAGTTCTCATGTATTAGGATTGGTTAAAGAAGAAATGAAAATTTCTTCATCCTGAAAATTGGATGAAATACCTCCTAGCCTTAAGAAAAAACCTTATACTTCTTCTCCCATAAAGAGAAAAGATATTGAAGATAATATCTCAACTTTATTTAGTATGAATATAATCAAGAAAGTTGATGTGACACCCAAATATTGTGTCATCTCTCCAGTTCTGATTTCTTATGAAAAGGATAAAGCTAGACTTTGTGGAGATTATAGACCTTTGAATACCTATACTTTGGATGATATTTATCCTTTACCTAGTATTAGCTCTATCTATGATAACTTTCAAGGTGCAAAACTCATAAGCTGTCTAGATGGTAATAAAGGTTATCATCAAATACCTGTTGAAAAATCTTCTCAAACTTTTTTACTAATTGCAACCCATATGAGAATTTAAAAATATGTTAGGACACCTTTTGGCCCTAAAAATTCCCCTTCAGTATTCCAAAAAGTAATGGATAACACATTTCATGAGGAAATAGTTGAAGGATGTTTAATGGTTTATATTGATGACATCATAGTTTTTTCTAAAACTTTTGATGAACATACCCAAAACTTAAATAGAGTCTTCTAGAAAATGGATGAAATTGACATGACTCTCTCCTTAAAAAAGTGTAAATTTGGTTTTCAATCCCTGAAAGTTCTAGGACATGTAGTTTCTGGCTTAAAAATATGTGTAGACCAAGGAAAAGTTTCTGCTATCCAAAATGTGACAGAACCAACTTCTGTAAGAGAAATACAAAGTTTTTTGGGAATGTGTGGCTACTATAGAAAATATATTAAAAATCATAAAGTCATAGCCTTACCACTTACCAAACTAACAAGAAAAGATGTGGCTTATATGTGGAATGAGGATACTCAAAGAGCTTTTGATACATAAAAGAAATGTTTAATGTCAGCTCCAATAGTTGCCCTTCCTGATTTTAATAAGCCTTTTGTTCTTTATACAGATGCAAGTTTTTTTAGACTTGGTGCTGCTCTACACCAGAAACAAATTATTAATGAAAAAGTTTCAGAAGTAGTAATTTGTTCTATTTCAAGAACCTTGAGAAAGAGCAAATTGAAGTATGGTGCCACTCAGCTAGAGTGCTTAGCAGCTGTATGGGCTTTAGAAAAGCTTCATTATTATTTAGATGACCAAAAGTTTGAATTAGTTACTAATTTCAGTGCTGTGAAATCCCTCTTGAACTTGAAGACACCAAATAGACATATGTTTAGGTGGCAGCTTGCTGTTTAAGAATAAAGAGGTAGAATGACTATTATTCACAGGGCTGGAAATTTTCATTCAAATGTAGATATGTTTTCTATATTACCTCTTCCAAATGATGTTTCAAATCCAGCTTATGTACTTGAAGATGATACAATAATTATACATGGTATATATATTGTTGATATGGAAGAGAAACTATTGCAATTAATTCTGGATTCATATGATTAATATTATGATTTAAATAATTTAGTTACAATATTTAATGATCCAAAGAATGCTTTTATTCAAGCATCAATAAAAAATCTTCCTCCAAAGTACCAAAATTCTTTAAATAAGGGAAAGTTTTCCATTGAAGATGGTTATATTTGTCACAGGAGAAAACTTAGAAATGTCACTTTTATTCCTCCTTCCATGAAAGAGAGCATCTTAAACCTTTTTCATGATGACATATTGGCAGGACATTTTGACCTTGAGAAAACTTTAATCAGAATTAAAAACACTGCTTGGTGGGCTAATATGTCTGAAGACACTAAATTATATGTTGAATCTTGTGATTCTTGTCAAAAATCCAAATGACTGACAGGTAAAAGAGCAGAATTTTTAAAACATATTGAAGCACCTGATTCTCCTTGGCAAATCATTAACATGAATTCTTTCACTGGTCTTCCTGTAGCAGGTAATGACAGTTATAACTCTTGTTGGGTAATAGTGGATAGATTCTCCAAAATGTGCAAATTTATTCCCACCCACAAAGATGTATCCACAAAAGAATTAGCTTTCTTATGGTGGTATTTTATGTTTAGTATTATTGGATTTCCAAAAGCCATTATCTCTGATAGAGACCCTAAATTGACATCTGAATTTTGGATGTCTTTGATGGATATTTGTGGCTGTGAGTTAAAATTATCTACAGCTCACCATCCTCAGACTGATGGTCTAGCTGAGAGAATGATTAAAACTCTGGAAGATATGATTAGAAGGTATTGTGCCTTTGTATTAGAATATAAAGACAATGACAGAAATACTCATGACTGGTTTACTCTATTTCTAGGTCTTGTATTTGCTTATAATAGCACTGTTCATTCTGTCACTGAGAAAAAGCCTTTTGTGCTTTGTTTAGGTTATGTCCCAAATACTCCTGCTCAAATTCTCAATAATAAATTACCTAAGTTGGAACTACACCCTGGTGTAAAGTATTTTATGCAACTACAACAGCTATGCAGAAAACATGCCCAAAGCTGTATTGATAAGGCATTTGAGTATGAAAAGAAAAGATGGGATAAATCCCATAAAGAATACACATTTAACAAGGGAGATGAAGTGTTGATATCTACTGTCCATTTTAATTTATAAGGCAATAACAAATTAAAAGATCCATTTGTAGGACCATTTGTTGTTCAAAGAATGGTTGGAGATAATGCAGTAGAAGTTGTATTGTATTCTCCATATGATAGGAAACATCCTGTTTTGCCCATTTCCTAGCTTAAACCTTATACTTCCAACAGTGACTTATTTCCCAAAAGAAGTGGAAGACCTAAGAGAAACCCTAAGGAAGTCACAGGAACTGCAGAAATTGATAAAATTCTCAAGGATAGAATTATCACTTTTGAAAGAGGTATTGAATATTTATTGAGATATAAAAACAAATCATTTGAACATGATGCATGGATACCTGGAAAAGAAATTTCTAATCCTCCTACTCTATTGAAAAAGTATAAAAAGAAAAAATTATAGCATTTTTTCATTGTTTTTTTAGAGTGAGGGAGTGTCAGCCAGGCTATCTCAGGAGACCAGTAAATTGTATAATGATTCATTGGGATCATTTAAGGGAATAACATTATGTATTTTATGTATTTACAATAAAATATTAGGGGGTGTCAGCTCTGGAAAATCTGCACTTAACTTAAGTCAGGATTTCAAACCAAATCAGCACTTACAAATCAGCACTTAAATTTTGCAAAAAAGTCACTTATTTCAAAAAAGGGTGCCATTTATGACCTCAAATCAGCACTTTTTTCCTGTTTTTTTTCACAACCACATTTTTTCACAACATCCCTTCCTTTCTTACCCCATTCTTATCGCATGTGACACTGACCTTCCTTGCTCCCTACCCATCAATCATTGGCACACACCCCTTCCTAACATTTTCAACATTTTATTACAACATTTTGACCAGGCATGTTTACATTCTTTTTTACTTATTTCTTCTACCTCTTAATCTCTTTCCTTGTTATGTACCAGTTTTATAATGCCTCCCAGACATTCCAAATCTCAAAAGGTAACTCAAAAACCTGCTTTGTCACAAAAGTTTTCTTGTAAAGCAAGCCCCGCATCTGAAAAATCAAAGTCAGGTCAGCTAAAAAAGGATGATTATCTCATCATAATCAACTTCCTTAAAATAAAATAAAATTATGGTGCATGTTTTGGATGTGAAAAGTCCACTTGTATTGGACGTCCACCTTCTTCAAAGGTTAATGGCTACTTATTGATGGCCAATAAAGTAAGGAAAAAAAATAGGGGGAGAATCGATTTCAATCCTAAAAAAATGAAGGAGAGATTTAAGAGTTATCAATCAAAATATAAAAAGGCTCATCATTCTTTGGTATTGAAGATGATGATTTGGAGATTGGAATTACTACTGTTTCCAAAAAGCTGAATGTCATGTGTCCTTTCTGTGAGGAAATGGATAATCTATTTGGCTCCCATGTTAATGTAAACCCTTGGTTTCTACACAATACTACTAAGGATATACCCTCTGGATCCAAACCTTCCTTTAATCCTCCCAAAACACCTTTACTTGAAGGAGATCAATCCCCTCCACCTTCTAACCATAGTTCAGCTGAAAATGATCCTTACTATCAAGTAGAACAATTATATTGCAGCAGATCTGAATCCTCAGAGCCACAAAATTTTAATGTATGTTTACTTTTTCTTTTTTCTTCAATTCTTCTCTAAATTTCTCTTACTTTCTAGTCTTCTCCTACTCAAACTCAAACTCCATTAAAGAATCTTGATTCTGGAAATTTGAATTCTGCTTTAGAAGCTGCTTTAGATGAACTTCCTGAAGCCTCTTGTTCAAGCTCCAAACTAAAGAAACGAGCCTCAACTTCAATCAACTTGAACAATCTTTTAAAACATGGTAAAACTTCAACAAGCTCAATTGGCTCCCTTGAGGATTATTTTTAAAAAAGGATATAAGTTAGATTTTCTTACTATATATCTTATTCATTAGCTTATTTTTTTCATTTCTCTTTTTGTAGAAAAAAGCTGTATTCCAAAAAATGCCCTTGACTTTGAGAAGATGAAGTTTGATCATATGCTAAGAATGATCAGCAAGCCTTAGATTTGGAAGGAAAAAAATTTGAGGCAGAGCAGATGGAAAGAGTAAATGACCATCAATTTCAAAGAGAAATTTCTACTTGTGAATTGGAAAAACAAGAAAGTTTTAAAAAAAGATTTCATTATGGAATGTTTAAAAAATGGCCAATCTTATGAGGAAATTAAAAAATTGTTTGAACTTTTCAATTGATAAATTTTTTTCAAGTTAAATTAATTTTGTTTGATTTCTTTTTGGTAATATTTTCATATATGCTGACTTATAAAAGGTCTTGAATATAGTACTTTTTTTTGACAAATTTTTGAAAATATCATACAATTTTTCTATCTTTACATTCAAGTCAATAAGTTTTCTTATACTTTTTTTGACAAATATTTGAAAATATAATACAATTTTTCTATCATTACTTTCAAGTCAATAAGTTTTCTTATCTTAAAACTTCTAAGTCATTAAAATTCTACATCTCTTTTGAAAATTTGGAAATACCTCCCATTGAACTTGATTGAAAAAAAGGGTGGGTACCACCAAATTTTTCTAAGTCATCAATTTCACATGTCAGATTTAAAAATTTTGCAATACTCTTCCCTGCATTTTATTGAAGTAAAGGGTGAAAGTCACCAAAATTTAAAATATTACATAAATTAATTAATATATAAATAAGATATTTCAAATCTACTACTTTTAAAGTAATGACAATTCCTCATACCAAAATGCAGATCAAGTCTAGATACTAAGTTTGGGACTTTCCACAGGTATAGGCTAGAGGAACCCCATGAAACAAATTAATTTTGTCATGATTAACTTTTATACAATCCAAGGTCATTGGCTCATTACTTTAATTTGGTAAAGTGACATATCAAATTTATTTATTAAAAATTTATGGAAGAATATTAAATATTTGGTGACTCTACAAATCCCCATACTTTTTAGAACTACCTAAACAATTTTAAAATTTACTACCTTTTTATTCTTTTTTTAACTTGTTTATTTTTTGGATTAACTTTTTACTGATCTGGAAAGAGCAACCAAAATGTGTGAAGTCTTGACAAGATTCCAAACCTGGAGGATTCTTTGTGGTTTGGTGATTATCGTAAGAAGAACTCCAAAATGTTTTGATGATTCTATTTCCTAATCCAAAATTGATTATACATTTATGATCAGTGAAATATGATCAATTTCTTTAATTTTAGCAGGTGAAGGAATAGGTTGTCAAGTAATAGGATTAATATATTAGAAAATTTCATAAGTAAGGTAATTGGCATCATTTGAGTTGGTGTGAATTTGGTTATGAAATCAAGAATGAGTGATTATAACATTTTAAAACATTAGATAATCACTGCTAATATCTTCCCATTCAGAGTTGTACCATTTTGGTATTCCAAGTCTTGTAGTAAGTTCATGATTTTTTCCAAAGCTTTATTCAAGAGTTTTTTAAGTCAAAGAGCAAGAAATTAATTAAATGAAGGTAATTTAATCCATTTTCAAAAATCATTATCTAATTAAGCTTTAGATTAAGATCTGAGTAAAGAATATATGCCTATATAATTAAATTCAGTAATATGATATTAAAAAATACAGAAAAATTTTTAAACATACCAAGAGAAAAACCTTTATCAAATTCAGGTATCCATCTAATACCAATTATAATACCAGAAAACAAATTCTTATTCCTTAAAGGCAAGTGACCCAAAGCCATTTGAAAGAGTGTTATGATAAAATCATGGAGTTGATTAAATGATTCATCTTTTAAACCATTAAAAGAATGGTTTTCAAAAATAAATTGAGGTTTGAAAGTATTATTAATAACAGCTATAACTTAATCACCTAGAATTTTGGTTAATTAATGTATATTTTCTGGTAACATTTTTGGAAAATTGTTTTTTTCCAACTTTAGTTTTATAGTACTTGATTTTTGAAATATGGCCAAATTTTTGATCCAAGTGAATTTTTTTTAAATATCTTTTATTTTGTTACTCTTCATTTTTCATCAATGTTTTAGATTATAATTGAAAAGAAGTTGAATTTGAAGATGATAATGAAGTTAAAGAAGAAGAAAGTGAGGTAAGTGGTGAATCTGAAGTGAAAGACATGTATTTTTCTACATAAAAATTTGTTACTTTTCAAATACCCAAAATTATACATTAAAAAAAATCACTTATTTTAAATTAAAAAATAATTCCTCAAAAGACAAATAAGAATTTTTTTATTTCACTTGAACTTGATGAATATTTTTCTCTAAAATTCAGAAAAAAAAATTTGAAAAAACTGTGAAAATTTTATTTTCCCTTCCCTATTACCCTGTATTCCCCCCTCCAAACCCCCCTCCCACCTCCCCAAAAACCCTTGTACAAACTCCCCCTCCAACCTCCTCACATTCCCCAAATCCCCCCCAATCCCCTCCCTCTAATCCCCCTCTCCTATCCCCCCTCCTATCCCCCCTCCTATCCCCCTCAGAACCCCCCCCCCCCCCAATCCCCCCCTCAGAACCCCTTTAATCCCCCCTTTCAATCCCCCCTTCCAATCCCCCCAATCCGCCCCTCAAAACCCCCCTACCTCCCCCCCTCATTCCTCCTTAACAATTCACTAACAAATATTTAAGTTACTGAATGATTAATTGTAATTGTTAAGGTAGAATGAGGGGGGGTAGGGGGGATTTGAGGGGGGGATTTCAGGGGGGATATCAGGGGGGGTTCTGGAGGTTCTGAGGGGGAAAGGAGGGGGATTTGGAGGATTTGGAGGGGGTTGGAGATGAATGAATGATGGGGGGAAATGAGGACACCAACAAGGGGGAGAAAGGGAGAGATGAGACCAAAGAGGGAGAAAAGGGAGGTTAGAGTGAGCCAAGGATGGGCGAATAAGGAAGCCAAAGGGGGGGAAAGGGGGATATATCCATTCCAAGGAGAGGGTAAAGGTGGGAAAAAGCCCAGGCCAAGGGGGGATAAAGAATAGGATGAATGAGAGAAAAGAGGAAGGGAGAGAGAGAAAAAAAGGTTAATTTTACCTATAAATTTAAAAAAAGCACGTACAAAAAAACCAAAAAAAAACCCCCCAAAAGAAAAATTAGCAAAAAATTAAGTAAAAATGAAAAAATGACTTAAATGGAGAGATGAGTTGAGAAAAAAGAAATAGAATTGAAATTGTTTGAGTGATGTAAGAAGAGAGGAGAAAACGGATATGAGTGAAGAAAAAAAAGAGAGCAACTGAAAAAATATGCTTTTTCAGAAAATATGTGATTTCATGTTGAGTTGATGAAAGAAAACACAGAGGGATAAAAAAAGAAGACTTTAACAGAAAATTCAAAAACAAAATAAATATGCAAAAAAATTACCACTCTCAGTGAATAAAACATGCAAATTTATCATTTGAAGAGTATTAAAAAAAAATTAAAATTGTGTTGAAAAATGTTGGAGTGTTATTGGAAGAATTTTTGCCTTTATACTAGTTGATTGAGAAATAGAAGTGTTGGATATAGTTGTAGGTGAATCAACTTGTTCATCTTCATAAAGCTCTAACCATTGATCTTTGAGGTCAGCAAGTAGGTTATGAAGTATAATGCAACACAGAATCCAGTTGATCACCGCCTCCATTTCATATTTATTTCTAAGAGGACTCCTTAATTCCTTTAAACTTGAAAAATGGCCTTTCAAGATTCCAATAGAATGTTCAATATGGACTCTTGACTTTGCCAAATGATTTTTGAACTTGGCATTTTGACTGTCTTCTGAAGCTGCTCCCTGAAAAGCAAGAAGTACATGATTTCCATTTGCATAAGTAGAATCAGCAAGAAGATACTGATCTTCATCAAAGAATTTTTCAGGTTCATTTGAAATTTGTATTCTTTGGAAGATGTAGGAGTCATGACATGAGACAGGATAACCAGCAAAGAATGATATAAATTTTTTGTTAACGTCAAATATAAGCTGAACATAAATTGAATATCTATAAAGAATATACAGTTGTTTGTGTTAGTTTAAAAGAGAATGAAAGGAGTTGAAAATAATCTACCTTTTTTTACAGTCAAAGTAATTTTTTCCACCATGAGCTGGTTTCTGGCTCAAAGGAATAGTAGTACTGTTAACAAAACAAATACATCCTGGGAAGCCCTCTGCTTGCATAACCTGAGATGATTCAAGTTTCTCTTCTTTTGTTGGCCAGGTGAGAAGTTGAGATTCCAAGGAGTTGATGTCAGTGACGCATTTTTTGGTATAAGTGTTAACTGAACCATACCCTAAATCAAGGACATTTTCTAAATGTTTCAAAGTGGCTCCATTACCATTGTAACCCAAACAATATAGTGTGATGGCCAATTGAATTGAAGGATTTTGTTTTTTTTTGAGAATAATTGTTAAATATGGGATTATTTTGAATAAGCTCAAGCAATTTAAGGAAAAATTCTGGAGAAGTCCTGAACAACTGTCTAAAACTGGGTGTAGATAGGCTAAGAAGTGTTTGGATGGTGTACTTGGGGGTATGAAGTACTTGAGGCTTTCTGGGAAGAAGGTAACATTTTGTGGCCATTTTTGATAAAAAGACAAAATCTTCTTCTAGATCAGAATCAGAATTTCAATCAGAGTCCAAGAGCAGTTCAAGAGCCATGAAAGTCATTGCTTTATGTAATTTATCACGATTTGAAAGTGAGGAAGGCATGACTCTTATATGATATGATATGAAAATGTAAATGATGTTCAATTTTTTGAGTTATGAAGTGTTATGCTGCAGAGTGCTGTGTATGATTGGGATGATGCTGAAAAATCAGTGAAATGGGACTTGATGGTGAAATCAGCACTTTTGGTTGAGAAAGTGCGGATTTGAGTGAAATAAATGACTTATTTCATTTTGAAATTTACCTGTATTGGGGCTAGTGTGTTTCGGAAATCCGCACTTAAATAAGTGCGGATTTGCCAGAACTGACACCCCCTATTTTATTGAATAATAAATTTATATATATATTTTATGAATAAGTAAAATAATTATTATATTTATTTTTATTATTAAGTAAATTTTTTATAACATAAAAAATATTATATTCTATAAAATCATAGTGCATTTTTATGTATTTAGTATTTTTAAAAATTAATAAATTATTTATTATATTATAAGTTTAATAATATTTAACTTATAATATAATTACAAATTAATTAATAGAATAAATACAACTTATTATATATTATTATCCATAAATATTGGGTGCTTTCTTGACCCTTAATTGTGTCAATAAAATTATTAAATAATTCAAAACAATTATTTAATATAACACCATTTAAATTCTCACTTTAAATTAGTAATATTATTAAAATAATTATTTGTTTCAATTAACTCAGTTATTAAATTACTATTATGGTTAAAACAATTTCTCTGTATAGCTAATTAAAATTGATTACATAACTTTTGGTGTGAAAATGATTTATTTATTTTAATTAAATCCTTTACATCTTATTACGATACTTGTTTAGTATATTTTTTCTCACAGTTCTCATGGTCTTATACTCATTTAGTTGCTCATATTTTTAGTTACTTGTTTTGGGATTTTAGGGTGAGAAAAGTATTTACTTATTCAAGGGTTTAATATGTTGTTTCAATTTTTCTCTTAATTTGTATGTTTTAATTAATTTCTTTTAATCTCTTGTTTCACATTAAAACTACTTTTGTATATACAATTGAGACGCTTCAGAAGTATCCTTTCCTATAAAAGGTCCTTTTATTTCCCCTTTGGAAGCCATCACTTACATTACACATTTTTTATAAAACTTACAATACATTATTTTTTATTCTTATTAGCATTATAATTCTAATATTAATACTCAATAAATCTATGGTTTCTCTAAGTTTATTAATAATAATTTTTGATTGCACTGCAGAGAAGAAATTTCTTACTAAACATTAAGATCTTTTACTAATAATTTAAAACTCACTGTTGTGTTACTCCTCAAAAACTGCCATTGTACTTGTCTTATTTTGGTTTTATTATTTTATTATTTTTATTTCTCCCTTTTTTTGCTCCCCCTTTAGTTCTTCCTTTTCCTCGGTTCCCTTTTCTTCTTCTTCCTCTCCTTCTTCTAGACGACCTGCCAAAAAAAAGGGTGGTGGAGGAGAGATGATGGAGGAGGTGGTGAAGGGGGTGGAAAGGGATAAGGGGGGAGGGGGGAGAGAGGTGAGGCATCCTAAAGGGATGAAAAAGAACACCCTAAGTGGATAAAAGGTGGGAAAGGTGAGAAATGAGGGGTGAGGAAGAGAATAAGGGGGGGAAGGGGGATTGATGCAGTCAAGAAAGGGGGGAAAGGAGGGAAAAAGAGCAGGAAAAGAAAGAAAGAAGGGAGATAAAAGCACCATAGAATATTTTGGGGGGCTTTCTAGCAAGTCCTCAACTTGAACTTCTATTCAACATAGATGGAACTCAGACTAAAATTATAATGAATTGATACTGAGCTTTACTTTGAACTCATCTTGAGCTATTAACCAATAATTGATTAGTCTGTTCTGGAATAATAGTGAAAGTTTAATGAATAATTTATAGAAATAATGACAAGGGCAGATCAAGAATCTTATCCATTCACAGAATTTTTTTCATAAGACATAATTTAATTTTAATTTTGAATTTTACTTGATCATTAAAAAGACTTAAAATTAAACTATTTATTTAAAAAGCATCAATTTTAACTTCTCTAATGAATTTATTAATTTTTTTTTGAAAAAAATATATAATAAGTTCAGTGGTTCTTTTCATTGATAACTCCTTTTAAGTAAGAATTTGAAGCTTTCATTTTTTAATTTAAACCATATTACCTGATTTTATTTTGTATTTTTATTATTTCTGATTATGCAATATAAATATTTTCAGTTAAATGTATTTATTTAACAAACATATTGAACCATCAAAATTCTCAAGTATTTTATTCTATAATACTTTGAAAAGTCTCATAATTAAAAATATAAAAGATAGCAATGTGTTTTCTCAATTTCTGTTTCAAGAAAGTCCTCTCATAGCTTCTTTACACTAAGCACTAATAATAAATGAATTGTTTTATTATAAATTTAGAAAGAAGTATAATTCTTACACCAGATTTCAATCAATTTTTTTACATTTTTATATGCAAGAAGATGATTAAAATTTAAAGAAAATATTTTTTTCCTTTTTTTTTGTTCTATTTAATATTCAACTACTAAGAATTTTTAAAATATTTATTTATTCAATGTAATACATATATGATATTCTGGAACTTTTCATGATTTATTTCATCAAAATTGCATGGAAATACGGTTATTTGGTAGATTAATCTAATGAGTTGAAATAATAAATTATTACTCAGTAGATTTTTCATATGAAAAACTGAAATTCAAGCTATATTTAAAATTAAAAGATAATAAAAACAAATTAGTATAAATTTATTTAAACTTCAATTTTAGTGCTTGATTTTGCTTCAATGCTGTATTGTTGTATAATTTCAGCGTCAACTTGGGAATAAGAACCATATATTTCACAAAGTGTTAACATGTTAAAAAATGTGCTTCAGATAAAAATTTTCTATTTTATTATTGTTCAAGAACTTAATTAAACAGGTTGAAGTGGTACTTTTTGATAATTCTATCAGTTTCAAATTGAAAAACTATTATATGATATTTATTTTTTAAAAAGACACAATAGGCACTTTAGATTATGCCCATGTAGCAGAGCAGCTGTAAAGGCAATAATATTTTGATTAAAAATAATATTATTCCATATTTAAAATGAATAGAAAAAATATTTCAATTCTATGGTGCTGAAAATAAATTAAGTGAAATTTTTCAGGTACACTTTTTAAGTCTTTAGAATAAAATTTTTGATAGGAGTAATTCACAACTGAACACTTACACACTATTCTAAAATTAAATATATGGGTTCAGGATCTATTAATAATTCATTTGAATAATGATATTCATGCTAATTGGTAGATCTTATATGATGTTTCTATTCAATTTCTAAGTGTATGAAAAACAATCACTTTGATATTTTATTTAAACAGAAGAATTTAAAAATCTTCTTGAAATTTGCCTTATTGCAAAGCAATACTGGGATGAATATATTGTTATAAAAATTAATATAAATAGAATTATTTCAAATCTTCATTACATATTTAAAACAGAAAATAAATATTAAAATTAGGCTTTTTATAGAAATATATATTGATTTAAAGATAATTACTTATTTGTTTTAGAAAACTGCCAATATTATCCTGTGAGGCTTCCCTTCAACTTACAAATATAAGTCTAAAAAATTAATATGATACTCTGAAGACTCTATATGATTTTTACCTAAAGTAAAAAAAAATTTTTGAAGTACTTCAAATCTAATCAAAAGAGCTGATACCTTTTTTATACAATATAGTTGTATTAAGTTAATTTTAAGTTTTTTTCTTAATCTGCCATATGGAAAGAAATCAGATCATAATAATATATGATCAACTTAAAACTATTTTCAATATCATAATTTATCAAAATGATTCTTAATTTGTACTTATTTTCACAACTTCAAAGTATTTAATAAAAATATATTGATATAAAAATATAATTATTTTTTTAATTTAAAATACTTAATAAAAAGTCTAAAAAAGTATAAATTTTTTCATGGCTTAACTTAGCTAGAACCACACTTGGAAACAGGATTGCATTGTGAGTTCAATATAAGTTCCACCAAAAACATGATAAATATTTTTTTCAAACATATATAGTCATTGCAATGAATAAAACTAGTAAAAGAAAGAACTCAGAAATTTTTTTCTGTTACTGAATAGATTATTGTAAATATATTGAGGAAGATAAATTATTAAAGTTTCTTAAATCTGCAGTTATTACAGTCAATTATCCAGTTATATATAGTAATCTCAAAACAAGAAATGAAGCTAAATGGTTATATATGTAGATAGATATTTTCTTCAAACTTTAATTGAATTATTTAATTTAATTCGAAGATATTTTTAATCTAACCAACATATTTTACTATTAAATTTAAAATTAAATACAATAAACTCACAAAATACATAAGTTCAATTGTTTAAAATTTCTTTAAATGTTTTGTTTTAGTTTTCAACTTTTTGCTACAATTTTCCTATTATATTATTTATTTATATCATATATACTTATCAGAAGCATACTGTCAATTATTTTGTAAAAAAGTAAAATTGTATTTCATTGCCAATTATTTTATTATATTACTTTCTTAGTCTTAAAGTGCATGGTAAATAAAAAATATTAAATAAAGATGTATAAACTATAGGTTTAAGTTCAAAAATATCAATAAAAGATAATTATTAATCATTTTTTATATTGGAAGAATAGAGCTGTAGTGTCACGCGCCACGTGACACTCAAGGCGAAAGTAGCTCATTAAATCAATAATAAAAGGCTCAAATCCATACTCGAAGCGTAGAAAGCAATTCTCCATAGCAACTGCGACTTTCCTTTGTGTACTCGCTATCCAATTGCACTAGTCTAAACTCTAAATCTAAATTAGTCAATATCTCAATAGTATGTCTCAGTCTTCTCTTCAATAAGAAACACAAAGCGCAATAGTCAATGTAATAGTGCACTAAGAGGGTAATTAAATGTCTGTGAATTATTAAAAGGGGTAGTGAGCATGGACGGAATGGATAGTGGAGGATTAAGGGGTTAACGGATGTTAGTTAGGAGGGTCCAGGTGTAATGGATATATTTCAATGGTCTGTGGTGTGCGGAATAGTGAATGGGTATGAGGTCAATGTGAGGAGGAGTAAAGGATATAAAAAGGGTTGGGTTTTTGGTTTGATATTCCTTAGAATTAAATTATATAACGTATTTATAATTAATTGTGGTAAAACTTTAAGTGAAATCATTATTATTGTATCTTTCTTACTTTTCTCAATAATCATTCCTAAATCTTAAAACTTGATTGTTGAGTTTCCAACACTTTGTGAGATTATAAGAATTTTAACATAACCTTTAAACTATATTGGAATTCTTCTTGAACATATCTCCAAGCAGTAGTTCTTCCTTTGAGTCATCTTCAAATCACTTCCTTGAACCATCCCTCTGAGCTTCAAAGAAGTATCTAAACTCCTCATCTCACTTACAGGAACATCCTTGACCTTGTGCGTAAGTCTTCCGGTGACATGTAGTTTGAGGGTGTGGACTCTGATGTTCACCCAAAGAATAGAGTATACTCTCCATTTTTCGCTACCTCAATTGACAACCTCTCAATCTCTCCACACACCTTCTTCTACCATGTCATTTCTTTTAATTCTATTACCACCCCCCACCATTTTATTTCACTCCTGATACATTCACTACACTCTCTAAGCTTTAAAATTTAAGTTTAAGCCCTCCTCACTATTCCCCTTCAGTCTATTTTCACTTTTAACACAATTACATCCCTTTCACTACCATTCTCATTCCTCACCACTCCTTTCTTGCCTCTCCCTACACTACCCCACCCCTTTCAACCTTACCCTATCTATTTTTGCCTCAACTTCACCCCACTTCTTTTATAACTAATTAAAATTCTTTTGCTTTCAACCCCCATCTTTTCACTCTTCACCCCAAAAATTCCCCACCCCACCCCAATCTACCCTTTCAATTTTCATCCAACCCCTATCACCACAGGAAATCTGGGGGTGAACTGCTGGCAGTTCCCTCTTTTTGAAACTATTAGGAATTTGTCAGGAAACTGTTGGGAAACCATCCTGAAACTTTCAGAAAGATGTTTTTAAATCTGATGAAAAAACATTGAAAAAATAAACTGTCACAGATTGAATCCAGAACAATCCCTCCTTGAGCAGAGCTTAAGAACCACATTGAACATCAGTTAATCTCAGGTTTGGCAAAAGGTTGAACAACATCACTTAGCATACCTTAATATTCAAATATTAAACTTGAATATATGTTGCGTGTATGATATAGATGCATATGCATTTGAATTTGCATGGTGGATACTTATTGCATGATAAAAATTGATGTGAATTGCCTATCCAAAGTGTATGCATAATGCCTATGAAGAATAAATATGCATAAAAAATATGCATAATAATATGCATAAAAAATATGCATATTGAATATGCAAAAAAAAGGTGCATATACGTATATAAATAAAATATATTAATATGCATATAAATCTTTATAATGAATATGCATATGAATATGCATAAATATGCATAATGATTGAAAAATGCAAAAAAATGATGCTTAACGAGTATATTTTATGCATAAAAATAAATATGCAATATGAATTCATATTGCATACAGATAACACTGGCAAACCATTTTGACCAAAACTCATACTAAATTTTCATTCTGGACTAAAGGTGTGAGGGAAGGAAGAAAAACAGTCCGACGTTAGAAAAATGCTACATGCACTCATTTTGTAGCAGAGCAAATGAGAAGTGCTGAATTATGGTTGGTGCCCATAATTTAGTATGATATCATAATTTTATTTAATTGTTTTCAATATTGAAAAGAATTTAGGTCGGTTGGTATGGATCTAGCTGTGCCAGGGTCTAATCTAATTATATTAACAATTTCTTAATAATTAACGGGCTTTAATACAAAAACAGGTTGTATTTTTTGTGGGATATTGGATATGATAAGGTCTTTTGTAAAAAAAACTTATATTGTTTAAAAATATTCCTGAATCAGATGTGGGATAATCACTACAAAAAATTGTAGTACTGTGGGCAATAAAATATATGCACTAGCAGTAAAGAAAGGACCAAGTGAACTCTTTTTGTGCAGTGGGAATCATTAGAGTGGAATTGTGGATGAAAAATATAATTCATTATTACCATTTTATTTAATCAAAAAATTTATAATATTAAAAAGAACTATTGATTAATTGGTATTTGACCTTTGTGCCTCACTCATATTTATTATTTGATTGATTTTTGTAACCATTATGTTATTAATATTATAAGTATAGCAAAAACTCGTGTGCCAAATGCATACCGGGTGATGTTACACCTTTTATAATATTATTAAATAAAGGTAAAAAAATATGAAAATGATTTCTTTTACAAAAAATAAATTGATATCCAAAAGCAATATGAGGGATAAAAAGGTAAAATTATAGGGATCAAATATGAAATAAAAAATTAAAGTGAAATTCCTCCCATCAAGAGCAAGTAGACATGATGGGGTGAGCGCCCACCAGTGGCACTAAACTTGGACTATAATTTCTTTTTTGTAAAAATAAAAAAAATCCACTGGAGCTTTACCAAAACTTCAGGATGACAATTTTGCCATATCAAACAACTTCTAGTGCAATTATTGAAGAAAAATTCATCTTCATTGCAATAGAGAGAATTGATCACATCAGACTGCATGTGACCAAAAGTGTCCAGCACAAGTTCGGCCGAACTTGTGCTGGACACTTTTATGATGGAGGTTAGCTAGGGTAGAATTTTTCTTCAGTTCATCTGGTATTTCTTATAAACATGTCCATTGGTACTTGATCTTTGTGCCTCACTCATATATATAATTTGATTAATTTGATGTCACCATTATATTATTAATATTATAAGTATAGCAAAAACTCGTGTGCCAAATGCATACCGGGTGATGTTACACCTTTTATAATATTATTAAATAAAGGTAAAAAAATATGAAAATGATTTGTTTTACAAAAAATAAATTGATATACAAAAGCAATATGAGGGATAAAAAGGTAAAATTAATCTCAAAGAGATCAATTATGAAAAACAAAATACTAGTAAAATTCTTGCTCTCAAGAGCCAGTAGAAGTGTTGAAAAAAATGGGAGCCATCAGGGCTAAATTGTAATAAGTGACATTTTTTTAAAGATAAAAAATTATACACCTGAGGTTGGGAAGAAAAACAGGTGGATGATTCAGCTAAACAAAACTTCTTGTAGTGAAGTTTAATAAAAAAATGTTTTTTGTTGCCATATAGAGAATTGATCCCATCTGACTGCACGTGACTAAAAGTGTCCAGCACAAGTTCAGCCAAACTTGTGCTGGACACTTTTACGATGGAGAGTAGCTTGGGTGGAAATTTTCTTCAGTTTGTTCATCTTGTATCTCTCATAAACATGTCTACTGGTATTTGATCAGTCTGTATCTTTCATATTTATCATCCGATTAATATTTTATCACCATTATATTATTAATGTTATTAGTATAGCAAAAACTTGTGTGCCAAATGCATACCATGTGAAGTTATACCTTCAATAATTTTTTAAAATAGATGTAAATAAATATGGAAAGGAATAGTTTTAAAAAAATTAAATTGAAATTTAAAAGTAAAAAGAGGAATAAAAGAGTAAAATAAAAGTCAAAGAGTTAAAATATGAAAAAAATACTGGTAAAATTCCTGCTATCAAGAGCCAGTAGAGGTGTTAAAGCAAATGGGAGCCATCAGGGCTTAATTGTAATAAGTGACCTTTTATTTAAAGATAAAAAATTATACACCTGATATTGGGAAGAACAGCAGGTGGATGATTCAGCTAAACCAAACTACTTCTAGTGAAATTTGATAAAAAAAATTTTTTGTTGCCATACAGAGAATTTATCCCATCTGACTGCACATGACCAAAAGTGTCCAGCACAAGTTCGGCTGAACTTGTGCTGGACACTTCTATGATGGAGAGCGGCTGGGGTAGAATTTTTCTTCAGCTCATCTGGTATTTCTTACAAACATGTCTACTGTTATTTTATCTTTTTGCCTCACTCATACATATTGTTTGATTAATTTTTTGTCTTAATTATATTATTAATTACATAAGTATAGCAAAAAATTGTGTGCCAAATGCATACTGAGTGATGTTACACATTTTATAATATTGTTAAAAAAATGTATAAAAATATTAATTAATTTATTTTAAAATTTATTAATTGATATCCAAGAGCAATATGAGGAATAAAAAATTAATTTAAAGCGATCAAATATGAAAAAAGAAATCAAAGTATTATTGCTAATATCAAAGGCCAGTAGAGATGTTGAAGCAAATGAGAGCCGTCAGGGATAAATTGTACTTAATTGATTGTTTTTTAAAGATAAAAAATTGTGTACCTGTGGTTTGGATGAACTCTAGGTGGATAATTCAGCTATATCAAACTACATCTAGTGAAGTTTCTTATCAAATAATTTTTTTCATTTCCATAGAGAGGATTGATCCAATCTGACTGAACCTGACCAAAAATGTCCAGCACAAGTTCGGCTGAACTTGTGCTTGAACTTTTATGATGGAGAGTAGCTAGGGTGCAGGTCTTCTTCAGTGCAACTGTTATTTTTTTAAAACATGTCAAATGGTATTTGATCTTTCTCTGTTATTCATATTTTATTATCTGATTAATTTTTTGACATTAGAATTTTATTAATTTTATTAGTACAGAAAAAACTTGCGCGCCAAATGCATGCCATGTTATATTACACCTTTTATAATATTATTAAAAAATGTTAAAAAAATATGAAAATGATTTCTTTTCCAAAATTATAAATTAATATCCAAATGTAACATGAGTGATAAAAAAGTAAAGTAAAAGAGATCAAATATGAAAAAGAAAAATTCAAGAAAAGTTCCTGCCTTCAAGAGCCAGTAGAGGTGTTGAAACAAATGGGTGCCATCAGGGCTAAATTTGATAAAATTTAATTTTTTTTAAAGATAAAAAATTTTTCACCTGAGGTTTGGAAAAACTCAAGGTGGATAATTCAGCCATACCAAACTACTTGTAATGTAATTATTTAGCATTTTTTTTAATATAATTTCCACAGAGAGAATTGATCCCATCTGACTGCACCTGAACAAAAGTGTCCAGCACAAGTCCGGCCAAACTTGTGCTGGACACTTTTATGATGGAGAGTATCTAGGGTGGAAGTGCTTCTCAGTACATCAGTTTTTTGTTTTTCACATTTCTATTGGGTTTTTAACTTTTTTTTATCATTCATATTTATCTTATAATTAATTTTTTGTCACCATATATATTATTAATGTTTCTAGTAAAGCAAAAACCTGCATGCCAAATGCAAAATTGGTGATGTTACAACTTTAATAATATTATTATATAAAGTTAAAAAAATATGAATATGTTTAGTTTTTGAAAAAATAAATTGATATTTAAAATTAAAAAGAGTAATAGAAAAGTAAAATGAAAATAAATGGGATCAAATATGAAATAAAAAATACAAGTAAATTTTTTACTATCAAGAGCCAGATGTGGTGTTGGGACAGTTGGGGACCCCTAGGTCAAGACTTGGTCTAAACCTACTTTTATGTATAGCTAACAAATTTTGAACTGAGGTTTTGACAGACATCCAGGGGAAAATTTTACAATATTAAACATTCTTTACTTCAATAATTGAGTGAAATATCATTTTTTATTGCCATAGAGAGAATTTATCTCATATGACTTCATGCAACCAAAAGTGTCCAGCACAAGTTTGGCCAAACTTTTGCTGGACACTTTTATAATTGAGAGTAGGCATACAGCAAATCTTCTTAAACTCAAAAGGGATTTCTTATAAACATTTCCACTGGAATTTGATCTTTCTGTGTCATTTAAATTTACCATTTGATTAATTTTTTGTCATCATTATATTGTTAACTTTATTACTATAGTAATAACTTGTGTGAAAAATGCATACCAGGTGGTGTTCCACCTTTAATCATATATTATTAAATAAAGGTATAAGAGTATGAAAATTATTTATTTTAAAAATTAAAAATTGATATCCAAAGCAATATGAGCAATAAAAAAGTAAAATAAAAGGGATAAAATAAGAAAAAAAATCTAAGGAAAATTCCCACTATCAATAACAAGTAGAGGTGTTAGATCAAATGTGCACCACCAGGGCTAAACTTGAACTATATTTTCTTTTTTGTTAAACCAAAGAAAGTGTCCTGATGAGTTTTGAAAATTCATCAGGAGGACATTTTGGCAATATCAAACTACTTATTGTGCAATGATTGAGCAAAATGTCATTTTCATTTCCATAGAGTAAATTTATCCCATCTGACTGCATGCAACCAAAAGTGTCCAGCACAAGTTCGGCCAAACTTATGCTGGACACTTTTATGATGGTGAGTATCTAGGGTGCAGGTTTTCTTCAGTTCATCAGTTATTCCTTATAAACAAATCCACTTGTATATGATCTTTCTGTGTCATTCATATTTATCATTTGATTCATTGTTTTTCACCATTATAATATTAATGTTATTAGTATTGAAAAAATTTGTAAGCCAAATGCATACTGGGAGATGCTACATCTTTCATAATCTTATTAAATAAAAGTAAAAAAAATATGAAAATTATTAGTTTTACAATAAATAAATTGATATTTGAAAGCAAAAACAGGAATAAAAAAGTAAAATAAAAGTAATTAAATATGAAATTAAACATTCAAATAAAATTTCTGCCATCAAAGATAATTTGAGTTTTCAGACCAAATTTGCACCACCAGTTCTAGATTTGGAATATTTTTTCTTTTTTTAAAAATTAATAAAAGTGTCCACCTAATGTTTTCCAAAAAATCAGGAGGATAGTATAGCAGTATAAAGCTACTTCTTGTGCAATGATTGAGAAAAAATTAATTTTAACTTCCATTGAGTAAATTTATCCCATCTGACTGCATGCAGCCAAAAGTGTCCAGCACAAGCTCAGCTGAAATTGTGCCGGACACTTTTATGATGGAGAGTAGCTAGGGTGCAAGTCTTCTTCAGTCAATCTTATATTCATTTTAAAAATGTCTATGGGTATTTTACCTTTCTGTGTCATCCATATTTAATATTTGATTATTTTTAGTCACCATTATATTATTAATGTTTTTAGTATAGCAAAAGAATTTGTAATGAATGTACACTGGATGATTTTACAACTTTAATAATATAATATAATAAATATAAAAAAATGTGAAAGTTATCAGTTTTACCAAAATAAAATTGATATTTAAAAGCTAAAGGATAAATAAAAGGGTAAGATTAAAATTAAAGAGATCAAACATGAAATAAAGATATTAAGTATAATTTCTGCTATCATGAGCCAGTAGAGGCTTCAGAAAAAATGGGCACCATCATAGATTAACATGGATCAAATTTACTTTTTACCAAAGGAAAAAATTGTCTACCTTAGGTTTGGACAAACTTCCAGGAGACAATTTGTCTATGTAAAACTACTTTCAGTGCAATGATGGAGTGATAATTCAGTCTCATTTCCATAAAAAGAATTAATTGCGTCTGACGGCATGCAACCAAAAGTGTCCATCACAAGTTTGGCCAAACTTGTGCTGGACACTTTTATCATGAAGAGTATCCAGGGTGCAAGTCATTTTTAATCATCTGAAATTTCTTATAAACATTTCCACTGTTATTAAATCTTTGTGACTCAGTCATATTTATCAATTGATTAATTTTTTCTCACCATTATATTATTAATATTATCAGTATAGCAAAAAATTGTGTGCCAAATGAATACTTGGTGATGTTACACCTTTTATAATATTATTAAATAAAGGTAAAAAATATGAAAATGATTTATTTTACAAAAAATAAACTTCTATCCAAAAGCAATATGAGAGGAATAAAGTAAAATAAAAGAAATCAAAGATGAAAATTAAAATACAAGTTAAATTCCTGCCATAAACAGAAAAAAGAGATGTTGAATTAAATTAGAAAAATAAGGGCTAAACTTGCACTAAATTTTCTTTTTTGTAAAAAAAAAAAAAAAATCCACTTGAGCTTTACCAAAACTTCAGCATGAAAATTTTGCCATATCAAACTACTTCTAGTGTAATTTTTTTTCAAAAATTTATCTTCATTTCCATAGAGAGAATTGCTCCCATCTGACTGCACCTGACCATAAGTGTCCAGCACAAGTTCGGCGGAACTTGTGCTGGACACTTTTTTAATGTAGAGTAGCTAGGGTAGAATTTTTCTTCAGTTCATCTAGTATTTCTTACAAACATGTCTACTGGTATTTTATATTTGTTCCTCACTCATTAATATCATTTGATTAATTTTTGGTTGCCATTATATTATTAATTTTATAAGTATAGAAAAAACTCATGTGCCAAATGCATACCAGGTGATGTTATGCCATTTATAATATTATTAAATAAATGTATAGAAATATGAAAATAGTTTATTTTAAAAATTATTAGTTGATATCCAAAAGCAATATTAGGAATAAAAAATTTAGTTAAAGGGATCAAATATTAAAAAAGAAATCCAAGTAATATTCATACTATCAAAGGCTAGTAGAGGTGTTGAAGTGAATGAGAGCCATCAGGGATAAATTGTACTAAATTGACTTTTTTTCAAAGATAAAAAATTGTGCACCTGTGGTTTGGATGAAATCTAGGTAGAAAATTTGGCTATGTAAAACTACTTCTAGTGAAGTTTTTTATCCAAAAAAATTTTTCATTGCCATAGCGAGAATTGATCTCATATGACTGCAACTGACCAAAAGTGTCCAGCACAAGCTCGGCCGAACTTGTGCTGGACACTTTTTTGATTGTGAGTATCTAGGGTGCAGCTCTTCTTCAGCGCAACTGGTATTTGATCTTTCTGTTTTATTAATATTTTATTATTTGATCAATTTTTTGTTACCAGTATATTATTATTTTTATTAGTATAGCAAAAAAACATGTGCCAAATGCTTACAGGGTGATGTTAAACCTTTAATAATTCTATTAAATACAGGTAAAAAATTATGAAAATGATTTGTTTTACATAAAATTAATTTATATCTAAAAGAAAAAAAGGGATAAAAAGAAATAGGTTGAATAATAGGGATTTTATATGAAATTCAAAATTCAAGCTAAATGCCTACTTTCAAAGCTCAGAAGAGGTGTTGGATAAAATGGGCATCATCAAGAATAAAATTTTACTTAATTTTATTTTTTGAAAAACTAAATGAAGTTTTCAACTGATTTTTTTCCAATATTTAGTTGGACACTTTATCTATATCAAATTACTTCTAGTACCATGATTGACCAAATTAAATCCTCATTTCCATATGCAAAATTGATCCCATATGGCTGGACCAGGCCAAAGGTGTCAACCACAAGTTTGAGAATTCTTCTGGTGGACACTTTTATGATGGACAGTAGTAGGGTGCAAGTCTTCTTTAGTTAATCTAGTATTCCTCATAAACATTTCCAACTAATTTTTGGCCAAAAATCAGGTGGAAAGGTTTTCCATATAAAATTACTTCTAATGCCATGATTGACTAAAAATTGATTCTCATTGCCATATAGAGAGTCGATCCCATATGACTGGATCTGGCAAAAGTGTCACCACAATTTTTGATAAACTTAAGTTTAAAAATTTTATGATGGAAAGTAATTGCAAGTCTTCTTCATTTCATCAAGTAATCCTCATAAAAATTTCCACCTGTATTTTGGCCAAACTTCAGGTGGACACTTTGGCCATATTAAATTAATTCTAGTTCCATGTTGATAAAAAACTCATACTTATTGCCATATATAGATATTAAACCCATTAGACTGTGCCTTTCCAAAAGTGTCTACCTGAATTATGGCTAAACCTCAGTTGGACACTTTTATGATGCAGAGTAGCTAGGGCAAAAGTATTCTTCAGCTAATTTGGTATTCATAATAAATTTATCCTCCTGAAGTTTATCCTAACTTGAGGTGGACAATTTCGGAAAGCACCAGTTAGTCACTATCCATCAAAAAGTGTTCACCAAAATTTTGGCTAAACTTGTGGTGGACCCCTTTGTTCAGCCACAGTCAGATGAGATCAACTCTTTAGATGGGAATGAGGATGATTTTTTGGTCAATCATGGAAATAGACGTAGTGTGATGTGGCCAAATTACCCCCCTGAAGGTCAGACAAACCTCAGAAGGACATTTTTTAGCAGGTAGTAACTGAGAAAAATCCATTTATAAGAAGGAAAATCTTTTATTGGATAGATGCCAAGGTTTCATACTTGTGTATTATGGTCAGTATTAATTTTGAAAGAGTCTGTCCAAGCAATTTCATTGCCCATCATGACTCATTTTGTTTTAAATGTTTCAAACTGCGTGATACAGTATTAAGGTGTCACATAGTATAATTAAGTTCTATTATGTGCCCTCCTATGATGCCTTAATTTATAATTTAATATCTTACATAATAATTTTTTTTATATAAATTCATCAATATTTTTTTTTATTATCAAATTTAATAGAGCAAGTATCCTGAATTATTATATATGCATAAGCTTTGGTTAGATCAATTTGTGCTCAATTTGTTCTCATCAGAGGACCAAAATCAAGTTCTGGACGATCAACTTGTGCATAATTTGGAATCAGTTGATATTCTGTCTATAATCAATTTGAGAATAAATGTAAATCTAACTCTAATTTACTTATGTTTATAAAGTATTCATAAACCTGGCATATTTCAGGGACACTCTAAATTTCAAGAGAGGGGATTGCTAGCAATTCACCCCTAGATTTCCCGTGGTGTATGGCTTTACAAATCATCCCCTTTTCTGCCTATAGAGTAAAAGGGGTCAGAAGGGGAGCAAAAGGAGTGATATCAAGAAATTTCAGGTTGAAAGTGGTGAAGAGGGGAATAAAAAGGGTTTTAAGTGGAGAAAAATAAGTGAGGAGGTGTGTAATGGGATGATTAGGGGTGGAGAAGGGGGGATAAGGGTTTGGGATGGGATAGTTCTTAGAAGACTTAAATAAAATGTAAGAGGGAAAAAATTTTAGATTGGGATTGGAGAAGAGTGAGCTTTGAATTTTGAGGGAGGAAAGTACTTGTAAGGAACATTTTGAAATAAAGTAAGTACAAAAATTATATAATATATTTTGAGACTTTGAAATAATAATGGCATGAAACATCCCAAAAAAAATGAAAAATATTTTTCAATATTTATTAACCATAGATTTTATTCTCATAAAAGTTGTATTATTTATTCTGTTTATCTGTTTTAACTTATATAAATATTGGATGAAAATCAATCTTAAAAATTTTTCTATTGTCTAAATTTAATGTTAAATTATTTTGAAGGGTGTTTCAAATTTCACAAAGGTTTTGAAAATGGATAAATAAATAATAATACTGATTGATATAATGAGAAAAGGCATTTATTTCTCATTTTTTTACTGATAAAAATTAAATGAAATATAGAAATTCAATAAATATTTCTTAATGAATAATTTCTTAGAATATTGGATGTTTGATCTATATATTCATAGGTTGAATACCATATAAAGTTTCGTGAAATCTCTTAAAATTCAAAGTATCTGAGAGTTTCATTAGATTCAAAAAATGAAAACATTTACAATTTTTCAAAACCCTATGAATCCACTAGGCTAGATTGATAGTGGGGCTCATTTTTTTATCCCTTCAGCTAATCCTCTAATTCTAGTATAAATATTTTTTGAACAATTAATCAACTGTGGTTCAATGAAGATTAAAATTAGTTTCAAGGTGTTTTCAAAGTAAATTCACTATTTCTTCTTTATTGTTTCATTGCTGCCTCAATGTGTGCTCAATTAGATATAAATTAGGGCTCAAGGTTGCAGACTTGCTAGCAAGTCCGCCCCCCCCCCATATTGCGTGGTGAAGAGGGAGAGAAAAAACAAAAAAATTAGTTTAACCTTGAAAAAAATTAAATTAAGCACTTACAAAAAAAAGAAAAAAAGAAAAAAGAATTTATGATTAGCAAATAAAAAATTAACAAAAATGAAAAAAATGACTTACCTGGTGAGATGAGTTAAAAAAAATGCAACCAAAATACTTGATGGATGTTTGAGGAGAGGAAGAAAAGGATATGAGTGATGCATGAAAAAAAGAAACACTGAAAAAATATGTGACTTCAGGAAGTATGTTATTTCATGTTGAGCCGGTGAAAGAAAACTAATGAGCCATCTAAAAAAGAGATATTCACCGTTAATTCAAAATAAAAATGAATATGAAAAAAACAAAAATACCAAACCAAGTGAATAAAGTATAAAATGTGGAAATTTGGAGAGTATGAAAAAGAAAATCAAAAGGGTTGTGTGTCAAAATGGTGGAGGGTGATTAGCATAGTGACAGAGTGTATGCTGGTTGAATGACTGTTTTGTGTTTCAAGGGAGGGGAGAGCCGGTGGTGGTTCAGGATCCTCTACTTTATAAATATCATTCCACTCATATTTTAAATAAGCTAGGACATTGTGGAGTATAATGCAAGTTATGTAAAAATGATTTTCAGTTTTGATATCCATTTTTAATTGAAATTGGATTCTCAGATCCTGGAGACTAGAAAATCTTCCCTTTAAAATTCCAATAGCATGTTCAATCTGTACTCTTGATTTGGCAGGGTGATAATTAAAGGTGGTTTTGGGGTCATTTTCTAAAGCAGCACCATGGAAAGCAGGTATAATGTACTTTCCATTTTCATATACTGAGTCTGAAATGAGGTACTTAGATTTGTCAAAGTATGAGTCAGGAATTTGAGAAATCCTCATTCTTTGGAAGACGGAAGAGTCATGACATGATCCAGGGCAGCAACTATCAAAGGCAATAAACTTTTTGTTGATGTCACAGACAATTTGAACAGAAATAAAATATCTACAAAGAAGATAAAAATTCAGTTTATGAAAGATGTTAAATTGGAGAAAATTTTGAAGAAACCATTTTTTTAAATCAAAATAATAGTTGCCATCATGAGCAGGCTTCTGACTCAAAGGTATAGTTGTACCATCAACAAAACCTACACATCCAAGGAAACTTTTTGCTTTCATTACTTGAGAGGATTCAAGTTGCTGTTGTGGAGTTGGCCAAGAAAGTGTTTGAGACTTGAGGGAAAGGATAGCAATCATTTGGCACTTGGTGTATAATATCACCATACCATATCCTGTGTTAAAGAGATTATCCAAACCTCTTACAGCAGCACCACTTCCATTTGAGCCAACGAAAAATAGTGCAACTAGAACTTGAATAGCAGTATCACACTGTTTATTTTTAGAATCTATCACTATGCAATATTGGGGGTGGACTTGCTAGCAAGTCCTCAACCTTAACTCAGATGGAACTCAGACTGAACTCATACTGAACCCATACTGAACTCTAATTTAACACCCACCTAAAACTGTTCTGATGAGTGGTGTTCATCCCTGATTGTATGGTTCCTTTATCAATAGCTCAATGTGTGTTCAATCTGTGGTGAATTTGGGTCCAAGGTTGCGGACTCGCTAGAAAGTCTGCCCCCATATTGTGTGGTGTATATGAAAGATTTGATGTACATAGATGAGTTGATAAAGTTTGAAGAAAGAATCGGGAGAAGTTTGAGAGAGTTTAATGAAATTTGGTTGAGGAATGATGAGAATGGAGTGGAGATAATATTTGGGGTCATGATGAAGATTTTTCCTCCTTCGGTTTATTTAACACTTTTTGGAAAGAAAAGTCATATAGGCTAAAGCATCTTCCAAATCAGAGTCCAATTTATAGTAAAGAACTAAAAGTAAAGCAATTGCATTCATATTTAAGTGAAGTAGCTGCCTAGTAGAGAGGTGTCTCATAGTTTTTGATGGAAGGCTTATGTGATGAGGGAAGTGGGAATTCACCACCAAATGTGAATTTGGGATGTGTAGATATAAAAAAACTGTAAGTTTTTGCCACTCAAATTAGGTAGCATAGAGTGAAGAAAGACTTAAGGATGTAATCAGAAATTATAAGTCATGTGACTTTCTGAAAAATCCATCATGGATGTGATGAGTTTGGTATCAGGAATTAGGAATTCAAAATGGGGTATAAGAGGCAGGATAATGCATTTTTGTGGATTCCTTATCCACTAGCCCTGGGTCTAGTGGATAATAATCTTCCACAATTAATAATTTCGGATCCTGGAAAAAAAAATTCTGATCCCTAATTGAGGATCCCTCAACTTTGATACCCCCTATTATAAAATTTAAAAACAATAGATACCCGTTTCTAATTTCTTCCCATTCAGAATCACACCAATTTATTATTCATACTCTGGTTTCAAGTTTGTGATTTTTTTAAATAGGTTTATTACAGATTTTTTTAAGTTCAAGAGAAAGAAAAGAATTAAAGGAATTTAAAGTTTCTCATTTCTGAAAATTATTATGTATACTAACTCAACATAAATTTTTAGAAAAGAATAGATTCCTATAGAATTAAAATGAGTGAACTCATCCACCGGTTGTCTAGAAGAAGGAGAAAAGGAAGAAGAAACTAAAAGGAACTAAGGTAAATAATAATATAGATTTTTATAATAATTGATAGCTTAAGAAAGTAAGAGAGAACAATAAAGAAATGCTACGACAAGATTTGAGAAATGACACAACAGTGAGGTTCAATTTATAATACTTAAATATTGTAAGTTATATAGCAGAGCATGGTTCACAATTATAATTATTAACAGACTTATAGCAAACTTAGATAATTTATTTATTTTTAAATTTAGACTTATAATGCTAAAAAAATAAAATAAATGTAATATATTTAAAATTTTATTTGAGTTGAGTGTATAATAAGTGATGCAGCTACAGGGGATTATCCAAATCCTTTTATAGGAAAAGGACTCTCTGAAGCGCCACAAATGAGTACTTACAAAATAGTAATAAAATGAAACAAGAATATAAAATAATAGAATTAAAACATAGAGATTGAGAGAAAACATGAAGCAATAAACTAAACCCGTGAGTAAGTAACCAATTTTCCCACCATAAGTTCACAAAACAATTAGTTAAAATAATTAGTAACTAAGTAAGTCTGAAACATAAGAACAGTGAGTAAAATAACCCAAAACAGAAATTACAGTGAGATGTAAAGGGTTTAATTAAAACAAATAGAATTATTTTCACAAAAAAAATCCATGTAATTAATTCAATCCAGTATAAAGTAATTTTAATTAATTTTTTTAACTATATAATTAATTCAATAACTAGTTTAATTGAAACAAATAATTAATTTAATTCTATCTCTAATTTAAAGTTAGAATTTCAATACCATTTTATTAAATAAGTGTTATAGTTTATTTAATAATTTTACTGACACAATTAAGGGTCAAAAATGCGCCCAATAGTATTGTTTAACAAGATATGTATGGCCTTATTTAATATATAATTTTAAATAATTAATTTAATTACATTATAAGTTAAATTTTCATTTGTAATTTATAATATATGTTTGTAATTAATTAATTATTAATTCTTATTTATTAAATACATAAAAATGGGCCATAATTTATAGAATATATATCATGCTTATTTTAAATTTATAAATAATCTATATAATAATAAAATTAATATAATTCTTATTATATATATTTAATAAAATAGTTATATCATTTCATTATGCAATATAAGCTTAATTTATATACATCATAAGCATATTTTTATTTCCTCTTTTAGTTCCAGTAATTTGACATAAAATTTACTGGGCTCCTGGTATAGCCTGGCTGACACTCCCTCACTCTAAAAAAAAACAATAAAAAAAATGCTAAGATTTTTTCTTTTCGTAATTTTTTAACAGAGTAGGAAGATATGATATCTCCTTGCCAGGTATCCATGCATCATGTTCAGATGATTTGTTTTTATATCTCAATAAATATTCAGTACCTCTTTCAGAAATGATAATTCTATCATTGAGAATTTTATCAATTTCTGAAGTCTCTGTGACTTCCTGAGAGTTTTTCTTAGGTCTTTTTCTTCTTTTGGGAAATAAGTCACTGTTGGAAGTATAAGGCTTAAGCAAAGAAATGGGAAAAACTGGATGTTTTCTATCATATGGAGAATACAATAAATCTTCTACTGCATTATCTCCAACCATTCTTTTAACAACAAATGGTCCTACAAAAGGATCTTTTAATTTGTTTTTACCTTGTAGATTTAAATGGAAAGTAGATATAAACACTTCATCACCCTTGTTAAATGTGTATTCTTTATGGGATTTATCCCATCTCTTCTTTTCATATTCAAATGCTTTATCAATACAGATTTGAGCATGTTTTCTGCATAACTGTTGCATTTGCATAAAAGATTTTACACCAGGGTGTAGTTCCAACTTAGGTAATTTATCATTGAGAATTTTAGCAGGAGTGTTTGGGACATAACCTTACCAAAGCTCAAAAGGCTTTTTCTCAGTGACAGGATGAGCAGTGCTATTATATGCAAATTCAAGACCAGGCAATAGAGTGACCCAGTCATGAGTAAATCTGTCTTTATCTTTATATTCTAATCCAAAGGCACAATACCTTCTAATCATATCTTCCAGAGTTTGAATCATTCTTTCAGCTAGACCATCAGTCTGAGGATGGTGAGCTGTAGACAACTTTAACTCACAGCCACAAATATCCATCAAAGAGGTCCAAAACTCAGAAGTAAATTTTGGATCTCTATCATAGATAATGGCTTTTCGAAATCTAATAATATTAAACATGTAAGTCCACCATAAGAATGCTAATTACTTTGTGGATACATCTTTGTGGGTGGGTATAAACTTGCACATTTTTGTGAATCTATCCACTATTACCCAACAAGAGTTATAACTGTCTTTACCTGCTACAGGAAGACCAGTGACAAAATTCATGTTAATTATTCTCCAAGGAGCATTAGGTGCTTCAATATGTTGTAATACCACTGCTCTTTTATCTTTCAACCTTTTAGATTTCTGGCAGGAATCACAAGATTCAACATATAATTCTGTATCTTCAGACATATTAGCCAACCAAGCAGTGTTTTTGATTCTAATCAATGTTTTTTCAAGATAAAAATGACTAGCTAATATGTCATCATGACATAGTCTGAGGATAGTTTCTTTCATAGAAGGAGGCATTACAATTACATTAGTAATCTTTCTTCTATAATATATATAACCATCTTCAATAGAAAACTTTCCCTTAAGCAAAGAACTTTGATACTTTTCAGGAAGGGTTTTAATCAATGCTTGAATTGAAGCATTCTTAGGATCATTTAAGATAGTAACTAATTTATTTAAATCAGAATCTTTATCATATGAATCCAGAATTAATTGTAATAACTCTTCTTCCATATCAACTATAAATATACCATGGATATGAACAGTATCATCTTCAGGTACATAAGCAGGATTGGAGTCATTATTTTTCAGAGGCAATCTGGACAGCATATCAACATTGGAATGACCATTTCCAGCCCTATGGATAATTGTCATTCTACCTCTGTACTCTTGAACAGCAATCTGCCACCTAAACATATGTCTATATGGTGTTTTTAGGTTTAAGAGGTACTTCACAGCACTACAGTCAGCTACCAATTCAAACTTTTGGTCATCCAGGTAGTAATGAAGCTTCTCAAGAGCCCAAACAACTGCTAAGCACTCTAATTGAATGGCACCATATTTCAATTCACTATTTCTCAAGGTTCTTGAAATATAACAAATTACAACCTCTGAGAATTTTTCATTAATAATTTGTTTCTGGTGGAGGGCAGCACCCAGACCATTAAAGCTAGCATCTGTATACAGGACAAAAGGTTTGTTGAAATCTGGGAGAACTAAGATAGGGGCTGTCATTAAACAACATTTTAATGCATCAAAAGCTTTTTGACAGTCAATATTCCAGATGAATTCAACATCTTTTCTAGTTAGTTTGGTAAGAGGCAAGGCTATGACCTGATAATTTTTAATATATTGTCTATAATAGCCACACATACCCAAAAAACTTTGGATTTCTCTTGCAGAAGTTGGTGCCTTCACATTTTGAATTGCATCAACTTTTTTGTGGTCTACAAAAATTTGTAGGCCTGACACAACATGGCCAAGGACTTTTAAAGATTGAAAGCCAAATTTACACTTTTTCAAGGACAAGGTCATATTGATTTCATCCATTTTTTGAAAACCCCTATTTAAGTGAATCATATGTTCATCAAAAGTTTTAAAAAAAACTATGATATCATCAATATACACCATGAGCCATCCTTCAATTATTTCCTGATGGAAAGTGTTATCCATGATTTTTTGGAAAACTGAAGCAGAATTTTTAGGGCCAAATGGAATTCTAACATACTTATATATTCCCATATGAGTAGCAATAAGCAAAGAATTCTGAGAATTTTTCTCAACTGGAACTTGATGATACCCTTTATTACCATCCAGACAACTAATAAATTTTGCACCTTGCAAGGTAGCATGTATTGAATTAATTCTGGGTAAAGGATAAATATCATCAACAGTATAACTGTTTAATGCTCTGTAATCACCACATAATCTAGGCTTATCCTTTTCATAAGAAATCAAGACTGGGGAGATGACACAATATTTGGGGGTTACATCCACTTTCTCAATGATATTTATTTTTAATAAAGTGGAAATATTATCTTCAATATCCTTTCTATTTGTTGGAGAAGCAGGATATGGTTTTTTCTTAAGACTAGGAGGAATATCTTTCAAGTTACAGGATAAGGTAATTTTCATTTCTTCCTGAACACTTCATAAGACATGAGAACCATGAGCAAAAGCCATAGGGAAAGAGGTAATTGAGGCAATTATAGAATCCTTCTGTTCACTAATTAACTGATCACCAAAAGAAGCAGTATTTATTACATTTAATAAATTATCCATTTCAATTGTTGGTCTGCCTTTACACTGGATCAGTGAGTTACAAGACTTTAACAGATGCCCAGAAGGTTTTCTAGGGGAGGAAATTTTAAATTTTCTTATGCCATTCAATCCCAAGGTGAAGCAATGATTAGCTGGGTCCAATTTCACACCAAACATGGTCAAAATATCATTACCCATAATAAATCAATTGCTTAAACTATCATTTTTTATGACAAAAAATTCACAAATAGCTCTGACAAAACCACCATTATATTTGAAGAATACAGAGGTTTTGTATTTTCCAATAGGACACAAGGTAGAACCATACCCTCTCCATTTTTTAGAAGTCATAGGTAATAATTTACTCAAATAATCCTTATCTACTAAAGCTAGGTCTCTTTCAGAAGCTACACTTCCTCCAGCACCAGAGTCAAGAACTACATCAACATTTTTACCATTAAGGATAGCAGGTGCCTTCAAAGGAGATATGGCTTTAGAATTGTTAGTAATATCTTTAATTATTTCAGCATTGTCCACTGAAGATAAATTCAATACACATTCTTCAGATATATTATCTAAATAATGGATATCCTGTTCCAACATTAAAACATCTTTAACAGATTCATTGACATAGGAGATATTACTTTCACAGTCACTAGAATAATTTTTGATATCAATTTCAGCCTCATCAGTGTCTTCATTTTGCTCAACAAGATGAATTTTCTTGTCACAAACATGACCTTTTTGACATGATTTGTTACTTTTATAACAAGTATTTGTTGCATATTTTTTAGGTGCAACTGGGGCAGAGGTTTTACCAGATTTTTCTTGGGGCTTCATAGAGGGTTTTTTTTATCATGATAAGATTTTCCAATGTTATTCTTTGATTCATATCGATGGTTGAGCAGTACCACATTACAGATATTAATGAAAGAAGAATTTTCCCTCACATGCTCAGTTCTAGCTACAATTAAGTCTCTAATAGAATTTGGTAATTTATACAAGATTTTATCTCTCCAAATATCATAATACAACTTTGGATCAATTGCTCTCAGGATTTTTGTTACTTTCATAAGAAAAACAATGGGTTTTTCAACAGAGGAGGATACATATCTAGTATTCTCATACAGTCTCTGCTGAGCCAACCTGAATTTTGAACCACCAAACTGATTTTCAATCAAGGATTTCCAATCATTCTATGTATAATGGTTGTTATCTAATAGAACAGATTCATACCACATCAAGGCTACATTGGAAAATAAATAAATTACCTTAGAAAAAATTTCCTCATCAGGCAGTTTATAAGATCTCTTTAAATTATCAATTCTTTGGATAAAGTGTTGCCAATCAGATGAAGAATCATCATCAAAGGTAGGATATTGATCTAATTTAGGCCAATTCTTCTGACTACTGGGATGGTCCATCCTATGGGTTTGAATTATTTATCATTAATAATTCCTGAAGTTTATCCAGGTGTTCAGAAATTTCATTATCTACAGAAAAGCTGGTACATGACCATCACAAGATTTTTTGCTAGTAGCAAAAGATTTTACAGACTCATTTTCATTTTTTTAATGGCTGAAATATGGGGAAGAAAAGAGGAGCTCTGTTCAGGTTCCTTTCCCTTATTTTTATGCAGCTTATGGGCAGAATTTTCATTTATACCATAATTATTGATGGTTAAGGTTGAAAATGTTTCCTGCAGGTCAGACACATAGTTTCTTATCCTTGGAATTTCAGACATCTGGTTATTTAATTTTGCAAGGGATAAAACATTTCTGCCCTCAGAAACTGTGTGTTTGGCACTTAGTGCATGGATATCATTTTTTAGCTTTTTCAACTCATTTTGTAAAGATTTAATTTCACCTTTTAATGAATAATTTTCCTCAATAAGTAGTTTCAATTCACTCAATGTTTTATGCAGATTAATATTCTTATCTGAGATAGATCTATGGTCACTTCTTATTTTTTTTTGTTGGCTAAGAACAATATTCAAGGTTTCTTTGATTTTAAAATAAGCTGTATCTTGTACAGAAGAACTTACTTTAAAATGCAAGTGAAAATTATTTAATCTATCACTCTCATTTATTAACACATCTCTTAAATTTTTGTCTTTAACAACATTAAAATCAAGTGTATCTTTTAATATTTCTTCAGAAGTTTTCTCAATCAAGGTATAGACTTCAGAGGAAACAGAATCATTCTTAATTGCAAGAGAAGGATTAATTAAAGAAGTAGAAGTCAAATGTAAAGGTTCATCAAATGATAATTTGTTAATTACATCATTGGGGCTACTCATTAAAGGAAGTTTTCTTTTTAAGGGTTTAACTGTTCTTTCACCAGGATTCACAATATTACCTGAAGAAGATTTTTTATTATACATACCAACATTTTTATCAAACAAATTACTTACCAAGGAAAGGGAGGGACATTCCTCTGTGCCTTCTTTCTTCTGCCTCCCTGATAAGGATGGGGCTGAGGAGATGGATGGCAGGTTGGTGTCCTGGATGGGCCAGGGTGTTGAGCTGCTGGCTGCTGAACATTCTGTTGGTAATGGTTCATCAAGTAATCCCATTTCCACTGCTCCACCTGCAGAGTGCTTTGGTTTTGAGTGAAGGAGCTGGGTGCCTGATGGGGTTGAGTTTGAGGCTGAGAGGCTGGGAAAGGAGAAGATTGAGCCTTCTTGGGATTTAATAACTCACGCATCTGTTTCCAGAGTTTGTCTACTCTTGCCTTTTACTTCATACTTTCTGCCTTCAGTTCTTTGATGTGACTTGACAGGTTGTTTACTCTTTGAGTCAGTGGTATCTTTTTTATTTTTATACCTTTGAGTGATTTTTCCTTATTTATTAGAGGTTTTACTTCTTTCAGAGGTGTTTGGTGAGGGGGGTTTGCCACTTCTCCTTCCATTTCCACGTCCTGAAGGTTTTTTGTCAGCTGAATAATTTTTGTAAGTTGATTTAGAAGAACCTACAGATTCAGTGTCAACATCCACTTCAATCTCATCCACATGTAAGTTATCCATGCTGTTAGCCAAACTACTGGATATTGAAACTCTGAACAAAGAATCAATATTATTTTAATGATTCAAATTTTTATTTTCAATATAAAATATAAATAATTGAATCTTTAACAAAACAAAAAAAAATTAATTTTTATTCAAAAATCAAATAATCAACAAAAAATGTAATAAAAATATATGTCATTACAATTGTTTATTAAGAAATAAAAATAATTAAAATGGGACCAACCAACAAAGGTCTTATAAGTCAACCAAAATAATAATACCAAAAATAATATATTGGAAATATTGGGACTAAGTACTGAGTACTATTATGGTCAACCAATAAAATCAAAAATATTATAATAAAATTAATTTAGTAATTAATTCAAAATTAATGATCTTCTAGGACTAAGAGTATTACTCTATTATGGTCAACTAGGAATAATAAAAAATTAAAAAAAATTGAACACTTACACTCAGTGAATCAGCAATTAAGCCACAATCACTGTTATTGCAATAAAAATTTAATAATATAAGTGAGAGGTGCAAAGGTTAACTTACTATAGTGATTGTGAAATCACTTCAAAATAATATATTATTTAATTCAATATAAACCTAAAAGATTGAACCCAAATTCTAAACATGGTTGCAGAAAAAAGTTTCTTTTTGGCTTGGGTGGTCCATGCGCAATGATGTTTGTCGCAAAGTCTTGTATTGTTGTCGTCGTTTGGAAAGGGGCCCAATTATTGTCCGGTTGTCTAGAAGAAGAAGAAAAGGGAGAAGAAACTAAAAGGAACTAAGGGATATAATAATATATATTTTTATAATAATTGATAGCTTAAGAAAGTATGAGAGAACAATAAAGAAATGCTACAACAAAATTTGAGAAATGACACAACAGTGAGGTTCAATTTATAATATTTAAATATTGTAAGTGATATAGCAGAGCACGTTTCACAATTATAATTTTTAAAAGACTTATAGAAACCTTAGATAATTTATTTATTTTTAAATTCAGACTTATAATGCTAAAAAAATAAAATAAATGTAATATATTTAAAATTTTATTTGAGTTGAGTGTATAATAAGTGATGCAGCTACAGGGGATTATCCAAATCCTTTTATAGGAAAAGGACTCTCTGAATTGCCACAAATGAGTACTTACAAAATATTAATAAAATGAAACAAGAATATAAAATAATAGAATTAAAACATAGAGATTGAGAGAAAAAAATGAAACAATAAACTAAACCCGTGAGTAAGTAACCAATTTTCTCACCACAAGTTTCCAAAACAATTAGTTAAAATAATTAGTAACTAAGTAAGTCTGAAACATAAGAAAAGTAAGTAATATAACCCAAAACAGATATTACAGTGAGATGTAAAGGGTTTAATTAAAACAAATAGAATTATTTTCACATAAAAAATCCATGTAATTAATTCAATCCAGTATAAAGCAATTTTAATTAATTGTTTTAACTATGTAATTAATTGAATAACTAGTTTAATTGAAACAAATAATTAATTTAATGCTATCTCTAATTTAAAGTGAGAATTTTAATACCATTATATTAAATAAGTGTTATAATTTATTTAATAATTTTACTGACACAATTAAGGGTCAAAAAAGCGCCCAATATTATTGATTAATTAGATATGTATTGCCTTATTTAATATATAATTTTAATTGATTAATTTAATTACATTATAAGTTAAATTTTCATTTGTAATTTATAATATATGTTTGTAATTAATTGATTATTTATTTTTATTTATCAAATACATAAAAATGCTCCATAATTTATAGAATATATATCATGCTTAATTTAAATGTATAAATAATATATGTAATAATAAAATTAATATAATACTTTTTTTACATATTTAATAAAATAATTATATCATTTCATTATGCAATATAAGATTAATTTATATACATCATAAGCATATTTTTATGTCCTCTTTTAGTTCCAGTAATTTGACGTAAAATTTACTGGGCTCCTGGTATAGCCTGGCTGAAAGAACTATATTAAGAATGAAACAATAAAATTTATTAGACTTACCAAGAAAATTAACTTAAATAACTCCTGGTCTCCATCCAAAACCAATCATAATACTACCAAAAAAATTCTTATTCCATATTTTTAAGCAAACCAAAGCCATTTGATATAGTGTCCTAATGATTTTGGATTTTTGAATATAAGATTTCATCTTTAACTCCATCAAATGAATGATTTTTGTTAATAAATTGAGGTTTGAAAGTATCACTTATTAAAACCCTAATTTCATCACCTTCTAATTTGGATAGATATTCAATTTCTTTAGGTAAATTCTTGGGATATTTAATTTTTATTGAATTTTGTTTTATAATACTTGATGTTTGATATATGGTAAAATAAAATATAGAGTATATTTTTTTAAAATTCTTTTATTTTCATAAGATCAATCACTATTTTCTATGTTTAAAGGTTTTTAAGAAGATTGAAATGAAGTAGAAATTGAAGATGATAAAGAAGATAAAGATGGAGATATATGTGTAAGGCTTAAATCAGAAGAAATAGAACTTTTTTTTCTGAATTTTTTTAACAATTTTTCTGAAATTATTTATTGTTGATTGAAATGAAGTATATTTTGAAGAGAAAAATAATGAAGATAAAGAAGAAGATAGAGATTTAAGGCTTGAATCAGAGGAAACAGACATTTTTTTTCTGAAAAAGATTTTTTCTAGTCAAAAAAACATCAACTTTTATTAAAAAAAATTATATAATAAGTCACATAATTTAAAATTAAAAGAACTTAAATATTTGCTTATTAATTGACTTGAATTTTAGGATTTTATGTTTTTAATTCTGCACAAAAAAAAGAAAAGGGGGAAAAAAAGATAAATGTTAAAATAAGTTGTAAAACTTTTCTGTCAATTTTTTAATGGCTTCCTCATTGGTCCCTGTAAAATTTTTCTGTCAATTTTTTCATTACTACCTCATTGGTCCCCTTTCTCCCCTTGTAAAACTTCTCCAAATCCCACTCTAAACTACCTCCAAACCCCCCAAGCCCTCACAAAAAAACCTTCAAACCCTCTCCGAAACCCCCTCAATCCCCCCCTATAGCCCCCTTGAGTCCCCCCCCACTGGTCCCCCTCAAAATCCCCCCTTACCCCCCCCCCCTCCTAATCATTTATTAACTAATCAAATTGGTAATGATTTGATTAATTAACAAACAATCAATGAAGATTTTTTGCTAACTAATGAACAATCAATAAAAAAATTTTGTTAATGAAGGATTAGGAGGGTGATAAGAGGGGAGCTAGGGGTAAAATTGAAGTGGGTTGGAGGGGAGATTTAAGGGGGTTGAGGGAGTTATAGAGGGGAGGAAAAGGGGGTTTGAGGGAGATGTATGTGGGAGGAAAGGGTGTTTGAGGCAGCCAAGGAGGAAGTAAAGGGGGTTATAGGCAGTCAAAGAGAAGGAAAAGGTGGGATAATGACCAGGCTAAGGAGGGATAAAGAGGGGATGATGGAGAGTAAGAAAAAGAGAAAATTGGGAGAAAGAACAAAAAATGAGTTAATTTAAGCTTGAATACCAGAAAATAAACCACTTACTAGAAAAAATAAAAAAGAAAAGAAAAAAAAAGAAAACATAAAACATAAAACATAAAACATAAAACAGAAAACAGAAAACAGAAAAAAAAACAAGGAAAATTATAATTAGCAATCAAAAAATCAAAAAAATGAATAAAATGACTTAGTTTGAGAGATGAGATGTGAAAATAAATGTAACCAAATTGTTTTAGGAATTTTTGAGGAGAAGAGTAAAAGGATATAAGGGATGAAGGAAAAAAATAATGACTGAAAAATTATGTGATAACTGAAAATATGCAATTTCATGTTGAGGTGGTGACCAAAAACAAAAGAGACAGGGAAATAGAGACTTTCAATGAAAATTCAAAATTAAAGTCAATATGTAGAAATAAAATTGCAGAAGCAAGTGAATAATACACACAACTTGATCATTTGAAAAGTACAAAAAAAATTAAAAGGGTTTTTATGAGAACAGTTGTAGTATTATTGGCGTAATGATTGAGCGTATCCCATTGGGAAGTTTTTTTTAATAGTATATAAAAATAAATTGAGTTTCAAAATAATAATTTAAGAAAAAATCTCCAAATCTCCAAATGTGCTAGTGCGATTGGAAGAATTTTTGCCTTTATGCTAGTGGTTTGAGATATAGAAGCTTTGAATATAGTTGGAGGTTTTTCAACTTGTTCATCTTCATACAACTCTAAAAATTTATCATTGAAGTCAGAAAGTAGGTTATGAAGTATATTGCAACACAGAATTGAGTTAATCACTGCCTCCATTTCAGATTTATTTCTAAGAGGACTTCTTAATTCCCTTAAACTTGAAAAAAAACCTTTCAAGATTCCAATAGAATGTCTTTACAGACTCTTGAATTTTCTAAATGATTGTTGAACTTGAAATTTTGACTGTCTTCATATTCTGCTCCACAAATAGCAGGAAGTAAAAAATTTTGATTCACATAAGCAGAATCTGCTGGAAAATACTGATATTCATCAATAAAATCTTTAGGTTCTTTTGAAATTTTTATTCTTTGAAAGACATAGGAGTCATGACATGAAACAGGATAGCCAGAAAATAAAGGTATAATTTTTTTATTCACATCACATTCAAGCTGGACAGAAATTGAATATCTATAGAGAAGATATAGTTGCTTGTGTTAGTATGAAAAAATAAAGAATGGAATTAGAAATAAGCTACCTCTTTTTACAGTCAAAGTAATTGTTTTCACCTTGAGAAGTTCTCTGACTCAAAGGGATAGTAGTGCCATCATCAATACCCATACATCTTGGGTAGCCCTCTTCTTGAATAACCTGCAATGATTCAAGTCACTCCTCTTTAGTTGGCTAGGTGAGAATTTTAGATTCCAAGGAGTTGATAGCATTGATGCATTGTTTTATATAAGCATTAACAGAGCCATACCCTAAACCAAAGACATTTTCTAAATATTTCAAGGCAGCTCCATTACCATTGGAACCCAAACAAAATAGTGTGATCACCAATTTAATTGAAGGATCATGTTGTTTTTTTTTTGAGAATTATTGTGAAAGATGGGGTAGTCCTGAATAAGCTCAAGAATTTTAAGGAAACATTCCTGAGAAGTCCTGAACAACTGTCTAAAATTTCTTACAGATAGGTTAAGAAGGATTTGAATGGTGTACTTGGTGTTATGAAGTACTTGAGTATTTCTGGGAAGAAGGCAACATTTCCTGGCCATTTTTGATAAAAAAATAAAATCTTCTTCAAGATCAGAATCAGAATCTCAATCAGAGTTCAAAAAGAGATCAAGAGCTATGAAATTCATTGCTTGATGTAGAATATTATTATTTGAGAGTGAGGAAAGCATGACTCTTATATGGTATAAAAATGTAAATGATGTACAATGCTTTGAGTTAAAAAGTGTTATGCTGAAGAGTGCTGCATATGAATGGGATGATGCTGAAAATCAGTGAAATGGAATTTTATGGTGTAACAAGCACTTTTTTTTGAGAAAGTGTGGATTTGAGTGAAGTAAGTGACTTATTTAATTTTGAAATCCACCAATGTTGGGGCTAGTGTGTTTTAGAAATCTGAACTTAAATAAGTGCAGATTTTCCAGAACTGAAAACCCCTAATAATCAGGTTTAAGGGAATATAAGATTATATCATTTTTCTGTAAATAATTAATAAAATATGGGGGTTCAAAAATTACCATATATTCCATTCAAGAAAGCCTTGAAAAATGTACCAAGTAAGTCATTTCAATTCGAAGTACATACCCTATTAACAGGTATACTTCAACAACATGCTTTTCCCTACACATGCCATCTGTTGGGTACATCTAAGCCCCTCAAGCACTACTTCCCCTTAACTTTATTATTCAGCATTAGACACACATGTGCCATTTCCTTAAAAGTTTTATTCACCTAATCCTTAAGGGTAAACTTATACATGCACAGTAACTTTTCTCAGGTTTACATGTTCTGTTAATTTAGTATTTCTTAAATTTAATTATATGTAATGTGATTTCCAGAGTCCATAAGAATTTTCTGCAGGAAAAGCAGAATTGCTATGATTAAATAAATTCACCAAATAATTCCTTTGTCAAAGGGGAGTGAGAGGGAAAACCCCTTTGTCATATATTGTTTGCTTTTTATTTCCACAAGTTCAGAAAAGTTCCAAGTCCCAGTGAAAAAAAAACTCCATTCACTGAAGAGTAAGAGCAAGTGACGTGTGCCACTTTTGAGGTTTATTCTCTTTTTATACTTGGATTGGCACAAAGAGATAACCAGAAGACAAAAATTTGTATGTATTTTTTAAAAAATCTGACATGAAGAATGAATGTGATCATCCCCCAACTTTAATTCCAAGGATGTATGTAGATGTTCAAAACTAACAATTTGAAAACCTTTAGTAATAGCAATAACTACCTTGTTTAAATTTATTGTTGCTCCTAATGACACAAAGGCAATAGCTAGATGCATGGCTAGTTTAAATTGGTTGTCAATGGAAAGAAAGAATAAATCTTCTTCTCTTACTGATTCCAAAATTCCAGTTCTGAAAAAAACAAGAAAGTGTTACTGACTGCATCCCTTCAGCGGAATACAAAGCTGGGTAATATATATAAGAGATACAAAAGGGGTGTACTCAGTATTGACTAGATTTTGTTCAGTATCAGTTACATTGCTTTATTTTTGGTTTGAAACCTGTTCATTATGCTACTAAACTGCTACTCAAAGGTTTAAATTATAGCCTTTCTTGAATACAACTCAATTAATTGGTCAAGTGTCTCGTTAAATTGGTTTTATTACCTTAGGAGCATTCACAAACAGTTTGATTGGTTTTGGGATTGCTCTTTTGGGCTTATTGATACTTTTTCATGGTGTTTCCAAAACATTTTCTCTCTCTTTACAAGGATCTCTTACCACACTTCTTACAATCCCCCTTCATTCTTTGATCTGTCCTAGTTGGCCTCCATCTGTCTTCATAGTTTCTATAGCTCCTACAGCCTGGACTGCTTTGTCTGCATGGTTTTTCCATCATGTTACCCCTTTTCTCCCTTTCTCTACCAGTCTAGTTGAGAAAATTAGAGTAAATGTTGTAGTGAGTAATTTAGCTGCTGAAACTGCAGTTGTTTCTGCTTGGGTATCCCTTTCCTACTTGTACCTTTCCTTTCTAAATCAGATATTCTGGTTACAAAATCACAAAACTATTATTGCATGATAAAATTTGATGGATAAGAAAGTGAAATCCTTACAAATATTTAGTGAGATAAGACAAACTGAAATAGAAAAAAGAATAAAAAATGAGCTCAATAAGGTGATGATAAAAGATAAGAAACAGAAAAACTTACAGTGATGATGAATATATAAGTTTGAGCAGGAGTCCATGATGAGGTGGGGTTGAGTGCAAAGGGTTCTGATGTGTAGTGGATTGCAGGAATGTGTATTTTGGTGGGCTGAATTGTGGTTGGTGTTATGGTGCAAGAATAGGAAGTATTTGTCCAAATTTTTGACATGTCTAACCCAAGTCTACCATTTATGATGGCATTTTGAGACTGAAGTCCACCAGACATATATGGTCATGTTTGACACCCCCTAATTTATTGATGTAATAAAAACATAAGTAATTAATAAATTTAAACTACTTTTACTAGTATAATATGTATGATAATTTAAACAAGTAATTATTTTAATGAAAAAACAAATTATTAGAATAAAAACATCTATATTTTATTTAATAAAGTACTTACTTGTTCAATTTCTTTGTTGAGACAATCTTGAGTCAAAAGAGAACCCAATAATTATTGGTTGTAAGATATAAGTTTTATTATTTAATATATATAATTAATTAAATATTGATTTATAAACATTAGGGGGTATCAATGTTCAGGTATCCTCAATTAAATTAATTGCGGATAAAAATCCTTATACTCCAATTATTTTTGCTCATAATTGGGTTATTATACACTTTATGTGTCAATTTTCACCTCTTATCCAACATTTATCTACTCAATTTTTCATAATAACATCTTAGACAACTTTCTGTTATAAACACATGTTGCACAACTTTCTACCATAACCAAATCTTGGACTACTCTCTGTATATGGCTTCTACCTTGCTGAGCACTCCCATTCTCATCCCATCCTGTTGATTCTATCTGCTCAGAATTCCTCCCCATTTAATCTAATAGATTCTGCTCCTTTTCATCTCACTCTCTCATCTTCTTGTTTCTGCTCCTCTTCATCTCTCTATCTCATCTGCTTAGTTCTGCTCCTTTTCATATTTAATTATCTTAACATGCCTTGTTGTCATAGATCTTCTCAAAGGCAGCCATCACCCAGTTGTTCTTCAAATCTCACTACTCGCTCTTTTCCCCGCTCTTCTGAGAAATCCAAAAACTTTCAGCTAAAAAAAGATGATCATCTCATTCTTATCAACTGACTAAAAATAAAAACTAATTACGATTCTTGTTTTGGTACTGAGAATACAACTAAAGTAGGATGGCCCCCTGCATCAAACATCAATGGCTATCTTCTAATGTCAAATCAATTAAGAAATAAAACTAAGGGAAGGATAGATATTTTACCAAAACAGATGTCTGAAAACTTCAAGCATTATTGAGCCAAGTACAATAAGGCAAAGACTCTTTCATCTTCTACTTATTTTGGTATTACTGACCTAGATATCAGAAAGGGCATCAAATCCATAGATGATAAAATTAAATTTCTATGTCCTTACTTTAAAGAGATGGATTCTATTTTTTGAGAGCATGCCAATGTTAATCCTGCAAACATGTTGGATGGAGAAGATCCTATATCCAAACATTATGTCAAAACAAATCTTTTCCCATCCTCTTCCTCCACTCAAGCCTCCCCTGTTTTAAATTCAACACATCTAGATATCCTTTCCACAGATCCTTATGGTGATATAAACCAACCCAATCTATCTCAGGTATTTTTTTTCTTCTATCTTACCAATTATATTTTTAATTACTTATATTTTCTTATTTCTAAAAATGATGACAAAAAACCCATGATCCACCATCATCTGAGTCTGAAGCTAGCAACAATGATGAGGAGGAAATTAATGTACTAACTACATCCAAAAAAAAAGTGAAGGGCTTCAAAAAGTCTAAATTTCCACTCCCAAAGAAGACAAAAAAGTTATACTTCATCACAAACCCCTTTTTCTTCTATGGAAGAATTTTCGGAGAAATGTGATGCTGGTAAGTGATACCATACCTCTTAATACTTTACTCTCCTTTTCTTCTACTTTATGTTAATATTTATTATCACTCTAGAACAAGTTGAAACTGCTAAAGAGATTCTAAACTTTGAAAAGAAAAAAGTTGAGCTCTCTTTAAGGAGGGATGACAGAGCACATGATTTGGAAGAGAAGAACTTCGAACTCTCTTTACAGAAAGATGATAACTCTCTTTACAGAAGGATGATAGGGCACAAGACTTAGAGGAGAAGAAATTCAAGTTATCTCTAAGTATTGAAAAATCAAAGAAAGAGGAGAAAACACTTGAGCATAAAAACCTCATGGAACAGATGAAATATAAGCTTGATTGTGGAGAAAATTCCAAAAAGAAAGATTTCTTGATAGAATGCGTTAAAGCTAATTAATATGTTTAAGGAATTGAATGTTTAAAGAAATTTTTTGATTACTAGTTTTTTATTTTTCTCTCACACTTCAACTGTTCATAATTAATTTCATATAATATCTTTTCTTAACTTCCTGTATTTGTTTACTCTATCCATCATTAGTTGAATTATCATATTTTAATATTATAAACTCCTTTTTAAATAATGTTTTCAAGAATATTTAATGTTAAAAATTCTTTTTTATTTAAAATTTTCAAGTCACATTTGAAATTTTCCCAATCCCATCCCTGCATTTGATTGAACTAAGGGGGGGGTATCACCCAAATTCTTTCAAGTAAAGAATTTTGCAAGTCTTATATAAAATTTTGGCGATACTCCCCCCTGAATTTTATTGAAGTAAGGGATGGGTATCACCAAAATTTCAAGTCAATTTTTTTTGTAAGTCTCATATGAAAATTTGGCAATATCCTCCCCTGAGTTTTATTGAAGCAAGGGGTGGGTATCACCAAAATTTTTCTAAGTCATCAATTTCACATGTCAGATTTGAAAATTTGGCAATACCCCCCCCCCCTGTATTTTATTGAATTAAGGAAAGGGTATTACCAAATTTTCAAGTCAAAAAATTTTTAAAGTCTTATATGAAAATCTGGTGATACCCCCCCCCTTGTATTTTATTGAATTAAGGAAAAGGCATTATCAAATTTTCAAGTCAAATTTTTTTTATATAGTCTGATATAAAAATTTGGCAATACCTCCCCCTGAAATTTATTGAATCAAATAAATCAAATGGAAAAAAAATTAAAATTGATAATTTCTACAACAAATTATTTTCACCAGTCCCAATCAAGTTTTCCTATTTTGTATAATAGCCAGTAGAACAACCTAAGGCCAGATGCACCATTATATAAAAACAGCAATCTATCTTGATGTAACTTTAAAAAATAATTGGAAGAGACAAATTCAAAATTAAATGAAAAAATATTAAGAAGGATAATTAAAACTGAAAAAGAGGAAAATAAAAAGGGAAATTTAAAAAAATTAAAAAAGATAAAAATTAAAATAAATAAAAAAATTTAATAAAAGAGAGAAAAAAGAAAAAAAATATTGGAAAAAAATATTTAATGATAGAAAAAATATAATATTTTAGTTGCAATACTTGACAGATCTACTAAGAAAATTTTTTTATCTAATTTTTTTTTGATTATTAATACAATTAATAAGACCTTCATTTATTTGGAATTAACAGCCAAAATGGGTAACTTCCTGAGAAGAAACTAAAGCTTTAGGTGCTTTAGTTGTTTGATGTCAATGTTGAGATGAATGCCATATAGCCTCAACTATTCCATTGGCACTACCAAAATCAAGAATACATTTATGGTCAGGAATATAAAGGACATGTCCCTAATCAGAAGAGGGTGATTGAATAGGAACACAAGTCTCTGGATTAATATAAGTAAAAATTTCAAATGTTAGACAATTCTTATCATGTTTATCTAGATGAAAATTGTTGTAGAATCCTTTATTAGTGATGATAACATTAGAACAAAAAACATAAGCATTTATTGCTTCTTCCCATTCAGGATCAGACCAATTTGGTAAACCAGATTCTAAAGCAAGTTGAAGGTTTTTTTGAAAAGCTTTCAAACATAATTCTTTTAAACAATTTGCCAAGAAAATATTAAATGATCCTGAAGAATCCCATCATTTCAGATATTCTTCCATTTTCTCTGGTTTTATATTTTTCAATAAAGAATAAATTCCTGAAATATATGACAAAATTAAAAATTACTTATAATAAAAAAATTATTTACATATCAAAAGAAACTCCTTGATCATATCCTGGTTGCCAAACAAAACCTTTCATGACACCAGAAATCAGATTTTTATTTGAAAAGGGTTTTCGAACCAAAGCCGTTTGATAAAGAGTGGAAATTAAATCAGAAAGCTGGCAAATAACTTCATCATTTTTCCTTTTAAATTAATGAACTTCTAAGATGAATTGAGGTTTGTATCGGTTACTGACCACCGCAAAAATGAGATCTATACCACCTTCTGTAAGGTTTTTGATGTTTTTGTAAAAAAAAAATTCTTAACATTTTATATTGAAGTCTTATAAAATTTGAGATTGTCCAAATGTCCAAAGAATTTTTTGACAACTATTTTCATCCTAATCAATTTTCTATTTTGATAAAATTTTGTCTTTTAATTTCTTGATTCTTTAGCTGCTTGCATGATTTTTTGCTTTTTATTTTCTGGTAAGGAAAACTCAGATTGATTGGGAGATGGAATAGAATTGAAGGAAATTGAAGAGATAGAAGAAAGTAAATATAAAGAAGAAGAATTTGAATATATTGAAGGAATAGAATAGAAGGACATTGAAGAGATAGAAGAAAGTAAGGATAAATAAGAAGAAGTTGAATATATTTGGTGATTATTCTTGGAGCTTTCAAGATTTGAAGACAAGGAAGAAAGAGAAGATAAAGATGATTCAGAAGAAATTGATGATAATGAAGATGAGAAATTTAAATTTTCCATAGTAGCTTCTAAGAAAAAAAATTATAAAACAAAAAAAATAAAAGTAAAAAACTAAATATATTAAAAAAACCCCCAACAATAAAAAATTATTGGTAAAATAATTGAAAAGAAAAAAAAATTTGTTATTAAAAATTTCAAAAAAATTGGTAAAAAATTTTGAAAAAAATAAAAATTCAAGATAAAAACCTGAATTATGATTGAAATACTAGGTAAAACAAATTCACCAAAAAAAAGAGTAAATAAAAAAAAATTAAAATAAATTCAGTAAATATAATTGCAAAAAAATAAATAAATAAATAAAAATTACTTACTTGTGATTGGTAATACCTTTTAATGTCATTCAATCCAATTTATTAAAATATAATTTAAAAAATTAAATTCAGTAAATTTCAGAATAATTGATTATTTGCAAAAATAAACACAAATAAAAAAAATAAATTACGGTGGACTTGCTAGAAATTCCTCAACCTGAACTCAGATGGAACTCAGACTGAACTCATACTGAACCCATAATGAACTCTTCTTGAGAACCCACCTAAAACTGTTCTGCTGAGTGGTGTTCATCCCTGATTGTATGGTTCCTTTATCAATAGCTCAATGTGTGTTCAATATGTGGTGAGTTTGGGTCCAAGTTTTCAGACTTGCTAGCAAGTCTGCCTCCCATATTGTGTGGTGTTACCTGATTTATTTTGGAAACAGGGGGAAATGTCCAGAAACTAAGGGAAAGAAAAAAAATTCTGTAAAAAAAAATTAAAAGCAGATATTAGTCTTTTTTTTACTTCAAAATGCCACCCAAAAAGTCTCCCTATTTACCCCTTCAATCCTCCCCTTTACCCCTTCAATCCCGCCTTTAACCCTTCTTTATCCTCCCCCCCTTTAACCCCTCCTTACCTGCCTCAAACCCCCCCTTTAGTCCCCCTTTACCCTCTCTTTACCCCCCCTTTACCCCTTCTTTACCCCCCTTTACCCCCCCCCCTTGAAGCCATCCATACCTGCCTAAAAACCCCCCTTTAGTCCCCCTTTTTCCTTTCTTTACCCCCCTTTGCCCCTTCTTTACCCCACCTTTACCTCTCCTTTAACCTCTCCTTACCTACCTCAAACCCCCCCTTTAGTTCCCCTTTACCCTTCCTTTACCCCCCCTTTAACCCTTCTTTACCCCCCTCTACCCCCCCTTTATCCCCTCCTTGCCTGCCTCAGACCCCCCCCTTTAGTCCCCCTTTACCCTCCCTTTACCCCTCCCTTTACCCCTTCTTTACCCCCCTTTACCCCCCCTTTACCCCCTCCTTGCCTTCCTCAAACCCCCCTTTAGTCCCCTGTTACCATCCCTTTACCCCCCCTTTACCCCCCCTTTACCCCTTCTTTTCCCCCCCTTTACCCACTCTTTGCCCACCTTAAAACACCCCTTTCACCCCTCCTTTATCCGCCCTTCACCCCCCCCCTTTACCCTTTCCTTGACCCCCTTAAACCCCCCCTTTACCCTCTGTTTGAGGTGGGATTGAGGGGGTGAAGGGGGGGCTTGAGGGGGCCAAGGAGGGGGTGAAGGGGGGTTTGAGGTGGGCAAGAAGGGGGTTAAGGGGGGGTTGAGGTGGGAAAGGAGGGATTAAAGGGGAGAGTTGAGGTGGCCAAGAAGGGGAGGAAGGGGGGTATGGAGGAAGAAAAGGAGGAGGGGAAGGGGGATGGTGGAGGGGGTAAAGGGGGGGACTTGAGGTGGCTAAGAAGGGGAGAAAGAGGGTATGGAGGCAGACAAAGAGGGGAAAAGGGGGACAATGGAGGGTGAAAAAAAAGATAAATCAAAAAAATCAAAAATTGATCTATACTTGAAAACCAAAAAAAAGCACTTACAGGATAAAAAAAAATCATGATTATCAAATAAAAAAATTAAAAAAATTAAAAAAATGACTTACCTGATGAGTTGATTTGAGAAAATAAAAGCAACAAAAATATATAAGTGATTTTTGAGGAGAGGATGAAAATGATATGAGTGATGAATGAAAAAAACACTGACAAAATATGCAATTTCATGTTGAGCTGGTGAAAGAAAACCAATGAGCCATCCAAAAAAAAAATATTCACTGTAAATTCAAAAAAAAAAAAAATGAATATGAAACAAACAAAAATAACAAACCAAGTGAATAGAGTGCACAAAGTGGATATTTGGAGAGCACCAAAATAAAATTTTAAAAGTGTTGTGAAGTGAAATGTTGGAGAGTAGTTGGCATTATAATGGAGTGTATGCCAGTTTATTGAATGTTTGGTGATTCAAGGGAGGGGAGAGCCAGTTCTGGTTTAGGATCCTCTTCTTCATAAAGAACATTCCACTCATCCTTTAAATCAGCTAGGATATTGTGGAGTATAACTCAAGTCATGATCCAATAATTTGCAGTTTTCACCACGCAATATGGGGGACGGACTTGCTAGCAAGTCCGCAACCTTGAACCCTAATTCATATCTTTTTGAGCCCACATTTAATTAGTGCTGAAACCACCAAGAAAAAATATTGACATTCTGGTGAACTCAATATGAATACAACTTGAACATTTAATGAAGCATAGGTAATAATAATTTGAAAAAATCTTGAGATATGAAGAATGAGATTTTTTATAGAAATTTTAATACAGTGAAGACCACACTCAAATTAATCTGAAAAATACATATTTTAAACTATTTAAGCAGTTTCCTTGCAATTTAAAAAAAAGAACACCAATGTATAGATCTGGCAAGATACCATCTGACATTATTATATAAGTTTCTTTGGCCAGAAATACATGGAGAAACTACAATTTGAAATATGTAAATTTGTTCATGAAAGGTTATTTTGTGCATTTATATTACTTATTGTATTTTTTTCAATAATTGAAAAAATTATATACTTATTTTATGAATAGATATTATTAAATATTATAAATCATTAAAATATCTAAAGAAGGTGCAAGAATCTTAAAAATGATGTTACAAAGACTTTACTTAGACATATAATTTTCAAATTCAATTGAAATGCAATATTTCACTATTAAAAAAAAATTCATACTAATATTTATTAAAATTAATTTCCTCTCTTCTTCAAAATTTTCAAAATATTAAAATGTAGATTTTTATTTGATTTAAGTAAATGAAGAAAATAACAGTATAGGAGTTGTGGAGTTTTGGGATCCAAGGAATTTCTGCGCCCACTCTTTGTAACATATTTTATATATTTTATATTTTTTGTATATTTATTTTGTATTACTATCTTCTTTTATTGTCTTTTTTACTCCCTCTCAAGAATACCCCACTCTTTTACCTTTGAAATATTTCTTTATCCTCACCTCATATTTCTCCCCAACCTTTTCAATTCCTTTGCCATCATTTTCAACCCCTATCCACATTTTCCTCTCCCTCTCCATGCCTCTCCACGCCTCTTCACTCCTCTCTTTCCAGCTTTCTTACCTCCCCATTTCTCCTTAACACTTTATTTTTATATAAAGAAATAGGGACTGAGTTGAAAGGTAGTAAATTGAGGTTCAAGGATTGTGAAGGTGAGGTAAAGGGGAGGAATGGGGCTACAAGGGTTGGCAAGGCTGGAGAGAGGGGTGAGGAAGGGTATATGGGGTAGCAAAAAGGTTGGGAAAGAGTTGGAAGGGAAGATTAAGGGTTCCAAGGTGTTTTGAATGAAGAAAAAGGTTGGGGTGAGGTTGAGAGGGGTGAAATGGGGATCAAAAGAGGATGGCATACAATGGGGCTGGGAGGATAGCAAAAGGGGTGCGGAGGGAAGACAAGCATGTGTTGATAGAATTGAAAGGGATGGGGATTGGTGCAAACAGAGTGTAAAATAGGAGGATGAACTCTGTTCTTCGGACAAAGAACAGAGTTCACTCCCATAAAACATTAGCTGAAACATAGTTTTCAATTCTGTAAAAACATTTGTAGGTAATAGAAAAAGTCACTGATTTTTTTTATATGTAATCTGAAAGTTTTTAATAAAATTATTGTATTTAAGAATTGTGATATTGTCAATCAATGTTTATTCATCAACTTAATTTAATAAAGTATTATTTAAATAAGTTGCTTCAAAAACTACTGTGCATTGAGTAGACTCATGGAACAATTTTTTCTGGCTTCCATTCAGTTATTCTCACACTTTCACTATGTTTTCAATATAGATCCATTATTATTTGTGTGTTACTTCAAGTGAAATTTCAGTATTACTTCAGTCTCAGTTCCATCTGATTTACATCTGACTTCAAGTTGAGGACTTGCTAGCAAGTGCCCCCCAAATATTTTGTGGTGTTTGATCTCCAATTTATTTTAAAATTGAATTCTGAGCTCCTGAAGACTATAAAATTGTCCCTTTAATATACCTATAGCATGTTCAATCTGTACTCTTGATTGGGAAAGGTAATAATTAAATTTAGTTTTTGGGTCATTTTCTAAACTTGCACCATTGAAAGCAGGTATAATGTACTTCCTATTTGCATATGCTGAGTCTGCAAGGGGGTACTGAGATTCGTCAAATTATGAGTCTGGGGTTTGAGAAATCCTCATTCTTTGGAAGACAGAAGAGTCATGACATGATCTAGGGCAGCCACTGTAAAAAGCAATAAATTTTTATTAACATCACATATAAGTTGAATGGCAATAGAGTATCTAGAAGGAAGATATAAAGTTAATTCATGAATGATGAGAAATTGGAGAAGATTTTGAAGAAACCTTTTTTTGCAATCAAAATAATGGTTCCCATCATGAGAAGGCTTTTTACTAAAAGGTATAGTTGTGCCATCAACAAAATCTACACAGCCAGGGAACCCTTCGGCTTTCATTACTTGAGAGGATTCAAGTCGCTGTTCTGGAGTTGGCCAAGCAAGTGTTTGAGACATGAGGGAAAGGATATCAATCATACAGCGCTTGGTGTATAATATCACCGTTTCATATCCTATGTTAAATAGATTATCCAAACATCTTACAGAAGCACCATTTCCATTTGAGCCAAAGCGACATAGAGCAACAGCAAGTTGGATGGCAGGATTACGCAGTTTGTTATGAGAATTGTTATGGAAGATAGGATGTTCAGAAATGAGTTGATAAAGTTTGAAGAAAGAATCTCGAGAAGTTCTAAAAAGTTGTGTGAAGTTTAAATGAGGAATGTTGAGAATGGAGGCCAGATCATATTGGGGATCATGATAAAGATTTGGCCCCCTGGTGATGATGTAACGCTTTTTGGAAAGAAAACACATATAAGCTAAAGCATCTTCCAAATCAGAGTCAGATTTATAGTAAAGAACTAAAAGAAAAGTAATAGCATTCATTGTTGAGTGAAGTAGCTTCCTAGTAGAGAGGTGTTTCATTGTTGCCGGTGGAAGGGTTAAGTGATGAGGGAAGTGGGAATTCACCGCCAAATGTGCAGTTGGGGTGTGTAGATAGAAAAAAAACTTAAGTGTTTGCCACCAAAATTAAGTAGCATAGAGTGAGGAAAAACTTAAGGATGGCATCAGCAATTATGAGTCATGTGACTTTCTTGCAAATCCATCATGGATGTGATGAGTTTGGGATCAGGAATTAGGAATGGAAATTGGGGTATAAGAGGCGGGATAATGCATTATCGTGGATTCCTTATCCACTAGCCTGGGGGCTAGTGGATAAGAATCTTCTGCAATTAATAATGTCTGATCCCAGGAAAAAAAATTTCTAATCCCTAATTGTGGATCCCTGAACATTGTTACCCCCTATTAAATACGTAAAAATGCGCCAATCCTTTATAGAATATAATATATTTTATGTTTTATTAAATGTATATACAATCTATATAATAATAAAATAATATAACACTAATTTTAATTACATTAAAAATATTGTTATATAATTTTATTTGATATAATATTAATTTGTCTATATAATTTAAATACATTTTGTCTCTTATTTATGTTCAAGTAAATTAACATAAGATTCACTGGACTCTTAGCATAGACTGGCTGACATATAGAGTAGTGTATTATCATTAAAAGAAATTTTAAACCATTTTATTTTAATGTTGGTTTATAGCATACAACAAATATATCAGATTGAAAATCAAGCTACTGAAGAAAGAAAAGAATAGTATGAATAGAAAATTAGGGAGGAAAAGCCTATAAAACAAGAAAAGTTGAGATGAGTTTTTTTATCTTCTCCTTTTACCTTCAAGATTTTATCCCATTCACATGCTTCATGTATTTACTCCTCCACATCAAGTTAAAGACTTGTTATTAAAGATTCTGACTCTCTATTCTTGTCCCAAAAATTTCCCAAAACCTGGTGGTTAAGTCTAACAAGTTTTTTGTCGATTTTTCCATTTTTTTTTTGGTATTATTTAATTCCATTAACTTTTTCTTACAACCTAGACCTCCATCAAATTTTCCTTTGATAAGTCTTTCCTCAATACCATCCATTTGCATAAAGAAATATTTTTGAATCTCCCTAATATTCAACTTGAAAATGTCTTCAATGAATGAAACCTTTAAATTTTCTGTTCGATATTCTGCATGCAACTCCTTCACAGTGGGAAAATAGCTATTAAATTCTTGCATCACGGAATTATCTAAATCTAGTTGTTTGTCAAGGGTTTCACTAATAGATTGATGGCGATGAAATTCTATAAATTATAAATTGACATTGAATAAGCAAAATTTAGCTGCCAGATATGGTAAAAATAGCCAACCCTCCTTTAAATCCTTAATTATTCGAGTCATCGTGGAGATTTTTTGTAATATGTGATTTTGTCGATCAAAGAACTTCTCTCTGGAATATAAAAATAATTTCAAGATATTTTCTATTTTTCTTCTGAAAAATTCTTACACTTCTTTTAGATCTTCTTCCTCAAAATATTCTTTTTCTTCGTTAAACAACGGTTCTAGTATCAATAGTGTTTCCCCTTTAGTGGTTTGATCCATCTTTTTAAAGGTGATAGGGGCTTTATCGGTAGGAAGAAGAAGAACTAGTGAAAATACCGGATCATTAAAAACAGACTTATATTTATAACTCTATGTGAAAAATTTACCATCTTCATCGCTAACCATTTCATGTTGCAGGAACTTCTTTTTCTTCGCCTTTTTTTTTTCTTCTTTAGAGGGGGGCCTCATATCTGCATGTTTTACCTTAAATCAAAATTATATTTTACAATGTTGCAACTAAGATAACTAGAATATAATATATCAGCTTGAACCCATTTTTCAACTTGGAGCATCGCATCATTACCTTACACTTTCAGTGTCAAATATATATTAGCACACATCAGCATGAGAGAACCTAACTTTCGATAATTATAGAGGTCTGGAAAAGAAAATACCCTCATATGTATTAATTACTTACATCCATAAACTGCTTCAAAATGTCGCCATTTGAGTCAAATTGAAACTCTAGAACTTTCAAATGATTTTTCAGTTTCATTTTGGTCAATGAAATGCCAGATTTGGAATCTTCAAGTTTTTTTTTCTTTGAAGAGACCTTGGCCAGGTTGGATTGGTATTCCACTTTGAATTTCTCCAAGCTTTCCGTTGACAAATTCCCGCTTGCATTTATGTGCAAAAGATTTTCCACGCCAACACGTTTTTCTATTGCTGATTTTGAATATACATGTATACTTATTATTTCAGTTAAGTGATAACTTTTGCAACGATCAAGCTATTTTTTTACCTTCATCAATTTTCATATTCTTTATCCTTAGAGGTTTTATTAGGTGAAGATAATTTGTGTAATACTTGAAAATTCCAACACTTACCTCCCCCACCCAAACAGAAAGAAGCAGTGCAAAGTTGATAAATCACAAGGTTGAGAGAAAGACTGAATTTTAAGGTACAAGACATACAAATTACTAAACCAATATTGGAGGGATGTCCTTCTCGCTTCTTCAACCCACCTTTGCCTTTTGCGGTGCTCGTCATCGCTTACTTTGTCATGCGGTTTGGAGTTCACCACTTCGACGTAAACTAAAATGCCAATTATGATCCTTTAGATTTGAGATACACTCAAAATTTTGGTATTGAGAGGGAAAACTTACCACTCTCAATCTTCTCCTCGAGCGTTTCTTCCCGGCTGGATTTGGCATCGGAATCGGGATTTAATCGTTCTTTGAAACCCTCTGATCAAATTAGACAAAATGGGACTTATAACTTTCTAGAATAATACTTCAAGTCACATACGTCTATTTTTCTTTCCCCCTTTCATCAACAAATTACAATTAAAATTAGTGCCCTGTTCAACCCGTTAAATTAATCTTCACAACAATTAACTATCTTACTTGTTACTTCTCTAGTTCTAGTTTTCTTAACATAGGAAATCATGGACATTGTTAATATTTTGTGTTGAATTTATGTTTTGTCTCTCCTCAAAAGAAAAATAGCGTTGTAGAAATTACATTTACCTTTCTAAATGTGCTATGCGTTGTGTTCAATTTATCTTTAATATCTAAATGTTCTAGGACGGTCTTCTGAGAGTCTTTATCCTTTTGTAATTCTATTTCGTTTTTATTATTGTGTAGATAGGGATTTTGTGAGGAATCGATAGGAGTAGCCTCCGTCTCTTGAATTGGGCTATCATCCGTATCCGGAGAGAGCGATTGGTTGTTAAAATATGTTTGTGAGTAAGATGTAGAATTGCATGCATCGTCATTATATCTTGATAATATTTCCTCCTCACTGAGAAAATTTATACAAATTTCTTTCCATGTTGCAGAAAATGATGGGAAGTTCGCCAAAAAAGATATAAAAGTGAATGAAATAAGCTTTCGTTTAATCACCATTATATTATGAAATAAAATGATCTGAAGTGCTAAATGAACCAAGTAAAATTTTGAAATTCAGATCCTTCTTAAGGGGAAATAACTGTCAATTCTGTGTCAACATTTAAAATTGACTGAATCTCGAAGAGTTAATTCCGATGTATCAAAAACTTGTTTCAGCCATCACTCTCAAAAGACTGCAACAAAGCAATATTTCAATTCTGTGGATTGTCATTACACTACCAACACCATTCGTTACGCCACAAGGCATAACAAATGCGTAACAGTTGTGTAACGGTTGCATAATAAATACATAACAATCTCTATGTCCCCTACCAATCAATAATAATTGTTATGTATTTGTTACACAACCGTTACGCAACTGTTACGCCATGTGGCATAACAAACAAATTTGGTAGTGTTAGTACTTTATAACTGTGTATATGACTGGAATAGCTTAATATTTCCGTCATCAATCACCGCGGGCAAAATGGTGTCACGTTTGCACTTCGTGTGTCAATGTCCCACATGTAAAACGTGACTTAATGTGTGGTTTTAAAACGTGACAACTGATCTCGCACATGTCACGCACACGTCCCGCATGGTGACTCACAAGACACCTTAAGGCATATCATCTGCACACTTTTTTATTGTGTGCTTCACTGTTTATGCAGTAGCTTAATGTTACACATAAGATTTTATGAATTTCAATCTTAAGATAAGATCATTAGAAACTCTACCTTGTGATAATTCTTCTTAGAAACACCACCGTAAAATATCCACCTATGGGGAAATGTATGTTAAAAGGGAAATAGCCCTTTAGTTTTTCTTGGCAAATTCCCATAATCTCTTTGTTAAGCTGTCATTTCTTCTCAAGTCCACACCGCCCAGAAATTTGTGTAACACATGAACTGTTTTACATCTTACCCGCTTACGTAATTATGCTGCCAGTATGTCCTTGCATTCATATGCAATTAGTCTTTTATTGGTTTTTTCTCCAATATGTGTAGTCCATGCATATAACACTACGACAAATGTTCATTTTGCCATGGAGTGAAGCAATGGCATAAAGATTATGCAACAGTTGTCTAACAATTGTTTTTTCTACTTAACGGTGTTATGTGGACCTTAAGCACAAAAAAAAATTGTTTAGTAACTGTTGCACCACTGCTGCATAATGTCAGATATTAAAATCGTCATCATAACCCATCATCCTGTCACATTCCATCCTCAAGCCACACTTTCCTCTTTTGGCTAAGCCACGATTGCCATGCGCTAATGGTATCACAAATGACATGTGCAAATACATATTGCTACTATTAGATGTTAGAAGAGTAGAAGTTACATGAGATCAATGGGACCCATTAGTATTTAATAAATTAGCTCCTATTTCTTTATCCCCATCGATCTCATTATTTTTACTATTTTATTTCGATCATCCTTATTTTATTGTCATTACTCACAAGCAATATTATTATTTATTCTGCTCGTAACATTACCTCTTGCACTGGAACAATAGGTACCATTACTACTCATCTCTGTTATCTACATTAGTTAATTTTCTTTATTGTCAGGTTGGCTAATTAATCTTAACGTCGCCATTATCTCCTGCTCGCAATACTCACTGGAGTTACTGGCTCTGTAATTAAAGGTTAGATCTAGCCCATCAATCTCATTATTTTTACTATTTTATTTCGATCATCCTTATTTTATTGTCATTACTCACAAGCAATATTATTATTTATTCTGCTCGTAACATTACCTCTTGCACTGGAACAATAGGTTGGCTAATTAATCTTAACGTCGCCATTATCTCCTGCTCGCAATACTCACTGGAGTTACTGGCTCTGTAATTAAAGGTTGGCTAATTAATCTTAACGTCGCCATTATCTCCTGCTCGCAATACTCACTGGAGTTACTGGCTCTGTAATTAAAGTTTTATTTAACAGATTAAAAGTCTGAAAGCTACATCATGGACGGATCTTCTACCAACAATGTCAACGATATACCAATGCTCAGTAATGACAATTATGCCACATGGAAAGTTAAAATGCTTTTCTTCTTGTCTCAATTGGAGTTAGACGATATTGTAGAAGGCCACGCAATAGAACCAAAAGACGAAGAGATTGAAGCAAAATATTCCTTTCAACTCAGAAGCAAGCGAGCTGCAAATGTAATTGTGCAAAAGCTGGACCCAACGAACATAACTGCCTTTGTAAAATCTGAAGACAAGTCCAACCCCAATCAATTGTGGAGGCGCTTGGAAGAACGTTACTCTGGAGCTCATCCCGCTACGGCATCAATGGTTTATACTAGATTCACTGACCTTGAATGCGCCAAAGGTAATCTCAGAGGCTTTGTCACCAAACTTCAAGCCGCCGTAAATGCACTAGCACAAGCTGGTGAAAAGCTGGAATCGCCCATATTTGCGTATTCCATTCTACAGAAGCTACCGCCATCGCTCGAATTACATCGTTCAATGATGATCAACTCCGCAGACGATTCTGGAAGGCCTCTCACTATTGACAGTGTGCTCATGAAATTGTCCCAACTTGCAGACCGATTAGATAACTCCCAATCCAAGCACAATTCCGCATTATTAGCAGCGAAAAAAGCTCCTTCTCATCAAAAAAAACGGGAATACTGCAACAACGGTAAACACAACCCCAAAACCACTCATTCGGAAGCTCAATGTTGGGCACTTCATCCAGAACTTCGCACCCAATCCAAGTCAAAACAAAAAAACTCTCCTAAAGAGAAAGATGAAGAAGACACAGAAACTGCAAACATCACCGAAGATCTGTATTACGTCTATCACGTTTCTTCTGACTTCTCCAAACGCTCATCTGACCTCATCTTTGATTCCGGGGCATCAAGCCACATGTTTAACTCAAAGAAGGCATTCGTTACCTTTCAAAAAGTCCGAGTACCAGTCATGATTGGAAATGGAAAGATAATTTATGGACAAGGGATTGGATCCGTGAAACTTAACAACTACCAAAACCATGCCATGTTACTCACCAACTGTCTCTACGTACCGGAATTAGGCTGCAACCTCATAGCTCTTTCTCCTCTTACTAGCAAAGGTGTTTTGCTTACTGCAGGAACTGACGGTAATATCTCTTTTAAAGAAGGTGATGTGACTGTCCTTACTGGAGCCAAGAAAGCTGGATCAAATCTGTTTCACGTCAATGCTTCATTTGGTGAGCCTACCCAAATATCTCTGATTGCGTCCACCAAAACTAATCTATCCCTTTGGCATAACCGTCTTGGACACATCAATTGCCCATACTTTAAGCTCCTTCTTAATAGCCTAAAAGTCAGCTTCAACAACAATGATACTTTGAATCCATGCGAGTCTTGTGTTGATGCAAAAATGCACAGGTCACCATTTCCTGGACATTTTCCAAAAGCAACCAGACCCTTAGAATTTGTACATTGTGATCTGAGTGGGAAATTTTTAGAGAGTGTTGGGGGGCATCGTTATTATTTCCGATTAACAGATGCATTTTCTTCTTATCGATTCATTTACTTGTTAAAAAATAAATCTGATACTTTTACAAAATTCATGCAATTCAAGGCTTATGTTGAAAACTTAACTGGCAAAAAAAATTTAAATTTAGTTTGTGATGGAGGTGGCGAGTTTGTAAACAAACAGTTTGAGGACTGCTCTCTTTCAAACGGTTTTAAAATTATCATCACTTCACCATATACTCCTCAACAGAACCCAATCTCTGAGAGAGGGAATCAGACTACTGTAGAGATGGCTAAAGCCTTGTTGTTCAAATCAAATTTGCCTATAACTTATTGGGGAGAGGCCGTAGTTACATCAGTTTACATCGAAAACCGACTACCCACTAAAGCGAATAGCGGCATGAAAACACCATTTGAAGCCATTTTTAATCGCAAGCCAAACATAAATCACCTTAAGACCTTTGGTTGTCTTGCCTATTCCCTAATCGACAAACATGTGCGTGGGGGAAAGCTGAACAAGAACGCTACCAAATGCTGCCTGCTTGGTTTTCATGAAGAGCATAAATCATATCGCTTGCTGAATTTGGAGACCAAGAAGGTATTGTATTCTCACAATGTAGTCTTCAATGAAGATACATTTCCCAACCTCAATAAAGAGAATACAAATGCTACTTGGCCAAATTTCTCAAGTGATATACTTATGTCAATTCCTCATACACCAAGAGAACCAAAGCGCAGCCAAACACCAGACACAGAAAACTCCGCATCAAGACCTGATGATATTGCCGAGCAACAATCTGACAAAAGTGTTTCACAAGATGATAATCAATCAGCTCCGTCGAGATTCTGGGAATACAAAACTACCAGTAATATTGCGCCCAAAAATATCAGCTCTGACATAGACCCAGAAAATATTATTGATGGACAGCGCCCTCGAAGAGCAAGAGCACTACTCTGTGACTCCAAATCTGACAACCCATCAGAATCAGCTCTAGAAGCATATGTACCCATATCGGAAGTCCACAATACTCCGCGACATTATCACGAAGCCATCAATTCCCCTAATGCGGACGACTGGATAGCAGCAATTAACTCTGAAGTCAAGTCATTACAGTCGCGTGGGGTATGGGAAGTTGTTTCCTGCCCAAAGGATGCTCGGCCTATTGGGAGCACTTGGGTATTTAAAATAAAACTAAACCCCGATGGAGATATCAGCAAATATAAAGCTCGCCTTTGCGCACAAGGTTTTTCACAAAAGTACGGAATTGATTACACAGAGACTTTTGCACCCACTGGAAGACTTACCACCCTCAGATGCCTTATCGCCTTAGCAGCTGCTGAATCTTGGGAGTTCCATCAGATGGATGCAAAAAGTGCATTCACAAATGGAATCCCTGATGAAACGATTTACATGAAAGTTCCGAAAGGGGTACCAGTTCCACCAGACATTAACCAACCCGTCTTACTGCTGAAAAGGTCACTGTACAGACTGAAACAAGCATCCAGATGCTGGTATCAGCTTGTTAACACCTTCTTTGTCAATAACAATTTTGCGAGAAGTTCTGTTGATTCGGCTCTTTACATCCATCAAGACCCAGCTAAACCATGTTTCGTCCACGTGCATGTAGATGATTTCTCTATCTTTGGAAAAGAAATACACTGGTTCAAAACACTTATTTCGAAAAATTTTGAAATGGAGGACTTAGGCAACTCTAAAATGATTCTTGGTATCAAGATATCCAGAGATCTCACCAATGGAATCATCAACTTATCTCAGTCAAACAAAATAAAAGCAATTCTTGCGAATTACAACATGAGTGACTGCAAGGCCATGTCTTCTCCCATGGATCCCAAGGTTCAACTTACACCAGCTACCGAAGACGAACACCACAAATTCCTAGAAAAGAATCTCAATTACCGCAGTGCGGTTGGTCATCTCAATTATCTGGTCCAATGCACCAGACCCGACTTAGCTTTTGCCTGCAGTCAACTGTCACAATTCCTCAACAAACCAGGACAAGCTCATTGGGACGCTTTCATCAGAGTTCTTCGATATCTGAAAGGCACTTCCAACAAGGCAATTACCTACGGAAAATCTTCAAAAAATCACAACACATTTGAAGGCTTCTGTGACTCAGACTGGGGAGCTTGCCTGATGACCAGGTGGTCCACTACTGGGTATATTTTCACCCTGAATGGAAGCGCCGTCAGCTGGCGTACCAGAAAGCAAAACACTGTCTCGTTAAGTGTAACTGAAGGGGAGTAAAAATCTTTGACTGAGTCAGGACAAGAAGCAATATGGATTAAAAACTTACTATCCGAATTCAAAATGAAGTCATTGAATCTTAATAACCCTATAACCATCCACTCTGACAATCAACAGGGCATCTCCTTGGCAAATAACCCTATATACCACTCACGCACCAAACATATTGATATTCAAATACACTGGATACGCGAACAAGTTGCAAACAAGAACTTCACCCTCAAATACCATCCAACTGGAGACATGCCAGCTGACATGCTTACCAAGGCAGTTCAAAGAGTCAAACTTCAAAAACATTTAAAATTTATCAAAATTGATGATGGATTACTTGACGAGAGAGGGTGTCAGATATTAAAATCGTCATCATAGCCCATCATCCTGTCACATTCCATCCTCAAGCCACACTTTCCTCTTTTGGCTAAGCCACGATTGCCATGCGCTAATGGTATCACAAATGACATGTGCAAATACATATTGCTACTATTAGATGTTAGAAGAGTAGAAGTTACATGAGATCAATGGGACCCATTAGTATTTAATAAATTAGCTCCTATTTCTTTATCCCCATCTATCTCATTATTTTTACTATTTTATTTCGATCATCCTTATTTTATTGTCATTACTCACAAGCAATATTATTATTTATTCTGCTCGTAACATTACCTCCTGCACTGGAACAATAGGTACCATTACTACTCATCTCTGTTATCTACATTAGTTAATTTTCTTTATTGTCAGGTTGGCTAATTAATCTTAACGTCGCCATTATCTCCTGCTCGCAATACTCACTGGAGTTACTGGCTCTGTAATTAAAGGTTAGATCTAGCCCATCGATCTCATTATTTTTACTATTTTATTTCGATCATCCTTATTTTATTGTCATTACTCACAAGCAATATTATTATTTATTCTGCTCGTAACATTACCTCTTGCACTGGAACAATAGGTTGGCTAATTAATCTTAACGTCGCCATTATCTCCTGCTCGCAATACTCACTGGAGTTACTGGCTCTGTAATTAAAGGTTGGCTAATTAATCTTAACGTCGCCATTATCTCCTGCTCGCAATACTCACTGGAGTTACTGGCTCTGTAATTAAAGTTTTATTTAACACATAATTGTTGCGCCCCAAGGCAAAACAAACATATGTCATAGTGTGAGGCTGCAGTGGTAGCTCTAACTAATCTAAACCTAACTATATTTAGCCATATCGGTAAACCTGTTCAGCACACATACTTTACTAAATTTTGAACAAGATATACATTCAAAATTTGGCGAAGTATTCATACCAAGCATGTTTACTGACATGGCTGGAGGTGCTTTCAGTCGTTACAGATACATAATGATTGTTCAGTAATCATAGGTAAGTTTAAATAAGGCTTTAAACAATGATAGCAGTCTGATATTTTTGAAATAAATAAAATTTAATACTTGTTAGAGTAAGTATCTCCAGCCATGTCGGTAAATCTGTTTGGTATGGATACTTTGCTGAATTTTGAATTGATGTCTTGTTCGAAATTCAGTAAAGGATACATACCAAAAAGGTTTGCCAACACAGCTGGAGATGCTCTTAGCATATGTTGTTCATCAATTAAATAATATATGTAACAGTTCAAATCATTACTTATGGGATATATATTTCTATGCATTTTATACTGACATAATTACAGCACGTTGGTGCTCCATGGTGTATGGACATACTACCATGAGAATATATTAATATTTCATAATTCTTCTAAAATATAACACATGGCATGGGTTAAATTTTAGGTACGCATGTAAATTCATCAAATGCTTTTGGATTGTGTGAACTAAGAGAATAAATACAATAAGATCTATCTTGATTTTCCATCCTTAACAGCTCAATAACATGAATTCATCTAGTAACAATGGTAGGAATAATAATTGTTTAATATCTTTATTTTTTCCACTAGCTTCACTGACTGTTTATAAAATAATAAATCTTATATATTTTTAGATCGTTTTAAACTTCTTGAAGAGGAGAATAACAGACTTAAAGCTGAAGTCGAGTCCCTCAAAACTCTTTTCCAAGGTATTTCTATGAATGCAGGATCACCAGCAAGTTCATCGACAGCTGGAAAAAAGTCTAAGAGTCAAAAAAAAACTTAAAGACAATGATAAGGCACAAAATGATCTGGATATGGTAGATACTGATCATATTAGTAGAAAATTATTGGTAAGATTTTTTACTAATCATTATATATTTATCACTAAGCCTTGATAATATGATACAGGCCAGTTGCTATGAATTAGCCCGCTGCTTAATGAAACGTTCAACTGCAACATCATCAGTACCTCTTCCACCATCTGTTGATGAATGCCGCAAAATAGAAGGATATTATAGCCACCTTCAATCATTTCCGAGTGATTCAGCTAACCAAAGGATTCCGTTTAGCAAGCTAGTAGCTGTTGAAGGCAATTCAAAAATTGATAACGACTACATCCACTATATACGTGCTACAATGCGTCACTGGGGAATCAATCATTTCACAATGAACTGGGAGAAACATTGGGACGATCGATTTAATCAAATCATGTGCCAAATTTTCATTCGTGTTTGGAAATGGGGCTTAGCATGTGGTCGGTTTGGTCTTGCAGCGCAAAAGAAAGCTTCTCAAATAGAAATGGACGATCAAATTTTCCTTGAAATATATTGACGTCATTGCAAGCTTTTGCGCAGGTATTTCAAGCGAGGCAAAAAAAATGAAGAAAGCTTGACAAATGATAAAGAAAGAAATTCAGCACATCAAACATTAAAGAGAGTGAGTTGGTACTTCAGGAGGTTTTTCATGAAAAAACTCACTTTTTTTTCCCAGAAATCAACAGCTCGTCAAGATTTTTTGAGACAGCAGGGTGTGCCTGAAATGTTCATTGATCCCTTCAAGGAAAAGTATGTAAACTCGGATGATGAAGCTGTCATAAACAATGGTGTATGCATTGTTCAGCCTATGACACCAGTGTGGAGATCAAAAAAGGCCTCATATTACATTGATTGGATTGAAAACAAAAGACGAAATCAGAAAATTTCACTTACCAGTCCAAAAAACTTACATGGGAGTAAAGCAGTTCTCAAACCTCGCAAGCGACCAGAAAATCCAAAAAAAGATGACAGTTGCCGAGTTCCAATAAGTCTGCCAAGGGATTTCTATTCCGATGAATTCATAAATAATCTTAGCTATGCAGAAGAGATGGCACTTGATATGGGCCCTAGGCTTTTCAACATGGTTGATAATTTTGATGATCTAATTCCAAAGATAAAGTCTGACTTTGTCAATTACAATGAGGAAAACCTCAATCAAAGTGCTTCAGTTAAGATAAAGGAGGAGGAGATTTTGGATGTAGAGATGTTATGATTGAGCATGGGATTAGATAATTTTGAGGTAAGTACTTCCATTCCTTTTCTGGTGCTGAAAACTCATATTTTTTTGCTTTTTTCTTTTCTTGTGTTGTTTTTGTTTTGTTTTGTTGCACGTCTTTTTTTTTTTTTTTTTTTGTATTTGAGATAAATAAAGTGATTTATTAGAAAACTTTAAAAATTTAAAAATATCATTAGAAAAATTATTTTTATAAGTGAAATGCAGACATATATATATTGGTTTCATAGAGACATAAAATAGCCAATCAATAAAAAAACAGATAAGAAAAAGATTTGATTCAAATGGATGAAACTACGATGAAAAATGACCAGATCAAATAAAAAAATCTGAATGGCCCCTTGAAAGATTTTTGACTGCAATAAGGCTTTTCTCAGTATTAAATTTTGCAGAGGTGTGCTTGAACTCTGCCAGATGAGAGATGATATCAGCTGGCATTATTAAATAAGTAAATTTCTGTTTTTCGTTTTCATCAAGACTAGGAGGTGAATACAAAACATTAATATTAAGACCTTTGCAAAATTTAGGATATGGGTTTCATTTTTTATCAATGTATGATAATTTTTCAAAACGTTGAACACAAAAAAAAGTATTCTTTTTAAAATTGACAGAAGACTTCTCCGGTAACAAAATTTGGAAAATTTGTACAATTTGTCCAAAAAAATTCAAGTCTTGATTATCCAAGTATTTGTATTCAATGTTTCTACTACCCTTGTCAACTTGATCAGTGAAAACAAAAGCATTTTTGGTGTATCTGTGGATTTGTTTGGCCATGTGTGGAACTGGTACCTCAAATGTTGAGAAATCACCTTTACTTTCATCAACATAAACAATATCATCGTCTTGATTTGATTTTTGCAGAGCATGTAGAACCTTGCTGTACAGAGGAGGAGGCAAATGCATAGTTGCTTTAAAATTAAGAAACTCTTTATCATCAGCATTAATACTTCTCTTATTATTTTCGTTCATATCTCCTAAAAGTGAGTGTAATTTTTTTTGTTGGACCAATAATGGCTGGATTTTTTGAATTAGGGGGGGGAGAGATTCAGATTCTAGCAATGTTGCCAAGTTGGATGCTCTAGCTACTTGCTTTAGCATTATCAGCTCGGATTCACCTAGCATGTGGAAAATTCAACAAAAAACACTATTAATTATGTATAAATTTGACTTTACCATTTTTCATATTTGATGGTATTCTCTGAAGTATGCCATTAATTTGCTCAAAATGCCAAGAGGCAAGAAAATTAGCAGGTCCAAATAATTTCAGCTGCTTTGGTAAATGAAAAGCCATGTGATGATTTGGTGTAGGATTTAGGCTTGGATAGTATTTCTCAAGATTGGATTGGTAAGAAGTTAAGTGAAATAAATATTGCTCAAGTTTTTGGTCATTTATTTCATAACTGATAGCTAGTTCAGTTAGCATGGTAAGGTGATACCAGGTTAAAACAAATTCACTTTGGAAGTCCCTGTCAAGCTGCACAATTGCAAAGGGGAGAAATATAGTGTATAGTGATATCCAATCTGCTGAGCCAATCTTTCCAGAAGAAGCCTCTCCAATATTTGGCGGTGGCCTATTGAGCCATGAAGGAATTACAGTTTGAGAGATAACAAAGAAAATAATTGAAAGATCTTTAGCCAAAAATGCACTGGAGCAACTTATATCATTCATTGTCACATCTTCAATCCCTTCATCAATTTCATTTAGTGCTTCTTGAAGTGATTCCAGATCAATATTCATTCTAGTATCATTATTTTTATTATTATATTTTTCAATTTCAATTTCTTGTAGCTCTTCATATTCATCTTCATCAAAACTTGTTTCATCTAGGAATATTTCTTTGGCTTTTTTATTTTCCTTCTGAACCTCCAAAGCAATACTATCCAAACCCCAAACCTTTTGAGAATTCCATTCTAGAATGCCTGAAAACAGATGCATTGGCTCCACCACAGTAAATTCAATTGGATTCCAATATGGCAGCGTGTTCAGAACTGACCAACAGACACCAGTTTTTTTCATTATTTCATTCCTTTCAGCATGCATTTTTGCTTCTTTCCAAGCCTTTGACTCATAATTATGACCTTCAAATGTTCTCAACACCCAGTTGCCAAAATTTATGTCCCACATGTCTAAACGATGAAGATAACAATAGGAGCAAAACTGATTTTCACTATGAGATGCATACCCAATCAGTTTACGGATTGCAGGGAGATCACAGACACCAGCAATCAAAGCAGCTCAAATTAATAGATCTTCAGGATGTTTTGGAGTTGGGATTTTTACTCCTTTGTGCCATAATTCATTGAGATAGTGAACAACTGGAGCCAGTAAATTGTTAATTTGAAGAACATTTGGTTCTGATGGACCAGGAGTGAGTCCTGCAAAAAATAAATTTTGAAGCTGATAACGATGACTTGCAGGAAGTGATAAGCAAAATAAAATTATCAAACCAACACTCTTGTGCTTCCCTGATATTTTGTTGCCTAATGGATTAAACCAGTCAAGATAGATTCCAAAGGAGATATTTCCAAACCTCTGGTGAAACAAGTCCCCATTAGAATCCCTAAACAATGACCACACCAATACATCCCAAATGCACCTTGAATTTTTAGAATCAGGTTGATGCTTAAAAGACTCCATTAAAAAATTTAAAATATTTTCATGCTGAACAAATTTTTGAATCCAAGTTACTAAACTTTGTGTTGAGTAGTTCTGAAGGGGACATTTTTTTCATCTAATAAGAGTGAGTTGCATTTCCTACTACGGGAAGTTTTGCTATAGCCACAAATTTTAACTTGATGGTCCTTCTCATAAAGCTTAAAGCATACAGGGCAGCAAGGAATCTGATGAATGGAAGGCTCAATTTTAAGAAGATTGATTGCAGTACGGATGTCAAGGGGAAATTTAGGAACATTTTTCAAATATTGAGGAGCCTTGGCTGATTCACAAAGACTTTCAAGGATATTCTTCATAATATCCAGTGTGTTGTTGGTTTCTTTTCGAGAAAGTCCTGAGACAACATGCAAGTGGACAACTAATACAACTAACAGAAAGAACCACTCATTGAAATGATTCATGGAGTCAGAGTTTCCTATATTTAATAGCAAAAAATCCAAAAAAAATAATCAATAATTTGAGTTGCATGTGATATTAAAATGTGATCTTACCAAAATACTTCACATTAAAATCAGGCTTTTTTTCCTGGCTGCCAAACTTCTTCTGGATTTCTCGTACATATAAGGTTTTGGGACTAGAGTTTTGAAGCAAAAGGTGCCTGTTAATTGTACGTTGTCCAACAAATGGACCCTTGTCATTGTACTTGGAGATACAGGAGTTGAAAGGGCAGGGGCACTCTGCCATTTATGAAAGATTCAGCAAATAGTCAATGAGATTATAAGAGAGTTTATTTTGATAGTGTATTTTTATTCAGGTTATTGATTTACGCTACAGAGATGTGGCACCTTGAAATCAATCATTTCTTTCAACTTTTTTTTCTTATATAGAAAACAAGATGTTCAAGTGTTTCTGCTTCATTTTACTAAATATGCATCTATGTTTTGCCTAATGATTCTTGGAAGCATTGCTTAGTCTCCTTCAATAGTCTGACTTGAAACATCCACAAGCATCAAGCTAAACCTCTTCACTTAGCTAACTTCAATTCAGTTTTTCCAAGAGACAAGGATGAACTGAATTGAAGTTGGCTAAATTTAAGGGGTTTATTATGATACATTTGGATCCTCCTACTATTTTACACGTTCCACTTTTTTTCTTAAACCCTTAACCAAAAAAATGCCTTAGAATAAGTGCAATTGTACATTACATATATATAAATTAGTTCAGTTTTTCCACAAACTTAGGCTTTACTGCACTTATATTTATATGTTTAACAAAGTATTTTACAGTCACTAGAAGTAAATTTCTGGAAATTTTTAGTATAATGTTCATTGAAAAATTCCGGAAGTTTTCTCCTAGTGACTGTACATACATGCACTTAGAGCACATTTTTACAGGACCCTCTTAGGGCATTAATGATGAGACAAAACCAATAATATTGCAAATATTTCAATTTGTATCAATAATTATAACAGTACTTTAAGGAATATTGAGCTGAGTAAGTAAACCTGCAGGGCATCCACAGCCATTGCTGTAACTTTTCTGTATGATAGAAGCATTTATTGTTGTGCTGGACCACGTTTTTTACTGCACACATTGTTGAGTAACTCTTGAGTTGAAGAAAAAATTGAGGGACTGTTGAGTTGAAGTTGAAGAATATGACAAGCACAATGTGAGGTGATGCGACAAAGGGACTTTTGCTTTAAAAGGGCAAGGCACGGGCATAGGGTTGGACTTACAGATTTCTGCAGACACCTGTGACTTTACTGGCGTCTACAGAAAAATTACTGAAACTAGTTACTACCACAAGGCTTAATGTGCACACTGAGGAATAAATATGCAATATGGAAAAAAGTTACTCTACCATGGCAATTTACAGAGACAGCGGCAGGACATAATTTGTAAGCACATAACAAGTCTACACATCCTTATGCTATGACACATGTTTGCTTTGCCATGGGGTGCAATGATGGCACAACCATTACTCAGCAGTTGTGCGGCAGCTACATTATGATTCTTTTTTTCACCTAAGGGTGATAAGTGGTGTTAAGTGTAAAAAGCCATCAACACATAACTGCAGAACCATTGTTGCATAATTGTTGCGCCCCATGGCAAAACGAACATGTGTTGTGGTGTTAGAGCATTCACAGGCGCCAAAGTAGACGCACTATGACACATATTCATTTTGCTATGAGGTGCAACGATGGTGCAACAATAGTGCAACATATAAACAATTATTTTTGGTCTTAAGGTATACTCAAGGTCCTAAGGTGAATAAAAAAATTGTTACATAACTGTTGCATAATCATTGTACCTCATGGCAAAACAAACATGTGTCACAGTGTTAGCTAAAGTCAATTCAACTCAACCTCATTTCTTGGCAAAACTCAATTGAAGTTAGCTAAGTGAAGGGGTTTAGCTCAACACTAGTCGAGTTTCCTTTTTCTGTTATTATTATCATTTAATTAACCTTTAAATGTTCCATTGCAACTATTTAAGGTATAACTTCTCTATTTTGTCACTTAATTAAAATATGACACCATTCCTATTTTATTACATGTATCCTAATAATAAGTGTATATAGGTGAGTGTTGATGTACTCTAGTCAACATTCATCTTTGTTTCCTTAACTTTAAACTGGCCAATTTCACCTTTCATTATCTTATCACATTGAATTCTATTAGACCTTTTCCTCTGACCTTAATACACCTGACCAGTATATTTGACCTTTAAACTAACTTACCTGTAAACACCATTCTCACAGGTAACATAACTTTTCTTCTGACCTTAATATACCTGACCAGTATATTTGAACTTTAAACTAACTTACCTGTAAATGCCATTCTCACAGGGTTATGGGCCCAGCGCTCCACTAATTACCCAATTTATAATTCACACTGGCATCTCCTGCTTCCACTAGTTCTTCGGACTCTGATTCCAATTCATCCATCACTCCTACTCAGTCAATTAACTTACCTGATCTTTCCACATTATATAATATGAAAAACATGATGATTTCAGAAATCAAAAATATTGAAAAACTAACAGAATCCAATTATGTTACATGGAGCAATAATATGGAGTGTGCATTAGGTCTTTGTCTACTTGATCAGTTTCTTAATCTGAATCTTACAATGCCCACAAATGAAAATGAAAAATCTATCTTTGATCTTAAGAAGAAGAAAACTGCCATGATATTGCAAATGCACCTGAATTTGGTCACCTCTCACTACGCAATATAGGGGGTGGACTTGCTAGCAAGTCCCCAATCTGAACTCAGACAGAACTCAGATGGAACTCAGACTGAACTCATAATATACTCATACTGAACTCTACTTGAAGACCCACCTAAAACTGTTCTGCTGAGTGGTGTTCATCCCTGATTGTATGGTTCCTTTATCAATAGCTCAATGTGTGTTCAATCTGTGGTGAATTTGAGTCCAAGGTTGCGGACTTGCTAACAAGTCCACCCCCCGTATTGTGCGGTGTCTAATCTTTTTTTAAATGCTCAAACTAAAAATAATCCCGGTATATTATGGACCTTCATTAAAAATCACTATGCATCTTCATTGGCTAAAAACTGCTCTTTTATTTTCAATAAGCTATATTCTACAAAATTTAACAAAAGCAACATTGTCACCATGATGATAGAATTTTGTGGAAGCTTTAAATTTCTCAAAGAAGTGGCTCTGGAAATTTTTTCCACCTCTGAGGTATCACATTCAATTGCTTATTATATACTCAATCATCTTCCCAAATCATATTAAACTCTTGCCATGATGATTGTTAAATCTACTAATGTTTCTAACACTAAACCAAAAGTTGAAAGTGTCTTCTCTGACATTGAAACCAAACTTCTAAGACGTGAAGCTGCAAACTTATCTACTTCATAAGGATGTGTTCTGAACATTAAGAATATTTCAAAACAACTATGTAATAATGGAAAACACAATCCACTTGCTCCACATGCCAAATCATCTTGTTTTTAAGTTCATCCTGAAAAACAGGAAAAATGGAAATCTTGTAAAGCTTCCAAAGAGAAAACTCATAAAGCTCTTACTATTGTAGGATCAGTTCTTTCTCAATATATAATTATCAATAGTGGTGCTTCTATTTTGATCTTCAAAAATATTTCTTTTGTTTCTAATTATATTAAAGAATAATCTTCCTTAAAACTAGCAAATGGTAATAATTTTCAATCCCTTGGTCACGGATCGGTCACCTTAACCTTTCAAAATGGTCATCTACTCTTTATTAAAAAGGCTCTATATGTTCATACTTCTCAATCCTCATTGTTTTCTGCTACTCAAATGTTATTGGACGTCTGATCACTGGAAAATAACAACGTAGAATACCTTATTAAATATAAGGGAAACTTAATTACTAAATGCTTAACTTATGGTGATGTTTTATGCATTCCTCTTAAAACTCAATTCATTAATTATACTCTTACATTTGAAAAATTCAATTATTACACCATGAAGCTGGTCATCCATGTGTACAAATCATAAAGAAGATGTATCCAAGTATGAATTTCTCAAAATTTGTTTGAAAAACATGTGCTTTAGCTAAATCACATGTTCTTCCTTATTGTGGAACTTTTCCCACTCCTAAAACACCACTATAAGTGATTCATATGGATCTTTGCAGCCCGGTCAGCCCTACTTCTAAAAGGGGAGCTAGTTACTTCTTTCAAATTGTGGATGGTTTCTCACAATACCGGCAAGTTTATTTTCTTACAGTCAAATCTGAAACCTTTGAAAAATATAAGTTATTTGAAGCTATTTCTGAAAATCGATTCAATAAATGAATTGCTTCTATTGTCTCTGACAACAGCACAGAGTTCTGCAATAGGACATTCTGATCACATCTTCAAACCAAAGGAATAACACACCTACTCACTGTTCCTTATTTACCTCAGCAAAATCTGTTTTCTGAAAGAGGTAACAGAACATTAATTGAAAAATCTAGGTGTCTATTAATTGAATCTGGTCTTACTGGAAAGTGGTGGCTGAAGCAATCAACACAGCTACCTTTCTTCTAAATCATACACCTTCTACCATAATTCCAGGAAATGCTTCACCCAATGAGTTATTGACTGGTCATTCATCCTCATTGAGAAATCCTTGTCCATTTGGATGTGATGTGGTCTATCACATTTTAAAACCTGAAAGATCTGGAAAATTTTCTAATTTGGGAGAATCTGGTAGGTTTGTTGGTTATGAAGAAGGACATTTAAATTTTCAAATCTACTCACCATTTCTAGATAAAATTCTAGTTACTCATGATTTTACCTTTGTAAATACCTTTGATACTGAAAAATCATTATCCAACATTGATAACATGATAATTGAATTTCCTGAATTTCCTTTCTTAAATCACTCTACTTCTCAACTATCAGATTATAATTCTTTCAAAGAAATTTTTGAAAATATTTCAGCTGAAGAACATGTCAAAGATAGTAATCCATCACTTCCTGCTTACAAAAATTACAGTTGGATAGATAAAAATACTCCTTCTCCTAAGAATATTTCCAGTGATATTGATCCCTTCAATATTTTACCCTCCAACAGACGATCTCAAAATATCAATTTAATTTTCAACTAATTAGATGTTCCAAAGAATTATTGTGAAGCTTTTTAATTTTCTGAAGGCAGAAAATGGTTGAAAGCAATTGAATCTGAATTATCTAGCATTTAAAAACATGATGTCTGGAAAGAAATCCCTAAACCTGATAAAGTACACTTATTAGGTATGACTTGGGTTTTTAAAAAGAAAACAAATTCTGAAGGTGCTATTATAAAATACAAAGCTCAATTATGTGTACAAGGATTCTCTCAAATAGAGGGACTTGAATATAACAAAACTTTTGCTCCAACTGGTTGGCTATCTACACTACATTTTTTACTAGGAGCTTCAGTGGCTAAGTATTGGGATCTTCAACAAATGGATGTCAAATCTGTGTTTCTTCATGGTAAACCTGATGAAGATTTATATTTACAAATACCTGATGGTTATTTTACCATGAAACATAATACTTGCTTAAAATTAAATAAATCCTTGTATGGTCTCAAGCAATCACCCAGATGCTGGTATAATGAACTAATTAAATTTTTTCACTCCATTAATTTTGTTCCCAACTCTGCTGATCCTTGTTTATTTCTCAATAATGATAAGTCAAATCCCTGTTATTCCTTTATTCATGTAGATGACATTGTTTTAGCCAGTCCAGATTTATCTTATTTTAAACAAAAGAGTAAAGAAGTTTTTGATATGGACAATCAAGGAGATCTAATGTGGGTTTTAGGGATGAAAGCTACTGGTAATTGCTCATCTAAAACTATTACTCTTTCTCAAAAGTTACACATTGAAAATATGTTAAAAGAGTTCGATATGCTTAATTGTAGACCACTTAGTACTCCATTAGTTCCTAACATAAAATTCAATCCTATTGATACTTCTATTGCTTCTCCTGAATTCAATTATTGTAGAGGTATTGGTCTTCTTAATTATTTAGTATTATGTACCAGATCTGATTTAGCTTATCCTGCTTTTTTATCAGCCCAATATCTTAATCATCCCTCCAAAGAGCAGATTGATGCTTATAAACACGTACTTAGATATCTAGCAGGTACTAAAGACCTTTTACTTACTCTAGGATTGGTGCTGAGTGCAACTTCTGACAACTTAATTGGATATGCTGATTCAGACTTTAATGGTTCAGCTGATTCTTGATCCACTTCAGGCAGTCTCATCTTTCATCTTGGTCTAGTAGGCTGCAGGTCCTGCAAACAACCAGTTGTTTTTCTTTTGACCACTGAAGCTGAATACAAAGAAATTTCAGAAACTGGTCAAGATCTCTTATGGTTTCAACAAATTTTCACAGACTTCAATTTACCTTTAACTTCTCTTATACTACACTCTGATAACCAAGGGGCTTTGGCTCTTATCAAAAATCCTCTTTACCAACATTGAACATGTCATGTTAATACAAGATTACATTGGTTACAAGAACTTATTTCTAATAAAAGTATCTCTGTTACTTACACTGATACTAATTTTATGTTAGCTGATATACTTACTAAATCACTTCCTTGCCCTAAATTTGTAGAACATTGTAAAACATTAGGTCTTTTCTGTCATGAGCATGGGGGGTATGAGAATTATAAAATTCACTCACCGTTACTAGCCTAAATTAGTTTCCTTTTTCTATTATTATTATCCTTTACTTAACCTTTAAATATTTCATTGCAACTATTTAAGGTATAACTTCTCAATTTTGTTACATAATTAAAATATGACACCATTCCTATTTTATCACATGTATCCTAATAATAGGGGGTGTCAGTTCTGGCAAATCCGCACTTAACTTAAGTGCGGATTTCAAACCAAATCAGCACTTAAATTTTGCAAAAAAGTCATTTATTTCCAAAAAGGGTGTCAGTTATGACCTCAAATCAGCACTTTTTTCCCATTTTTTTCCACAACCACATGTTGGCCACAACATCCCTTCCTTTCTTACCCCATCCCTGTCACATGTGACACACTGACCTTCCTTGCTCCCTACCCATCAATCCTCGGCACACACCCCTTCCTGACATTTTCAACATTTTGACCAGGCATTTTTACATTCTTTTTTACTTATTTCTTCTACCTCTTAATATTTTTTCTTGTTATGTGCCAGTTTCATAATGCCTCCCAGACATTCCAAATCTCAAAAGGTAACTCAAAAATCTGCCTCGTCACAAAAGTCTCCTCGTAAAGCAAGCCCTACACCTGAAAAATCAAAGTCAGGTTCAGGTCAGCTTAAAAAGGATGATTATCTCATCATAATCAACTTCCTTAAAATAAAATAAAATTATGATGCATGTTTTGGATGTGAAAAGTCCACTCGTATTGGACGCCCACCTTCTTCAAAGGTTAATGGCTACTTATTGATGGCCAATAAAGTAAGTAAGAAAACAAGGGGGAGAATTGATTTCAATCCTGAACAAATGAAGGAGATATTTAAGAGTTATCAATCAAAATATAAAAAGGCTCATCATGCTGCAAATAAAACTGGCTTTGGTATTGACAATGATGATTTGGAGATTGGAATTACTACTGTTTCCAAAAAGCTCAATGTCATGTGTCCTTTCTATGAGGAAATGGATAATCCTTTTGGCTCCCGTGTTGATGTAAACCCTTGGTTTCTACATGATACTACTAAGGATATACCCTCTGGATCCAAACCTTCCTATAATCCTCCTGACACACCTTTACTTGAAGGAGATCAATTTCCTCCACCTTCTAGCCATAGTTCAGCAGAAGATGATCCCAACTATCAAGAAGAACAATTATATTGCAGCAGATCTGAATCCTCAGAGCCACAAAATTTTAATGTATGTTTACTTTTTCTTTTTGCTTCAATTCTTCTCTAAATTTCTCTTACCTTCTAGTCTCCTCCTACTCAAACTCAAACTCCATTAAATAATCTTGATTCTGGAAATGTGAATCCCACTTTAGAAGCTGCTTTAGATGAACTTCCTGAATCCTCTTTTTCAAACTCCAAACTAAAGAAACAACCCTTAACTTCAATGAACTTAAACCATCTTTTAAAATGTGGTAATACTTCAACAAGCTCAATTGGCTCCCTTGAGAATTATTTTGAAAAAAAAGATATAAGTAAGATTTGCTTACTATATATCTTATTCATTAACTTATTTATTTATTTATTTCTATTTAATTTTCTCAGAAAAATCAACTATTGCAAAAAATGCCCTTGACTTTGAGGAGATGAAGTTTGATCATATGCTAAGGAAAGATCAGCAAGCCTTAGATTTGGAAAAAAAATTGAGGCAGAGAAGATGGAAAGAGTAAATGACCTTCAATTTCAAAGATAAATGGCTACTTGTGAATGGGAAAAACAAGAAAGTTTTTAAAAAAAGATTTCATTATGGAATGTGTAAAAAATGGCCAATCTTATGAGGACATTAAAAAATTTCTTGACCTTTTCAATAAATAAATTGTTTTTCTAGTTAAATTATTTTTGTTTTATTTCTTTTTGGTAATATTTTCTTATATGCTGACTTATAAAAGGTCTTGAATATAGTAATTTTTTTGATGAATTTTCAAAAATATCATACAATTTTTCTATCGTTACATTCAAGTCAATAAGTTTGCTTATACTTTTTTTTGATGGAAATTTGAAAATATAATAACATTTTTATATCTTTACTTTCAAGTCAATAAGTTTTCATATCTAAATACTGCTAAGTCATGAAAATTCTATATCTCTTTTGAAAATTTGGCAATACCTCCCCTTGAATTTTATTGAAACAAGGGGTGGTAGGTACCACCAAATTTTTCTAAGTCATCAATTTCACATGTCAGATTTAAAAATTTTGCAATACCCTCCCCTGCATTTTATTGAAGTAAAGGGTGAAAGTCACCAAAATTTAATATAATTACATAAATTAATTAATATATAAATAAGATATGTCAAATCTACTACTTTTAAAGTAATGACAATTCCTCATACCAAAATGCAGATCAAGTCTAGACACTAAGTTTGGGACTTTCCACAGGTATAGGCTAGAGGAATCCCATGAGACAAATTAATGTTGTCATGATTACCTTTTATACAACCCAAGGTTATTGGCTCATTACTTTAATTTGGTAAAGTGACATATCAAATTTATGGAAGAATATTAAATATTTGGTGACTCTACAAATCCCCATACTTTTAAAAACTACCTAAAGAATTTTTAAGTTTATTACCTTTTTCTTCTTTTTTTAACTTTTTTATTTGTTGGATTAACTTTTTACTGATCCGGAAAGAGCAACCAAAATTCATGAAGTCTTGACAAGATTCCAAACCTGGAGGAGCCTTTGTGGTTTGGTGATTATTGTAAGAAGAATTTCAAACTGTTTTGATGGTTCCATTTCCTAATCCGAAATCAATTATACATCTATGATCCGGAAAATATAATCCATGTCCTTTAATTTTAGCAGGTGACGGAATAGGTTTTCCAGTGATAGGATTAATATATGAGAAAACTCCATAAGTAAGGTAATTGGCATCATTTGAGTCAGTGTGAATTTGGTTATGAAATCCAGAATGAGTGATTATAACATTTGAAAATATTAGATAATCACTGCTAATATCTTCCGATTCAGAGTTGCACCAATTTGTTATTCCAAGTCTTGTAGAAAGTTCATGATTTTTTTCAAAAGCTTTATTTAAGAGTTGTTTAAGTCAAAAAGCAAGAAATGAATTAAATGAAGGTAATGTATTCCATTTTTGAAAATCATTATCTAATTCAGATTTAGATAAAGATCTGAGTAAAAAAATATATGCCTATATAATTGACTTCAGTAATATGATATTAAAAAATCCAGAAAATTTTATAAACATACCAAGAGAAAAACCTTTGTCAAATCCAGGTCTCCATCCAATACCAATCATAATACCACCCAAAAAATTCTTATTCCCTAAAGGCAAGCAAACCAAAGCCATTTGATAGAGGGTTATGATGAGATCGCAGAGTTGATTATATGATTCATCTTTTAAACCATTAAAAAAATGGTTTTTTTAAATAAATTGAGGCTTGAAAGTATTATTAATAACAGCTTTAACTTCATCACCTCCAATTTCAGTTAAATAATGTATATTTTCAGTTAACATTTTTGGAAAATTGTTTATTTTTTCAACTTTAATATTATAGTACTTGATTTTTGAAATATGGCCAAATATTTGATCCAAGTGAGTTTTTTTTAAATATCTTTTATTTTGATACTCTTCATTTTTGTCAATGTTTTAGATGATTATTGAAAAGAAGTTGAATTTGAAGATGATAATGAAGTTAAAGAAGAAGAGAGTAAGGTAAGTGGTGAATCTGAAGTTAATGAAATGTATTTTTCTACATAAAAATTTGTTACTTTTCAAATACCCAAAATTATACATTAAAAAAAACTCACTTAATTTAAATTTTAAAAAAAATTCCTAAAAAGACAAATAAGAATTTTTTTTATTTCACTTGAACTTGATGAATACTTTTCTTAACAATTCAGAAAAAAAAATTCAAAAAAACTGTAAAAAAATTTTTATCCCTTCCCCATTCCCCTTAATTCCCCCTCCAAACCCCCCTCCAACCTCCCCACATCCCCCAAATATCCCCCAATCCCCCTCATAACACCCCAATCCACCCCAATCCCCCCAATCCCCCCAATCCCCCCAATCCCCCCAATCCCCCCAATCCCCCCTCCAATCCCCCTCATAACTCCCCCAATCCCCCCCTCCAATCCCCCCTACTATCCCCCTCAAAATCCCCCCAATCCCCCCCTCAAAACCCCTCTACCCCCCCCTCTCATTCCTCCTTAATGATTTGCTAAAAAATTGTTAAGTTACTGAGCGATTTGTTAGCAAATCATTAAGGAGGAATGAGGGGGGGTATTGGGGGGATTTCAAGGGGGATAGGAGGGGGGATTGCAGGGGGGAGTTTGGGGGGGGGGGGTTCTGAGGGAAAAAGGAGGGGGGATTGCAGGGTGTGATAGGGGGGTTCTGAGGGGGATAGGAGGGGGGATTGGGGGTTATTTGGAGGGGGGACTTGGGGGATTTGGAGGGGGGTTGGAGAGGAATGAATGAGGGGAGGAAATGAGGACACCAACAAGGGGGAGAAAGGGAGAGATGAGACCAAAGAGGGAGAAAAGGGAGGTTAGAGTGAGCCAAGGAGTGGGGAATAATGCAGCTAAAGGGGGGGAAAGGGGGATATATCCATTCCAAGGAGAGGGTAAAGGTGGGAAAAAGCCCAGGCCAAGGGGGGATAAAGAATAGGATTAATGAGAGAGAAGAGGGAAGGGAGAGAGAATAAAAAGGTTAATTTTACCTATAAACTTAAAAAAAGCACTTACAAAAAAAAACCAAAAAAAAAACCAAAAAAAAAAATTAGTAAAAAATTAAGTAAAAATGAAAAAATGACTTACCTGGAGAGATGAGTTGAGAAAAAAGAAATAGAATTGAATTTGTTTGAGTGATGTAAGAAGAGAGGAGGAAACAGATATGAGTGAAGAAAAAAAAGAGAGCAACTGAAAAAATATGTGTTTTCAGAAAATATGTGATTTCATGTTTAGTTGATGAAAGAAAACACAGAGAGATAAAAAAATAAGACTTTAACAGCAAATTCAAAAACAAAATAAAGATGCAAAAAAAATTTACCATTCTCATTGAATAAAACATGCAAATTGATCATTTTACCTATAAATTTAAAAAAAAGCACTTACAAAAAAAAAAAAAAAAAAAAAAAAAAAAAAAAAACCCAAAAAAATAGCAAAAAATTAAGTAAAAATAAAAAAATGACTTACCTGGAGAGATGAGTTGAGAAAAAAGAAATAGAATTGAAATTGTTTCAGTGATGTAAGAAGAGAGGAGGAAACGGATATGAGTGAAGAAAAAAAAGAGAGTGACTGAAAAAATATGCGTTTTCAGAAAATATCTGATTTCATGTTGAGTTGATGAAAGAAAACACAGAGAGATAAAAAAAATAAGACTTTAACAGAAAATTCAAAAAAAAAAAATATGCAAAAAAAAATTACCATTCTCAGTGAATAAAACATGCAAGTTGATCATTTGAAGAGTATGAAAAAAAAATTAAAATTGCGTTGAAAAATGTTGGAGTGTTATTGGAAGAATTTTTGCCCTTATACTAGTTGATTGAGAAATAGAAGTGTTGGATATAGTTGGAGGTGAATCAACTTGTTCATCTTCATACAGCTCTAACCATTGATCTTTGAGGTCAGCAAGTAGGCTATGAAGTATAGTGCAACACAGAATCCAGTTGATCACTGCCTCCATTTCAGATTTATTTCTAAGAGGACTTCTTAATTCCCTTAAACTAGAAAAACGGCCTTTCAAGATTCCAACAGAATGTTCAATACAGACTCTTGACTTTGCCAAATGATTGTTGAACTTGGCATTTTGACTGTCTTCTGAAGCTGCTCCCCCAAAAGCAGGAAGTACATACTTTCCATTTGCATAAGCAGAATCTGCAAGAAGATACTGATCTTCATCAAAGAATTTTTCAGGTTCATTTGAAATTTGCATTCTTTAGAAGATGTAGGAGTCATGACATGAGCCAGGATAGCCAGCAAAGAATGATATAAATTTTTTGTTAACGTCACATATAAGCTGAACGTTAATTGAATATATATAAAGAAGATACAGTTGTTTGTGTTAGTTTAAAAGAGAATGAAAGGAGTTGAAAATAATCTACCTTTTTTTACAGTCAAAGTAATTTTTTCCACCATGAGCAGGTTTCTGGCTCAAAGGAATAGTAGTACTGTTAACAAAACAAATACATCCTGGGAAGCCCTCTGCTTGCATAACCTGAGATGATTCAAGTTGCTCTTCTTTTGTTGGCCAGGTGAGAAGTTGAGATTCCAAGGAGTTGATGGCAGTGATGCATCATTTGGTATAAGTGTTAACTGAACCATACCCTAAATCAAAGACATTTTCTAAACATTTCAAAGCGGCTCTGTTACCATTGGAACCCAAACCACATAGTGTGATGGCCAATTGAATTGAAGGATGCTGTTGTTCTTTTTGAGAATTATTGTGAAATATGGGATGAGCCTGAATTAGCTCAAGAAATTTAAGGAAAAATTCCAGAGAAGTCATGAACAACTGTCTAAAACTGGGTGTAGATAGGTTAAGAAGTGTTTGGATGGTGTACTTGGGGGTATGAAGTACTTGAGGCTTTCCGGGAAGAAGGTAACATTTTGTGGCCATTTTTGATAAAAAGACAAAATCTTCTTCTAGATCAGAATCAGAATTGCAATCAGAGTCCAAGAGCAGTTCAAGAGCCATGAAAGTCATTGCTTTATGTAATTTATCACGATTTGAAAGTGAGGAAGGCATGACTCTTATATGATATGATATGAAAATGTAAATGATGTACGATGTTTTGAGTTATGAAGTGTTATGCTGCAGAGTGCTGTGTATGATTGGGATGATGCTGAAAAATCAGTGAAATCAGCACTTTTGGTTGAGAAAGTGCGGATTTGAGTGAAATAAGTGACTTATTTCATTTTGAAATCCACCAGTATTGGGGCTAGTGTGTTTTGGAAATCCGCACTTAAATAAGTGCGGATTTGCCAGAACTGACACCCTCTAATAAGTGTATATAGGTGAGTGTTGATGTACTTTAGTCAACATTCATCTTTGTTTCCTTAACTTTAAACTGACCAATTTCACCTTTCATTATCTTATCACATTGACTTCTATTAGACCTTTTCCTCTGACCTTAATATATCTGACCAGTATAATTGACCTTTAAACTAACTTACCTGTAAACGCCATTCTCACAGGTAACATACCTTTTCCTCTGACCTTAATATACCTGACCAGTATATTTGACCTTTAAACTAACTTACCTGTAAACGCCATTCTCACAGTAACGGCTATCAAACATGCAACTCATGATTGAAAACTCACATTTCCACCAGTTCTCAATCTGTATACAGCTAAATCGAAAAAAGTGTGCAGCTTTTCAAAATTTTGCTCAACTTGCCCAGCATTTTTGACGGGTGACAGGCTGGCGAATTGAAAATGAGGGAAAATGCTGGATAAGTCGCGCAAAGTTTTTGGGAAGCTGGACAAAGCCTTTTCGATTTAGCTGTATTAGTATTTTACATAATTGCATGCTAATTTGAACCATGCCATATGTTTTCAAACACGCATTTACAATATGGGAAAATTAACAATCAGATATTAAATGGCGTTGGCAAATCGATTTGATTCACTTGAATCTAATGCCCTATTGCCACAATTCAACTTCAGGCCAACAGTTTTTCTATTTTGTTATTGATAGTCAAATATGAAATGATTTTTGTCATAGGAATGGTCTGTAATGATGTGTAAAAGATGATAAATCAAGAAGTACTGAAAATACATGTCGATTGACCTCAAAACAGATGACCTTTAGGCTCGAGCGATTGATGAATATACTTTTTATCTGCTGGGCTGCCAGCTTGATAATCTGCTGAAAGGTGGCCATCCCCTTTTAAAACCCATTTGTAAGTAGTCAACCCTTCAACCCCTACAGGGCCCCTTGCATGAATTTTTCCGGTTGAGATTCCAACTTCAGTCCCAAAGCCAAAACGATATCCATCAGCAAATCTTGTTGAAGCATTTACAAAAACACTAGCACTGTCCACAGACTTGCAAAACTCTAAAGCATTTGGTTGTGATTCTGTGATGATTGAGTCAGTGTGATGAGAAGAAAACGTGTTAATGTGGTCGATAGCCTGGCTGAGGGAATCAGACTGAGCGATTGTCAAGGTAAGTGAGAGATGTTCCGTAGAAAAATCTTCGGGGGTTGCAGGGAGAATATGGGTGGAAAAGAGAGGATGGGCCGCAACTAGTTGGCTTGCAGAAATTGCAGCAAAAGTTGGCTGATCAGCATGAAGATATACTTTTTGATCAAGGAGAGCATGGGCCATAGAAGGGAGAAAAGAAACGACAAGTGATTGATGGACCAGCAATGTTTCGACTGAGTTGCATGCTGCAGGATATGTTGTCTGTTTCGCGAGAAAAAGTCACACAATAAAAATCAAATGAAACCGATACTCATTGTTACTTCAGTTTCTGCGAGCGAGCGCGTTTCATGTTTGCAAGGGGCCATTTGGGGGCGAGATGGTCTATGTGGTTAGATCATCGCCTGGATGGCCGCTTGTCATGTTGACTTGTTGTGTCGCGGGTTCAAATCCCTGCCGCCTCCCCCCTTTTAACCACACCCTTCGTCCATGGTTGGCACGCTCGTTTTCATGCTGGTGTCGATGTCTCGTTATCCCCACGATGTCTCTCTTCTCCCTCAGCAACCTACAGTGGATGGACATGTGCGTGAAGGCTGGAAACCCCCCCCACTTAGTCAACCACCCACTATGTCAAACACCCAATTTGTCAACCTCCCCACTTTGCCAACTCCCCATTTTCTGGACGAACGTGCTTGGTCATTCACCTTGGGTCTGCTGCGGAATTCCACTCCCCAAAAATTCTTTCTAAAAAAAAAAAAACCCTGCCCATCAAACCACGACCCCTCGAGGATTACCCTCCCCCCAATAGCAACCCCATCTTTGTTCTCAAGCCACCTGGCTCCCCCCCACCCATGTCATCCTGTTAATTGCCCTGTTACCTAACTCACTACATTCATTTACTCCCCACTTGTACCTAACCCATTAGTTAACCATGCCTTCATGCCCCTAGCTGGGTGAGATTGTAAGAAATTAAAAAAAAAAAAAAAAAGGGGCCATTTGATTTTTGTTCGTTTAGAATGACACACCTTGGCATCAATCACCAATCTCAGTGCCTTTTCCTGGTCTGCAAACTCATCCACGTAAATTGTGCATAGACCATCAGCATGTCCCAGCACAGGCATGCATGCCTTGGCCTGGATGTCGCGGACAAGAGAATTGCTACCTCGCGGTATGACAAGATCGATGGCCTTGTCGTCTTGCAGCAGACGTGACACTTCTTCCCGAGTGGCAATCATTTGGATACACTTTCTTGGTAGATGGGCGCTTAAAAGGGCCTGTTGGATCAATTCAATGAGCACACCTTGTGTCAAAGTGGATTCCTTGCCACCCTTCAAAATAGCAGCATTGCCTTCTCATCCATGAGAAACTGAATGAATCAAAAATGTCATCTTGGTACTAAAATTTTAAGAAAAAGACCTACCGCTTTTGATTGCCAATGATGTGATGTTCACCATCACCTCTGGTCGAGCTTCAAAAATTACCAGCAACACTCCGATTGGACAAGTAACCTTTTGAAGATTCAATCCTTCATCAAGCAGTGTATGTTGTACAACCTTTCCAGTTGGCTCCTCAAGTTGGTCAACGTCATCAATGGCACTTAACATTTCGTCATACTTGGTTGTAGAAGAGCTGAGGTTGAGTCTTGAATACATCGATGCACTCATGTTTCCAGCCTCAACTTGTAAACGAGCAGCCTGATAATTATAATCATGATAATGAATTTTTGATATCTCGATCTATTAATACTGATTTATGAAGACGATTAATAAAGCTCAAGGCAGCAAGATAAACTGACCGCCAAGTCTTTGTTATTGGCTTCCAAAACTCTGAATTTGTGGTCTGAAAGCAATTTTTTCAGACCCATTAAAGCTTGATGTTTGTTAGGCAAAGGGACACTCTGAAGCTGGTGAAATGCCTCTTTAGCGGCCCGCGAGACTGGGTGAGATGAATCCATATTTTTAATTTTTCTTTGCTTTGAGTGGCTTCTTTAATAGAGAAACAATCGGTAGGAATTTTAGAGAAATTTTAGAGAAATTTTAATACAAGCGCCGCTTGTAAACAAGCAAAAACTGACGATTAGAAATTTTTTGGAGACAAAAAGAACACGTGGAAATTACCTTAAAATTATCATGTGTAGGAGGCCACACGTGCTCACGTGAAAATTGGATGCATAAACCAAACTTTAATACGTCGCGAAACGTTGGTGATTTTTTTAGTTCAATCAATCCAATTTACCAGTGCGCATGGACCTTTTTGCTTATCGAAATAAGGGGTATCTGTTATGACATAAGGATAATGATAGAACCAAATTAGGTTAGGGCACAATGCCACCCGCATGTATATAGTAAACATACCGCACCCGGTTCATCTCCATCCATTCCGGAGTAGAGACCAACAAGACTGACCTGGTCTGTATCAGGTGGTGGTATTATAGGTTACTTAATTAATATTATCCATTCCGGAGTAGAGACCGACAAGACTGACCTGGTCTGTATTGGGTTGCAGTATTATAGATTATGGGCTTTTAAGTTGCGCTGCTGCAATCCCTGACTCAACTAATTTGCTGTGTAAAAGTCTTGCAAAGTCTACTCTTGGATGGTAATCACACGACCACAATCAAAACTGTCACCACCTCCATCATCTAAATCATCATCATTGTCCTCATCACCATCACCATCATCATCATCATCATCTAAATTTGTGGAAAACATCATCATGAATGAACCGGCAACATCCACTTATGACCAAAAAGGAAAAACTTGTGATACACCCCCAACTCAACTTCCACTACACTACTCAGGTATCAATGAAATACTAAGAGGGGAGCATTACTATAAGTATGAAGAACAACTCCATAAACGTGCTGAAAAAGGAACTATATTGTCTCCTAATGGTGATAATTTTATCCATTGGAAATGCAACCTCTCCTTGGCATTGAACACTTACTTACAAGATCCAGATTACATTTTTTTGCCAATACCTTCCCAATGTTTCCATCAAGACGTTGACAAACTTGCACATGTGGCAATTTATGCTTCTCTATCTAATGCACATAGGGATCTAATAAAACCAATGAAGCCTGCTTTTTAGCATACAATTTCTTGTGCAACCAATTCAATGTAAAGTTGATAAGCTCCCAATTAAGTATGTTGAAAGATATCATCATGATGAAATTCGATCCAGACTCCATGATATTTGCCAAACATGCATCAAATTTCAGAAACAAAGTAGAAGAATTATATTCAAATGGTTTCAAACTCGCCAAGGAAAATCTCCACAACCTTCCCATTTCTTTCACCATTGACATGCCACATACATATTCAACTGATGTCATCAATACAATCAACAATTGTATTCAAACGTCAGGCCAAGATATTAAACCAACTGAAATTGATCAGATTGCTAGCAACCTGCAGAAAATGTTAAATTTATCAAAGAAGTCAACACAATCTGATGCCATTACTGTCATGAATCTATCAATGGATTCCTATTCAGAAGAACTTCCAGATCCTGCCATTGACAATGTTGTTTACTTAAATGCTGCACTTACAAACTACCAAGGTGCTGGTTGTTTCCATTGTGGAAAAAAAGGCCATTGGAAATCTCAATGCCCCAATATTAACAGGCCAATAAAATTGTTAATCCCTTCTCATCAACAAGGCACTTAAAATGTTAATTTTTACTGCAACCCAAATTGTTCTTGTCTAACTAAATCTTCATTGACTTCATCACAAACTGGCAGCTACCAACTGACTTAACCTAAAAAAAAGGAAGGGCTCATTTTGTCAAACTAGATGACTCCAATCAAACTGAATCACATGCCACCTTACCTAGCGCAATGAAAATAGATACAACAAACTGGACATCAGATGGGGCTACAGCTTTACTCAACACTGGTGCCACAGAGCATGTAAGCGGCAATAAAAGTCTCTTCATTTAGAGTACTAAACTGACATGTCCAATCCCTTTAATCGTGGCAACAAAAAATGATATGCCAACATTCTTGACAGACATTGGCGCAATAGCTTTTAAAGGTGAAAAAGAAGATGTATTGATTAAAAGGGTATTTTATTGTCTGTCGGCTGTTGGAACATTGTTATCAGTGGCTTAACTAATCAGACATTGTGCGAAAACACAATTTGATGACCACCATGACTTGCTGGTATTTAATAAAAATCAACTACTTTTTCAAGGTTCTTTTGAAAACAAGTGATTATGGAAAGTTAATGTTTCATACATACATGACGATATATCTTGTAATGCATCATCTGTTGTACCTCCTTTCCATTCCATCCCTAGTGCACAAGTACCTATATCTCTAGATCCCTCTTGCAGTCCTGATTCTGAGCAAATGTCAAGGAACAATCCTGTTCTTATGCATTGGCACAGAGCTTTGGGACATGTAAGCATGCGGGTTATCAGGAGATTAATAAAACATAAAGCTGAGGAGGTATTACCTGATTCATTGCCAATGGGTGAAATAAACTGTGATCATTGTCAAATAACAAAAAGTGTAAATTCATCTATGCTGAAAAGTACCAAAAGAGCACCAGAACCATTGGAAATTGTAGTATCTGATGTGATGGGCCCTTTCAAAACTAAAACATTTGATGGTGCATTTTATTTTGTCTCATTTCCGGGATGTCGCCACAAGTTACACAGTATGTGAGTTAATTACTGCAAAATTCCAAGTAGCCAATACCTTTGTATGTTATCAAGTCAAAATGGAGCGACTCACTGGAAAAGAAATTAAAATACTAAGATCAGATAATGGTGGGGAATATGTTAACAATAAATTTCAATCTTATCTGGAAAAGTTTGGCATTTCATGGGAACATGCAATGCCCTACCATCATCAACGAGATGGAGTTGCTGAGTGTTTGAATCAGACCATTTCTGACATTGGCAGAACTATTTTATTTGACAGTGGACTTGACAAATATTTTTGGGGAGCAGCTTTCTTATGGGCAGTATCTCTACGAAATTGACTACCCAACAAGATCACAGACACAATGACCCCATATCAACTTCTGTTTGGTAAAAAACCACACTTAAAAATGATCTGAATTTTTGGTGAGGAAGCCTTTGTACACATCCATAAGGAAAATCTTCAAAAACTTGATCCAAAAGTGGTAAAGTGTTGTGTTATAGGCTATGTAGAAGGAGGTAAAGGATAGCTGTTTTGGGATGAAGCAAGAAAACAAGTGTTTTAATCAGCAACTGCCACTTTCCCATCACTAAATGACAAACCACACCCTCAAATACATGAAGTTGACACCAAAAACAAAGCTTCATTACCTTATATTTAACATTCATTAAAATTGGGTAATCATGATTTAGATGAAACAGTTGAAAAAAAAGACACATTATCTGACCAAATTAATAACAACTGCTCTGAAAAAGACTTGATGGTACCTAAAACTTTTAAACAACCATTAAATCCAAAGATGCATCAGAGTGGAAATCAGCTTGTGAAGATGAAATTAAAAATCTAACAAAAAAAAGGTTTGGGAACTAGTGAAATTACCTACTGGAAAAGAGGCCACTGGGGGAAAATGGGTATTTGCTTTAAAAAAGAATGCTCGAGGAGAGGTTGTTTGAAGAAAAGCTAGGTTTGTTGCACAGGGTTTCAAACAACTATACAATGAATCTTTCAATGAAACCTTCACATCAACAGCAATGTTTACTTCCTTAAGGATAATCCTCACACTTTCCACAAAATTTAATTGGCATCTGAAATATTTTGATGTAGTAGGTGCATATCCAAAATTTCCGATAGAAGAAGAAATATACGTTAAGCAACCAGAGGGTTTCTAACAAGTTGAAGGTCTGGAGTGCAAATTGAAATGAGCACTATACAGCACCAAACAAGCTGGACACTTCTGGTGGAAATTTGTTTCAAGAAATTTGAGAGATTTAGGTTACATACCTAGTTTTTTTGACTCATCAGTATACATCCTTAGATCAGAGAAACATTCTGTGGCAATATGGCTCCACGTTGATGATGGCATAGTAGCCAGTGAAAGCCAAGAGGCCCTGACTCAAATCAAAGGTGATTTAAAAAACATCATGGAAATAAAATGGGAGGATTCCGTTGATCAGATTGTGGGGTTGACAATTGAAAAGATTGAAGAAGGGTACTTACTTTTCCAACATCATTTAATAAAAAGAATTATTGAAAACTTTAATCTGTCCATGAAACTGTCTAACACACCTCTACCTGTGAAATGCACTCTGGAATCAGCAGACAAATCAAAATTAGCTCATCATCCTACTGATTTTCTCTCAAGGATAGGTGCACTAAGTTATGTGGCGCAAGGAACCAGACCCAACCTCAGTTATGCAGTTAATTTTTAAGCAAATTTTGCTAGCCACCCAAATGAAGAAAACTGGCACACACTGATGCATTTAATTCAGTATGTAACAAAAACTAGTCATTTAAAACTAGAAATCAAACCTGACAAAAATAAACCAGTGGAAATCAAAGTTTATGCTGATTCTTCATGGAGAGGTGAAGGGTGGTGGGCTAGTCATGGGAACATAATCATGTTGAGTGGGGTACCAGTCAGCTGGATGGCTAAAAGACTAAAATCGGTAGGTTTAGCGACTTCTCATGCGGAATATATGGCTCTAGGGATGGGAACCCACACAAGATTATGGGTTCAAAACTTGGTGGAAGATTTTTTTGGGAAAAGAGTGGAGGTTATGTTAAAATGCAACAACAGCACAGCAGTAGATATTGGACATGACCTACCATCCAACAAAGACATGAGACACACAAAAAGGGACTTTTATTTCATAAATTAATTATTGTATGAAAAAAAGATAAAATTAATGTGGATCCCAGGTAACAAACAGCTTGCAGATTGCATGACCAAATCATTGAAGAGTGTTGGAAGCATTTGGGCTAGTAGTTTGATTTTTTTCTTTCTCTTTTCTTTTCATTTTTATTATTTTTCTTCCTTCTAGATAATTTTTTTACACATAAAATTCTTTTACTATATACACGGTAATGCAGTCATCATTGTGATGGGGGGGTGTTATGACATAAGAATAATGATAAAACCAAATTAGGTTAGGGCACAATACCAACCACATGTATTTAGTAAACATACCCCATCTGTTTGGTCTCCATCCATTCCAGAGTAGAGACCAACAAGACTGACCTGGTCTGTATTGGGTTGTGGTATTATAGTATCAAACACCACGGAAAATCTGGGGGTGAACTGCTAGCAATCCCCTCTCTTTGAACTCCAGAGTGTCTCTTATTATTCCAGGGTTATTCTCACTTTATAACAATATACAAAATTGTATTGGAAGTACATTTATTCTCAGATTGATTATAGACAGAATATCAACTGATTCCAAATTATGCACAAGTTGATCCTCCAGAACTTGATTTTGGTCCTCTGTTGAGCACAAATTGATCTAACCTAAGCTTATGCATATATAATAATTCAGGATACTTGCTCTATTAAATTTGATAATAAAATAAAATATTGATGAATTTATATAAATAATTATTATTATGTAAGATATTAAATTATAAATTTAGGCATCATAGGAGGGAACTTAATAGAACTTAATTATACTATGTGACACCTTAATACTGTATCACACAGTTTGAAACATTTAAAACAAAATGTGTCATGATGGGCAATGAAATTTCTTGGACAGACACTTTCAAAATTAATACTGACCATAATACACAAATATGAAACCTTGGCATCTATCCAATAAAAGATTTTCCTTCTGATATATGGATTTTTCTTAGTTACTCCCTGTTAAAAAGTGTCCTTGTGAGGTTTTTCTGACCTTCAGGGGGATAATTTGGCCACATCAAACTACTTCTATTTCCATGATTGACCAAAATATCATCCTCATTTCCATCTAAAGAGTTGATCTCATCTGACTGTGGCTAATCAAAGGGGTCCACCACAAGTTTAGCCAAAATTTTGGTGAACACTTTTTTGATGGATAGTGACCAACTGGTTCTTTCTGAAATTGTCCACCTGAAGTTAGGCTAAACTTCAGGAGGATAAATTTATTATGAATACCAAATTAACTGAAGAATACTTTTGCCCTAGCTACTCTGCATCATAAAAGTGTCCAACTGAGGTTTAGCCATAATTCAGGTAGACACTTTTGGAAAGTCACAGTCTGATGGGTTTAATATCTATATATGGCAATAAGTATGAGTTTTTTATCAACATGGAACTAGAATTAATTTAATATGGCCAAAGTGTCCACCTGAATTTTGGCCAAAATACAGGTGGAAATTTTTATGAGGATTACTTGATGAAATGAAGAAGACTTGCAATTACTTTCCATCATAAAATTTTCAAACTTAAGTTTATCAAAAATTGTGGTGACACTTTTGCCAGATCCAGTAATATAGGATCAACTCTCTATATGGCAATGAGAATCAATTTTTAGTCAATCATGGCATTAGAATTAATTTGATATGGACAAACTTTCCACCTGATTTTTGGCCAAAAATAAGTTGGAAATGTTTATGAGGAATACTAGATTAACTAAAGAAGACTTTCACCCTACTACTTTCCATCATAAAAGTGTCCACCAGAAGAATTCTCAAACTTGTGGTTGACACCTTTGGCCTGGTCCGGCCATATGGGATCAATTCTGCATATGGAAATGAGGATGTAATTTGGTCAATCATGGTACTAGAAGTAATTTGATATAGACAAAGTGTCCAACTAAAGATTGAAAAAAAATCAAATTAAGTACAATTTTATTCCTGATGGTGCCCATTTTATCCAACACCTCTTCTGAGCCTTGAAAGTAGGCATTTAGCTTGAATTTTTAATTTCATATAAAATCCCTTTTATTCAACCTATTGCTTTTTATCCCTTTTTTTCTTTTAGATATCAATTAATTTTATGTAAAACAAATCATTTTCATAATTTTTTACCTGTATTTAATAAAACTATTAAAGGTTTAACATCACCCTGTAAGCATTTGGCACATGTTTTTTTGCTATACTAATAAAAATAATAATATTCTGGTGACAAAAAATTGATCAAATTATAAAATTTTAATAAAAAAGAAAAATCAAATACCAGTGGATATGTTTTAAAAAAATACCAGTTGCACTGAAGAAGACCTGCACCCTAGATACTAACCATCAAAAAAGTGCCCAGCACAAGTTTGGCTGAACTTGTGCTGGACACTTTTGGTCAGGTGCAGTCATATGAGATCGATTCTCTCTATGGCAATGAAAAAAATTATTTGATAAAAAACTTCAATAGAAGTAGTTTTATATAGCCAAATTTTCTACCTAGAGTTCATCCAAACCACAGGTGTACAATTTTTTATCTTTAAAAAAAATAAATTTAGTACAATTTATCCCTTATGGCTCTCATTTGCTTCAACACCTCTACTGTCCTTTGATAGTAGGAATATTACTTGGATTTCTTTTTTCATATTTGATCCCTTTAACTTAATTTTTTATTCCTCATATTGCTTTTGGATATCAATTAATAATTTTTAAAATAAATTATTTTCATATTTTTATACATTTATTTGATAATATTATAAATGGCATAACATCACCTGGTATGCATTTGGCATTTGAGTTTTTTCTATACTTATAAAATTAATAATATAATGGTGACCAAAAATTAATCAAATGATATTTATGAGTGAGGCACAAAGATAAAATACCAGTAGACATGTTTGTAAGAAATACTAGATGAACTGAAGAAAAATTCTACCATAGCTACTCTCCATCATAAAAGTGTCCAGCACAAGTTCTGCCAAACTTGTGTTGGATACTTTTGGTCAGGTGCAGTCAGATGTGAGCAATTCTCTCTATGAAAATGAAGATAAATTTTTGATAAAAAATTACACTAGAAGTAGTTTGATATGGCAAAATTGACATCCTGAAGTTTTGGTAAAGCTCAAGTGAATTTTTTTTTTATATTTACAAAAAAGAAAATTTAGTGCAAGTTTAGCCCTGATTGTGCTAATTTGATTCAACATCTCTTTTTTCTGTTTATGGCAGAGTTTGACTTGGATTTTAATTTTAATCTTTGATTTCTTTTATTTTACTTTATTCCCCTTATATTGCTTTTGGATAGAAGTTTATTTTTTGTAAAATAAATCATTTTCATATTTTTTACCTTTATTTAATAATATTATAAAAGCTGTAACATCACCCAGTATTCATTTGGAACACAAGTTTTTGCTATACTGATAATATTAATAATATAATGGTGACAAAAAATTAATCAATTGATAAATATGAGTGAGGCACAAAGATTGAATAACAGTGGACATGTCTATAAGAAATGCCAGATGATTTAAAATGACTTGCACCCTGGCTACTCTCCATGATAAAAGTGTCCAGCACAAGTTTGGCCAAACTTGTGCTGGACACTTTTGGTTGCATGCCGTCAGATGCAATCAATTCTTTTTATGGAAATGAGACTGAATGTTCACTCCATCATTGCACTGAAAGTAGTTTTATATGGACAAATTGTCCCCCTGAAGTTTGTCCAAGCCTAAGGTAGACAATTTTTTACTTTGGTAAAAAGTAAATTTAATCCATGTTAATCTATGATGGTTCCCATTTTTTCTGAAGCCTCTACTGGCTCATGATAGCAGAAATTATACTTAATATCTTTATTTAATGTTTGATCTCTTTAATTTTAATTTTACCTTTTTATTTATCCTTTAGCTTTTAAATATCAATTTTATTTTGGTAAAACTGATAATTTTCACATTTTTTTACATTTATTATATAATATTATTAAAGTTGTAGAATCACCCAGTTTACATTCAGTACACATGTTTTTGCTATACTAAAAACATTAATAATATAATGGTGACTAAAAATTAATCAAATAATAAATTTGGATGACACAGAAAGATCAAATACCCATAGACATTTTTAAAAGGAATACAAGATTAACTGAAGAAGACTTGCACCCTAGCTACTCTCCATCATAAAATTGTCCAGCACAAGCTCAACTGAGCTTGTGCTGGACACTTTTAATTGCATGCAGTCAGATGGGATAAATTTACTCAATGGAAGTTAAAATGAATTTTTGCTCAATCATTGCACAAGAATTAGTTTTATACTGCTATACTGTCCTCCTATTTTTTTGGAAAACCTCAGGTGGACACTTTTATTAATTTTAAAAAAATGAAAATATATTCCAAATCTAGAACTGGTGATGCAAATTTGGTCTGAAAACTCAAATTATATTTGATGGCAGAAATTTTATTTGAATTTTTAATTTCATATTTAATCACTTTTATTTTACTTTTTTATTCCTCTTTTTGCTTTCAAATATTAATTTATTTATTGTAAAACTAATACTTTTCATATTTTTTTTACTTTTATTTAATAAGATTATTAAAAATGTAGCATCTCCCAGTATGCATTTGGCTTACAAGTTTTTTCAATGCTAATAGCATTAATAGTATAATGGTGAAAAACAATGAATCAAATGATAAATATGAATGACACAGAAAGATAATATACAAGTGGATTTGTTTATCAGGAATACCTGATGAACTGAAGAGGACCTGCACCCTAGATACTCACCATCATAAAAGTGTCCAGCATAAGTTTGGCCAAACTTGTGCTGGACACTTTTGGTTGCATGCAGTCAGATGGGATAAATTTACTCTATGGAAATGAAAATGACATTTTGCTCAATCATTGCACAATAACTAGTTTGATATTGCCAAAATGTCCTCCTGATGATTTTTCAAAACTCATCAGCATACTTTCTTTGGTTTAACAAAAAAGAAAATATAGTCCAAGTTTAGCCCTGGTGGTGCACATTTGATCTAACACCCCTACTTGTTATTGATAGTGGGAATTTTCCTTAGATTTTTTTTCTTATTTTATCCCTTTTGTTTTACTTTTTTATTGCTCATATTGCTTTCTATATCAATTTTTAATTTTTAAAATAAATAATTTTCATACTCTTATACCTTTATTTAATAATATATGATTAAAGGTGGAACACCAAGTGGTATGCATTTTTCACACAAGTTATTACTATAGTAATAATGTTAATAATATAATTATGACAAAAAATTAATCAAATGGTAAATTTAAATGACACAGAAAGATCAAATACCAGTGGAAATGTTTATAAGAAATCCATTTTGAGTTTAAGAAGATTTGCTGTATGCCTACTCTCAATTATAAAAGTGTCCAGCACAAGTTTGGCCGAACCTGTGCTGGACACTTTTGGTCGCATGAATTCATATGAGATAAATTCTCTCTATGGCAATGAAAATGATATTTCACTCAATTATTGAAGTAAAGAATGTTTAATTTTGTAAAATTGTCCCCTGGAAGTCTGTCCAAACCTCAGGTCAAAATTTGTTAGCTATACATAAAAGTAAGTTTAGACCAAGTCTTGACCTAGGGGTCCCCAACTGTCCCAACACCACTTCTGGCTCTTGATAGTAAAAATTTTACTTGTATTTTTTATTTCCTATTTGATCCCATTTATTTTCATTTTACTTTTCTATTACTCTTTTTAATTTTAAATATCAATTTATTTCTTTAAAAACTTAATATATTCATATTTTTTTAACTTTATATAATAATATTATTAAAGGTGTAACATCACCAATTTTGCATTTGGCATGCAGGTTTTTGCTAGACTAGAAACATTAATAATATATATGGTGACAAAAAATTAATTATAAGATAAGTATGAATGACAAAAAAAGATAAAAAACCAATAGAAATGTGAAAAAAGAAAAACTGATGTACTGAGGAACACTTCCACCCTAGCTACTCTCCATCATAAAAGTGTCCAGCACAAGTTCAGCCGAACTTGTGCTGGACACTTTTGTTCAGGTGCAGTCAGATGGGATCAACTCTCTCTGTGGAAATGAAATTAAAAAAAATGCTAAATAATTACCTTAGAAGTAGTTTGGTGTGGCTGAATTATCCACCTTAAGTTTTTCCAAACCTCAGGTGAAAAATTTTTTATCTTTAAAAAAAATTAAATTTTGTCAAATTCAGCCCTGATGGCACCCATTTGTTTCAGCGCCTCTACTGGCTCTTGAAGGCAGGAATTTTCTTTGAATTTTTCTTTTTCATATTTGATCTCTTTTACTTTAATTTTTTATCACTCATGTTACATTTGGATATTAAATTATAATTTTGGAAAAAAAATCATTTTCATATTTTTTTAAAAATTTTTAATAATATTATAAAAGTTGTAATATAACATGGCATGCATTTGGCACACAAGTTTTTTCTATACTAATAAAATTGATAATATTCTAATGACAAAAAATTAATCAGATAATAAAATATGAATAACACAGAAAGATCAAATACCAGTTGACATGTTTCAAAAAAAATAACAGTTGTACTGAAGAAGACCTGCACCTTAGCTACTCTCCATCATAAAAGTGTCCAGAACAAGTTCGGCCAAACTTATGCTGGACACTTTTGGTCAGGTTCAGTCAGATGGGATCAATTCTCTCTATGGCAATGAAAAAAATTATTTGATAAGAAACTTCACTAGATGTAGTTTGATATAGCTGAATGGTTCACCTAGAGTTCATCCAAACCACAGGTACACAATTTTTTATTCTTTAAAAAACAGTCAATTTAGTACAATTTATCCCTGATGGCTCTCATTTGCTTCAACATCTCTACTGGCCTTTGATATTAGGAATAATACTTGGATTTCTTTTTTCATATTTGATCCCTTTAACTTAATTTTTTGTTCCTCATATTGCTTTTGGATATCAATTAATAATTTTGAAAATAAATTATTTTAATATTTTTATACATTTATTTAATAATATTATAAAAGGTGTAACATCACTCAGTATGCATTTGGCACACAATTTTTTGCTATAATTATAATATTAATAACATAATGGTGACAAAAAATCAATCAAATGATAAATATGAGTGAGGCACAAAGATCAAATACCAGTGGACATGTTTATAAGAAATACCAGATGAACTCACCACAGAAAATTTGGGGGGGTATTGCTAGCAATACCCCTAATTTAAAAATGTTGGGAAGTGGTTGGAAAGCTGTTGGAAGGCTGTTGGGAGTTCATTGTGAAACCAGATTTAAATTAATTGGACAAAGATTTGGTAATCAGTTAGACCTAGGTTCAACCAAACTCAATCACAGGTTTCTTGGAGCTTGGTGATTACTTTGATTTTGAGCTGAGCACAGATTGAGCAAAGCTTGAACATATCACTTAACATATCATAATATTCACTTTCCCATCTTGTGGAAAGCAAAATTTGATATTCTTTCTAAGAATATCTACATATCTTTTCTTGCCAAGTTGGTAACAGAAGGTTAAACTGTAGTATCTCAATTATTACACTAGACTACATAGATATTTGATAAAACATACAATTCAAATCAATTTTAATATTATTGAGATCACCATAAGTGTCTTTCCAAAGACTTACAAAAAGTATGTTAGTATCAAGACATCGTTCTAGGTAGTAGTTTCAATTTGGATTTTGAACTGACATCTAAAGCATTTTACTATTAGACAGAAACATAAATAAGTGTAATAAGAGTGAAATTATTCTATTTTGTGATTATAATGTAACAATAAAGCACATTTTTATTGAGAAAATTTTTCTTCCTCCACAAACCAAAATTTACTCTATAGGCTCAAGATTTATTTTTAAGCCATATTATTCATTTCAGTTATCATTGATTTACTTCCAATATTTATTAAAAAGATAATAATAATACATGTGAAAGAATTATGAGCTTAGCATAGCATATGCTAAAAAGTTATTTTGTCGTTTTATTCAAAACTGATTCTTCATTTTTTGCTTCAATTCATCTTTTAACAACCACTATCTTCAGATACTATTCTTACTTAATATGTAAAGTCTCAGATGTGTTAGACAGTTCTCAATAACAATCGATCAAATTTATATGAATGTAATTTCAAGATTTCAAAACTCACCAACCCCCACAATTTTACAGCGAGGCCATTCGAATGTTCATATTTTTGGACTATTTGAAGAAAGAAAACCAACCCTTCTCGGTAATCTTTCTCAAGTGCAGAGTCAGCACATTGGACCACTATTGGGTGACATTGGCTCTGGATCTCACCATTTAAACCAAAGAAGTGCCTTGAATCCTATGAAGCCTTTCTATTTTCATGCTTACTTGGTTCCAGTTTTTGGTAATCAGTATCAACTTTGGGGATGCCTCTTTTCTTCAAGTACACTAATCAGTCTTGCTAAAGAAGCATTTTCTTCTGCACAAATTGATTTATGTCCAATCCTGAACTACGACTCCACTATCTTTTTTAATATCCCGCATGTAATTTTTGAAGGCTCTTTCCAAATATCTCAGAGTACTCAAGATTGGAAAGCTGATCAACTTATCCGAGGAATCAAAACAGTTCTCAAAACACATCAACTTCAAGCAATAAATTTTATGATTGACAATGAACGAATGTTAAAGGAAAAGTTGGATATCATGTGGAGGAACAAGGACAACCATTGGCTTAGAACTGGATTCGATGACTATAAAGATCAGTTTCCTAACAATCAATTAACGCCTGAAGGAAACGGGTCAATACTTGCTGATGATATGGGTTTGGGAAAGACACTTTCAACTCTTTCTCTTATAAGTGCAACTCAAGGTGAAGCAAGACAATTCCAGGTATCAGAAAATCAAGAAGGTATTAATCAGAGTTCAGCCACACTGATTATATGCCCCCTGGCAACACTATCGAATTGGATCAATGAAATAAGTGTGCACTTTGAAGATAATGCGCTTCCTTTCAAGGTTCTTTATGGGAAGGATTGTCAAAATACTAATGTCAATGAGCTACAGGACACTGCTATTGTTTTAATGACCTATGAAATAGCTAGCCCAACGATGTCAAAAAATCAAAGCCAAAAAAAGATACCGGTGACTCAAACGCTCTTTTGGTATAGAGTTGTTTTAGATGAAGCTCAGTTAGTGCCCATTTCTATATCTAAAACTTAAAACTTAATTTTTATAATCAATTTTTATAAATATTCTTTTAGTTACATTAAAAATCCTTACTCGCAGAGGGCTCAAACAATATTTGACTTGGAATCCCAACACCGACTATGCTTGACTGGAACTCCACTTCAGAACAGGCCCACTGACCTTCAAAGTCTCATATTTTTTCTTAGAATCGAAAAGTGGCAAGAAGACTGGTTATGGAAGAATTTCCTTTTTCCAGGTTTGCAAAAAGGAAAGGCTAATTCTATTAAATCAATCAATCACTTAATGAAAGTCATAAGCCTACGTAGAACAAAGGATGCAATTTTGTCTCTTCCAAAAAAGATTCAAAGTGGGATATCGGTTCAATTAGCAGATCCATGGAGGTCTAAACTTGATGTGCTTCAAGAAGGATTCACTGAGCAATATGGGCCCTCCAGAAGCACTGACTTCCCTTGGGACTCATCTGAGTTTCTAAGAGAGCTGATGATTTTAAGAAAATTCTGCAACCATCCAATCTACGAAAATCTGGATGAAACTCCACCTTTTGATTTCACCTGGCAGAATTCCGCAAAGATTTGTCATCTTATAGGCCACTTAAAAAACTTTTTGTCTGGTGAAAGGGATATAAATTTTCCAAAAGCTGTTATATTCTCCAACTTTGCAGACTTTTTGCAGATGTAAGTGATTCTATAATGAATTGTTTTACAAAATTGTGTTGGCTTATTAAAAACAATTTTCTAATATTTCAAAATAGAATAAAAATGGCTTTAGATGACCACAATATTAGGTATACCCAGCTTACGGGTGAACTCAGCAGGACAAAGCGAGACAAAAATATGCATGAATTCCATTTTAATAAAAATTGCCAAGTTTTGGTTGGAACGATTCAGGCTGCAGGAGTGGGTATAGATCTCAGGTGTGCTCAAAATGTATATATAATGGTGAGCTCAATGTCTTTTATTTCATATTAAGAACAAAAATATTAAATTTTTTATATGTTCAATGTTGAAATAGGAGCCAAATTGGAATCCAGCAGTTTAGCAACAGGCTGTTGATCGGCTGTATAGAATGGGGCAGCAAAATGAAGTAAATGTTTTGAATTATTTTGTACAAGGAAGTATAGAATTCAGCATGTATAAGATTCAAAGGAAAAAAATGGAGCTAACAATGTAAGCCAAATTTCATTTCTATAAATTTTAATGATAATAGTAATCATTAAAATTATGTTTTTGTTTTCAAGGCTAAGTGTCCCAAACAGTGGAAATGAGGAGTATGAGTGTGAAAAACTATTATTAAGGGAGTTTGTCAATCACTCACATTAGAGGAAGAAAGAATTTCAAGGAGAGCAGGTAAATTTATGGGATTTTGAGGATTTAAAAGTCTGAGTTGTTGAGGATTTAGAGATGCAAGATATAAGGGAGAATAACAGTCATTTGGCAAACCCCGGGGGACATGAGAAGGATTAAGGTTAGGGGATAATGTTGAAACCAAACTGATTCTTTTGTACAAGGCCAAGTCCTTTAGCACACTTCCAGAGTAGGTTGAATTATCTCGAATATCAAAGTGTTGTTGGTCAAGATATTGTGCAACTTTAGAAAAATCTTCAGACCTCCATTTCATTAAGATACGTCTTAACGATCCATCATTATCAATTTTGGTGTCTGAACAACACTTGATGTTTGTGAAAAGGTTGTGATAAGTTTCACAATGTGGAAGTTGTTTAAGAAGTTTAGTTCAGTTAACTGAATTCTAAGAATCTTTGTTATTTGAAATAAAGGTCATAAATAAAAACGGTTGAAAAAAAAGGGATTTTCATACTTTTTTTTTTATTCTATATTTATGCTTTCTCACTTTGATTATTTCTTGAGAGCTATGAGAATCCTTCCCAAGTCTTAATCTATCAGCATGACCTAAAAACCAACGGTGAAGAACTCCTATTTGATTTGAGAAGCTAATTTGAGTTGAGTCAATTGGATATGCAATCAAATTATTGGTTTTTAAGGCATTGTCCCAGTGTTTAATGAGAATATTTGCCAAGACCTGGTTCCATTTGTCAAACCAATCTAGGTTCCAAGCGAAAGTTGATCCTGGGAAACCACACATGCGAAGGTGCTCAATAAAAGATTCACGGAAAATTGGTGGAAACTTTTCCGAAACCACTGAATTTGATTCTGGATGAGGTAGTTCAAAGGCAATGTTGCAAGAATTCATGTCGAATGATGAAAATCTGTCTAATTGCTCTTCAGTAGGGTTTTGTTTCCATCCATTTGATTCTGGTGACATATCCAAAAGTGAACAACAAAAATTGTGTATAGATCTACAAAAGTGAGAATTGAATGGAGGCAAAGTCTCATTAAAAATTCTATTAAGTGTTCTTGTGTTTGTGGGCAGGTTTCCATGAGGAAAGTAAGAGCTACTAGGGTTCATAAATAATTAGATTAAGAAAGTGTTCAATTAAATTAAACAAAGAGGAAGGATAAATTGTTGAGCTCCAAAACTTTATGATCAAAGTTGATTTAAGGAGAAATATCACAAAAATTAAGAATAAGAAATATTTCGACTTTATGGAATTATAATATGCATAAATTATATTTTTATATGCAACTTGAACTCAAAAGGAATGGTATAAAATAAAGAGAATGATTATGTGATAAAAGCAGACTCATTTAAGAAACAGATTTTTTTTTCTTTTCAAAAAATTCTTCCACAAAAATAATTTGTTAAATGTGAGGCTATGTTCATTTTTTGATTACCAAAAAATTATTTTTGGTCCAATATGATAGTAATACATATTCTATTGAGTAATTTATTTCAACCTGAATAAATAGACTATAGTGTCACTTCATCACATTTATGTATGAAAAGTTATACAAGGTTTCAGCTTTTATGTAATTCTTTAAGGTTTACACTTTTGTAGCATCTATTATTTGAGTATTTTTGATTTTTTCTTTATAGAAAATTCTACCTAGTACAGACCAATTTTCAAATTGAAAGAAATATGTTTGTGATTGTTTTTTACAAAATATTAAACTTATTTTTGGGTTTAACTTTGATTTTTGGGGTAATTTTTTAAAAATTATGTTAAAAATATGGATTACTTTTCTTATATTCCATAACTAAGAATTTTTATCAAAATCAAATAATTATAGGGTAGTTAGATATAACTCAGAAGGCATTTGATAGAAAAATAATTAAGATGCTTGTGCGTACAACAGAATTTTTTCTATGATAGAAAATATTCTGATAAACATGCATGCATTGTTGTACAAATGCAGAGAGTATACAGAATACAAATAAAGTAGACTGCATAACTTTAAATTAATATATAATTTATCCGATTAAAAATTAAACATTTAAACTTAAATAATTTCAACACATATTCCATCATATTCTTTTGATAAAAAAATGTAGCTTATATTAGCTAGTGCCTTTCAAAAAAAGGAATACCTTCAATCGGTAACTTCGAATAGCTAACTTATTCCTACAATTATCACAATTACAATGCCTCCATTTTTTCATGTATGTCAATGTCAAGATCTTGGATGTGTCAATAGAAAGTATCAAACTTCTTCTGGGTCCTTTGAAGTTGGTATGGCTTTCAAAAGCTCTAATTCTTATGCAAAACATCAAGAGGAAAGAAATAGGAAGGCCCAGATGGTTATTTCTTCCAACAATCCACTTAACATTGGAAGTTCCCGCTCCACAGAAACAGTAAGCTGTATATCTATAGTTCAATGTTAGAATTAAAGTCTTTATGATGTTTCAATGATTTATTACATAGGGGCAGTTGCTATTGGGGGCAGAAGTATCTTCAACAGTCTCTAGAAACTCAAATCTTGGGGAACGGTATAGCCAAATAATTATGTGGCAGGCAGCAAAGCTTTCTCTGATTCATCATTTGAGCAAAGAAGGTTGTACTCAATTTTTGGATGAAGAAATTAAGAAGCTCAAACTTCTAGGTGATAGTGGAATACTGGATTCTGATAGCATTGTCCGCCTGGTCCCACGCTCGATAGATACAGTTTTTAGTCAATTAAAGTTCAATCAATCATTTTTCACTAAAACATGCTGTCCTAAATGCTTTGCTCTTTATGAGTATAACTCTGAATCTCAACCATATATACTATGTTGCAATCAACCGTTTCTTTCATCATCAAAGCGCTATTTAAAAATGTTTGGAGCAGGACAAATTGCAGTTAAATGTGATGAAAGGCTGTATTTGATGGAGGAACATCAAGAACATGTAAAATACTTATCTCTTAAAACATTTCATCACCATTCTTTTATCAACTGGCTTAAGGAAAAGATCAAACTGTTCAAATTTGAGCTTCTGATTGAGAAGAAAACCCCTGTGGCAGAACGTGTAGAGTGTGATTTGATGAAGGATGTTTGTGATGGTTCAATTTGGAAAAACTTTCCCATAACCACTCCAGCTCTGGATAGCAATGATGATGAATATACGATAACTTCAGGCAACTTAATGTTTACTTTATATGTCGACTGGTTTAGGCCTGGTGGCAATAGGATTGGAGGTCATCAGAAGTCTGTAGGAAATATTATGATGGTGTGTATGAACCTACCTCAAGAAGATAGATACAAAATGGAAAATCTTTTTTTGTATTCTATTATACCTGGACCAACAGAACCCATAAGTGAACAGCTTAATCACCTTCTAAAACCACTGGTTAATGATCTACAAACTCTATGGGATGGTATATTGATTGAAAAGACACATCTTTATCCACAAGGCCGGAAATTAAGAGTTGCATTGTTCTCTTTGATAGGTGACATTCCTGCAATACGAAAATTGGCTGGCTTTTCAAGTCACTCTGCAAAAATGTTCTGCTCTTTCGTCGAGCACAAAAAAGGAATGTTTGGAATCAAAGACGAGGTTGTCACTGCCATTGGACTGCAGACAGTAGTGAGTGAAAAAATTAATCAAATTTATTTTCTGTTGACTAACATCTTTGTGTTAATTTGGGATTGGGGAAATTTGTAGGATTGGTGATATTTGTAAATGGTGAAAGAAATAATTCAATGCTTGATTAAAAAATGCAATGCATCCAACTTACATTATCATAAATCAGTGAACAATTACTTTGGTTGCTTTTATTGCGAGAGAACCCATGCTTTCAATGAGTCATTTTTATCTTAAATGTAAGAATGAAAGAAATAAATTCATGATAATGAGAAATATGATAAAATTTTTACTTAATGAATGATCTTCTTGCTCATTCATCTACTATAAATAGTTTGACCTTCCAACTTTAGCTGATAGCTATTAATTATTCACTTTATTTTTCGACAAGAGAACATACACGTTTACAAGACTATATACATAGTATCTTTTTTTACTTTAGCTTTGATAGGTATAAATTTTAACAACTGATTATTTTTATTTTATTTTATTTTATTACAGTTCATTATGGATGATAATTTTGAAGGGATGTCTGTTGACCCAACCGATTCTGATTGTTTTCCGCCTCAACATACTAATACTGGAAATACTCCTCCACCACCCTCTGCTGATCCACCTCCAGATGCATCTCAATCTGTACCACCTAATCCCAATCCAGGCCAAGAGTCTCATTCAGAACCGAGAAATTTTAATCCCAATCATCCTTCTGCTTCTGAAAGTGCTAATCAGCAAGCTGATCAGCTAGGCAGAGATTGGGCTAGTGAAGTATTGAGGGAATTTTTCGGAGACCAATCATCATCTGCTCAGCCTAACCAAGGAGCAAGCACAAGTGGAGCAGGTAAGTCAAATTTGTAGTGTATTCTTTTATTGAAAAATAACCAATTTAATTAACTTATTTGAATTGTTAGTGAATCCCTCAATCATTATGGGTATCAGTGATTACCACAGACTCAATTCAGCAGAGTCTCATGAGCGAGAACGGGGGTTAAGGGCTGTAAGAGGCTTAGTTAGAAGGAATGATGTTCCCAGGAGCTCGGACAGTCTAAATAGAAATATTTACCACTTTCTGAAGTATTGTCTTGGGGGACCAACACAAATATCAAAATATCCTGCGAGCCCAACACCTTTGGAGATTGAAAATTGGAAAGATTGGAGCCAATTCAAACTAAAAACCATTCAAACTGTCCTAACCCAAGTCCAATCTTCTAACCGTGCCAATTCTGCAGCTGATCAACAATTTCTGATAACCAATTCTATAGCCTTCTTGCGATCCGAAATTCGACTACCCAAATTTTTTCCAGCACCTGAGCCTCGAGGACTAAAAGGAGGAGCACCGATCCCACTTTCTGTCAAAAGAAACTTAGAGCGTGAATTGCAAGAAAAAGGTTTTCGGAAATTCGCGTTTGATTGGACTTGCCGTGATTTTTCAGAATCAACTTGGAATCAAGTCATGGGAAGCATAGTATGCAACCACTGTACCAGATGGCTCACCACCTTGAATACAATCGATCAGTCAAAGCTTCAGTTCACTCAATGTGTTATTGAGAAATGGGTAGTTAATAAGGGGAAGGAGATGATAAGGTTGTTTGGGCAAGAAGAGGAAAGGGTAGCAAGAGAAAAGATTGAAAAGAGGGCAAGGGCACAAGTAAAACGTTATTGGACCAAGGTAAGTTTTTTATTTTACTTTGCTTTTTGTTATTATGAAGCTGATTTAGTTGGAATTCAGATTGCTAGTGCACGCTAAAAGTTAGCAAGAGATCTCTGCAGTGATGTGCCAGGTTTTGTTGTGCTTTTTCATGATACTAGGTGCATCTCTGATATCGAGGAAGGCCCAGCACCAGCCCCAACTGCACCTATCCGAGCTATTCCTGGATGGCAAAATCCTGAACTCAATGATTTGTTTAAAAAAATGGATAAGATGACAAAGGACTTAGCCCATACACCAGCTCAAAAAAATCAGCATTAAAAACATATTCACGGTCATCAGAAAGGACAGTTGCACAAAATGGTATATTCAATGTTCCCAAATACCTCCCCAAGAATTGCTATTCAGCAACATTTTTGCAAGGATTATCTGTGAATGAACGTGAGTCACTTGGGGTTGGAGCTGATATTGATCTGGTAAAGATTCGGGAATCAATTAATAGAGCATCAACATCATCATAACTTAGGTATAACGGTGATCTTCTGTGTAATATAGCTATCTTATATTGAATTTTATGTATTCAGTTTTTTTTCAAAGCAGCTTGGTAAATGTTATAAAGTGATATTGAGAGAGAGTAACATTTTATTTAAGAAAAACAAATAATGTATGAGATATAAAAATGTATTTTCAACAAATTGATGGTCCATACCTCTTTATGTCACATTTATGTATCCATATTAATTTCAATTGAATTTAATGTTGACCAATACATAGTGAATACAAGCTATGCCACTTATAATTGCCAGGCATTGCTACCATTAAATATTCCAGTATCAAAAATTAATTTCGATCGAAATTAATGAGCATGATAATCATGAATTTCTGGAGTCAACTGCTTATTTTTATGCATGGTGCCTTGCCAACATTAATTTCGATCAAAATTACTTTTGATACTGGCATATTGCATGGTGTCTATTCCTGGAAAGTTTAAGTGGCATAGTGTGTATTTGTTACGTATTGGTCAACATTAATTTCAATAGAATTTAATATTGACATTTTCATATTGAACCCAAACCAGCAAACGACCCAAAAAATTCTTCATAAAACTGCTCATTAATTTCGATCGAAATTAGTGAGCACCATATACATATTGAATGGTAGTTATATCTGGTGTGTGTAAGTTGTAAAGCTTGTGTTCAATGTTTATTGGTCAACATTAATTTTGATTGAAATTAATATTAATGTGTAAATGATATTTACATGCTCAATATGCATTGTAATGTGTTTACTTAAGAATAGAGTGCCCTACTTTTCATCTTACATAAAAATGCTTGGTGGCATGTCAAATTCAATTTTTATTAAAATTAATGTTGACATGTTACCATGCATAACAGTAAGCAACTGACTGAATAAATTGATGATAATCATGAACCTTAATTTCGATCGAAATTAATGTTGCCAAGTGCAGATTGAAAAAAAGCTATGCCACTTACACTAGCCAGGCATATCTACTATTTATTATGTATTGGTCAACATTAATTTTTATAGAAATTAATATGGATATGTAAATTTTATATTTACCCTCAACATGTATAGTAAATTTCAATACTTAAAAATACTTGCCGTCCTTTACATGTCATGCAAAAAAGCATTATATCATTTCAACATTAATTTTGATCAAAATTAATGTTGGCATGCCATTATGCATTGAAACAACTAACTGACTGAAAAAGTTCATGATCAAAATGCTCATTAATTTTGATCAAAATTAATGTTGACCAATACATATTGAATATAAGTAATCTCTGCTTACTCAGACCAGATATAACTACCATTCAATATGTATATGGTCAGCCTTAATTTCGATCGAAATTAATGGGAAGTTTTATGAAGAATCTTCTGGGTTGTTTTCTGGCTTGGGTTCAATATGCAAATGTCAACATTAAATTCAATCGAAATTAATTTTGACCAATACATAATGAATACACACTATGCCACTTACACTTTCCAGGCATATATACATGCAATATGCCAGTATCAAAAGTAATTTCGATCGAAATTAATGTTGGCAAGGCACCATGCATAAAAATAAGCAGTTGACTCCAGAAATTCATGATTATCATGCTCATTAATTTCGATCGAAATTAATTTTTGATACTGGCATATTTAATGGTAGCTATGCCTGGCAAGTGTAAGTGGCATAGCATGTATTCATTATGTATTAGTCAACATTAATTTCGATTGAAATTAATATGGACATGGACTATGCATAAAATTCCTATAAGTATAGGTAAGCTAAGCAGTTAGATAAACTGGTTTGATCAAGTACACCATATAAAAATTGATGTTTTAATGCCTTGGTTAATTTCGATCAAAATTAATTTTAAGCCATGCATGTTGAATTTTATCTATGTCTGTGTAGTCCATGTGAAATGGCTTGTATTCAATATGCAGGGGTCTATATTAATTTCGATCGAAATTATGAGGTTCATTGCCTCATAAATTTGATGGTTTCTGTCAGTGTTTCATGCATGGTGCCATGTGATACTTGTTGATTCCTATCAAAATTAATTTCAACACCAATATATTGAATACAAACCATGGCACTTACAGTACTTGGTCATAGCTAAAATTCAATATGCTAGTCTCAAAATTAATTTCGATAGAAATTAATCAGGATCCATGAAGTTTATCAACAGTGTATGAGTTAAGTTTCAAGTCATATGTTTCATCATTTTCTTGCACCCATTTCTAGGTTATCTCAACAATTTTTTTCAAGTTTTATTATATTAATCAAAACTGTGGTAAGTTGTAAAAAATTAGCTAATCCAAATCTCAAATTGAATATTAATATTTTAATAATTTTGAATGTTGCTTAAGGTATTTCATTGGGTGATTCATAATAATATTTTATCAACTTAGTAGTCTTATAACTTTTGAAAAGTAACAATTTTGGTATAGTTAGGGACAACAATGCAATATCTTGTGCAGACTAAGATATATTGCAAAATAAAACTATTCAATTTTTTTTTCCCTTAGTTGTATCCAAGTTTATCAAAGGTTTGGTCACGGTGCCCACACCCTAGCCTGACACTCCTCCTGTCACTTAAAAAACAAATTCTTATCTTAAATTCTAATGTTACCAATTTTATATTTATAATTCATTTCTTTTTCGATGAGGCATATCAGTATATATGTGAATCTCGCATTGTCATCTGAAAGTAAATTTAACAAATATTCATAAAGGATTATCCTTTTTTTTTCATATAATATACTAATTAAGTGTATCTCCATTGTTTAGGAGTAAATTCTAATTTAAAAAATTTTGTATTTACCCGTGGCAATTTGCATATGGGATATAAATTTGTTATTATTTGTTTTTCACACTAAAAGTCCCCAAAGAATTACTAGTATTTTCTGTTAGCTACATCAAATTTCGCTTCAATATAAACAGATTTTGATTTAGCATGTTACTCAGTTTACCCCACTATGAATAATACATGTTAAAAAAAGCTCAAATAATATAAAATCCCCCTCTTTATGTTTTCTGTTTCTTTCACCCTCACTTTAATTTTAATCTTATTCAATTTTTTATCCTATTAAATTATCAACTTCAATTTTCTAGAATAGAGTTTCTTATAATTATTCATCATATTACATCATAATTTTTTGATATTGAATACTTTTTTTTAATATTCATTAATCAATATGTCTAGTATACAAAATCCTACACCTCCACTTTGTATGTATATCATGTTCCTCTCTCTTAATTTATATATTTCACTTATGTTCTATATCTTTTTTTTTCAAAAATTTGATTTTCCAGCACCCAAATGTGTTTCATCCCACTCTCTGATTGATACTCGCTTTGAAGCTTTTGAGCTTGCACCATGTCTGCCACATGGCATGGCACCTAACCCTCCTGTACTTAGCAATGAGAGGCAGGAAATAACAAGAGTTCAGTATCGCAATTTACTTGAATTGGCTAGAGATAAAACAGAAGAGCTTGTCAAGATCCTTAACAATAATCCTTCTCCTTCATATTTATCTAACCCTTGTAATGACTTACTCCAATATGTGAAAAGCCTTGAAAAATGTATGTTCATCACCTTTTTTGTCTCCTTTTAAATTAGTAGATAAGATTATTAATATTTTTTTTTCTTCATATATATTTGTAGCTTATGAGGAGGGTATGATTCCTCCTGATGAAGTCATTGTCATTAGGGATGATGATGAGACAGATGAACCATCAGCTTCAACTCATGCTTCAACTTCTAAGGAAAATCTTGAAACACCTGTTATCCGCTCCAAGAAAAAGAGATTATTCCAAGGCTCCTCTTTTGTTCGACGTATTAAACCGGCTTCTGCTAATGAATTTTCTGATGTATCAAATAATAAATCTCAAAAAAAAAGCAAAGGTTTTGATAATGAGTATATTCTTGTTTCCTTTTTTTTATTGTTATTCTTTTATCTTTAAAATTCAATCATATATCTCTTTTATTGCTTACATATTCTACTTTTTATCTTTCTTTTGATATTTTGTACCAGAAACTCACCTGCTGTAGATTGTTCCATCCATAAACGCCCTCTCCCTGATGAAGATGATGAAAAGAGCAATGAAAATAGCGATGATCAACTGTCAGAATATGAAGCTATGCTTGTTCATCAAAAAAAGCAAAGTTTAAAATCTTCTTCAAGACATGTTGATATGTTTGATAAAGATGATGATTCAAACAGCTCATCACCAAATTCCTTCATTTCTAAGAAGCAATACCCATCACCTCCTAAATTACCTACTTTGACCTCTTTGAAAGCTTCTCTACCAATGAAATCAACTCCAATCAAGATATCGAAAAAACCTCTAACTTATTCACCCTCAGTTCTAAAAGAATCTGATTTGCAGGAGGAATTCTGTAAAATTCATAATTTTTATAAAGGTAGAATCAGCACGGCAAAGGTCCTCAGGTCTTGGTTGGAAATTGTTACTCTCCTCGAATTACGCTCTTCTACTTCTTCCCAAGAACCCATGTCAAATATTCCAATGTTTACTTTTCATTGGGAAAAATCTTGTGGAGAAGATTGGCTTTCAAAACTTACTGAGTTATGTAAGTTACCATAATTTTTAGTCTTGACTTTTGTTCTTTTACTTATTTTTTTTTTTCCTTTTGTAGCAAATATTTTTTTAGAGATTGATAGCTCACAGCTATGGGTACTCGATAATATTGATTTCAAAAAAATGGAAAATTTATGTGATCCTGATGGTTTAAATACTGAAATTCTTTCCTCAACAAAGAAAACGGATCACCCTGAATCCAATCTTATCCGAATGCTCATGAGATTAATGATCCCAAGTGACCACTGCCGTTCTTCATGGGTATCTCTTATATCATCTTCACTTTATCTGACCGCACATGAATTCAGCCAGCTTCCATCACATCAAAACATTAACTCAGATTGTCCAATTGAAAGTGGTCTTCAGCTTCTAGCTCACCTTTCAAATATGAAGAGTCCGATTTCTGATGGCTTAGAAGTTGGTCCCACTGCACTTCAAACCCGTGATATATCAATGTCAACTCTTCTTCAAATAAGCAATATTATCATTGATATAATTATGTCAATTATCATTCTTAAATCAAAATATTGTGCTGCAACAATATCAAGTGGCAAGACTAGTGAAGCTCAACAATCAAGTGAGAAAAACGAAAATACTGAACTGGCTATAATGAGAGAGAAACAAAAGGCTGCACTAAACAAAATAAATTCTGAATACTCCCACCACTGATATCAATCTTTCACATTCTATATAATTGATGGTGTCCGTGGTTTATTTCTGAGCTCTCAAGATCATAGATTGGCTTCAGCAGCTGATTGCTTGGAGGTAATATCAGAAGTTAAGTTTCTTAATTTACATGAAAAAAAAAATCATTTGATGGAAGAAATAATTTGGAAAAATTTAAATAACTATATTTTAACATTAATAAAACCTTTTATAGGCAAGTGTGATCCATTTCCTTTAAAATTTGATACCCCAAGTCCTCCGGGAATTGCTAGGGCTATTTCTGCAGATTTTCTTAATCACTGGAGCTCCATTCAGCCAGTATCACCTTTTTTTTGCTAAACATAGCCTTTCAATAAATTAATATTCCAACTTGTAAATAGATAAAGTTCTGTCTATATGATATATCTTGTATAACTCAAGTTATTTTCCTTCAAATACGTCAAAAATGTGACCATCTTTGAAATTTATTAAGTAACCTTTGACATGATTTTCTAAATTAATTATTAAAAAAAATTATTGTAAGTCCAGCAATAACAAAGATTTTAAAATCTACTTATATGATTTCAAATACTTGTATTAAATTCTTAAATATTTTATTGTTTATATAAAAATATGATAACTGCTCTAGTTTTGTTACTTTACCTTTAATATTATATAATCTATTAATTATTACAAATATTTTCGTTGATTGTAACATTTTTAATCAGAAGTAGAACAATTTAAATAATTAAATGAGTACATTCTTAAAAAAATACAATTTAATCTATTATTGATTCAAAATTCTTTCTTCAACTCTTTATTATTAACTTTTTTATTAATAAGCCTGTTTGACCTAAAATACTATACAGTTAATTTGGTAGCATTAAAAGCACATTTTTATGGCTAATATATTTCAAATTCTTTATTATAGTTTTTTTTATTTTAGAACCTTTGCTACCAATTTAATAAAAATGACATTTAAAGATTTCACAACTTATATATTTCCACAAAAGTAAATCAAATTTTCTTATAATATTATGAAAAAAAATTATTTTATTTCACAAATAAAAAAATAGATAATACTATAATTATCAAAACTGAAAATGTTACAGCTACTCCCAGTATTTATCATGTTTAAATTTGCATTAAGTTGTGTATATATAATATAAATTTTTAATATTTATATATCTAGATTTTTTAGATTTGTCTTAACATTAGATAAATAATACTTTGCTGATTCTATTTCTTCTTCTATTAAGTCATCTCTTTTCAAAAAAACTCTCAAAGCACTAATCAAATATTCTAACCTAAATTTTTCTTTTTTAATTTCTAAGTATTCTGAAATATCAATATCAAAAACATTAAGCTTTTCTATAGCATGAAAAAGTCTAGTGCTGATTTGAATAGAAGAACCTATCCTAGTGAAGCCAGGAATTTCATGACATCTTGAGGTGAAATGCCTTAGTTTATTGGCAGGCCATAATGTCACTGTTATTCCATTAGTTGCTTCAAAGTTGATTTTACTTTGAATTTCGGGAAACATAAGTTCTCAACCTATTTGTCGTGGTTGGGTCTTATCATACTTCATATGAATGGTGTTTTTTTCTGTATCTTTAGGAAAAAATATTCCTAAAGTATACTCACTTGCATCCTTATCGAGATGAACCTCATTAGAGAACCCATTACCATTCCCTCCAGATGTCCAAGTTAAATTACTAGCAAACGGTACACCCTCTTCTTCACTAGAAACTTTTGAAAATCCAGGAATACCAAGTTTTGCGCAAAGATTAGTTGCCTCATTGTACTTTACATATGATATTTTTTTAAAAAAATATTCAAAGTACATTGCAATCCTCTTCATTTGTTTTTTATATTCATCCGTTTTTACAATATCATCAGTGTATTCATCTGCAAGGAAAAGCATTCAAAAATTCAGTATTTAAACTAAAAAAAGTGATACTTACGAATATGTAAAGATTTCTTTCTATCTAAAATAAAGCCACCACCAAACATTTTTCCAAAACCACCAGCTCTTTGATGATAACCATTATTTTTAATTTCATGTTCGCAGTAAGAAAGATCCTTAATGCATCACACCATAGCTTCTAACATATCTAGTTCTTTGAGCTCATGAATTTCAAAAGTCTGCACAAGAACATTAGGTATTAAGACACCTTTTGGTTTATAAATACTACATCCAGGAAAAAAATTGTAATAATTATTGCAATCTGTCATATTATTTGCATAAGATCGTGCATAGAAATGTGGCTTCTTCCCGTTTGTATCCATTCCAAGAGCGTTTACAAGTTTCATTCCAGTAGCAATGTCTTTCGCCCACCTATTGTTAGAGTTCTTCCCTGGCCGTTTTTTTTTTTCAAATTGTTACTCATTGATGGTTCAATCCTAAGAGAATTCAATTTTGATTTAAAATAGAAAAAAATCAAAAATTAGAAAATAGTAACATAATTTCAATTATCAGTCAATGATACCTTTAACTTTATCATATCTTCAATATTAGAAATACAAAAGTTAGCATATCTACATATTAGTAAATTTATATACTTTTTCTTTATTTCAAATATTAAGAAAGCATTTCAAAGGTATACTTTATTAAATTATACATATAAAGAGTATAGCTTTATCCTGTATGCATTCAGCAAGTACGAGATTTGGCTCTACACTTAATATTAATAATATAATGAAAGTATAACTCCAATACACTAGTAATATTAAAAAATTTACGGAATTATGATATCCACATATATAAAATGAAAAATCTTGCTCTGATCAATATATTGACTTAGAAAGTTATACTTCAATAAATTATTAATTTTTAAATTGTAGCATTGTCCTGTATGCTTTCAGCAAGTACGAGACTTTGAAACAACTTAAAAATCAATAAATTAAAGGTAAAGTACAAACAATCTAATTATTATTATGAAAAGCAAAACATTATCCTGTATGCTTTCAGCAAGTACGAGATGATGTTTTACTTTTCATATTAATAATATAATGGTTGAGAAAGTATTAAAGAAATATAGAAAAATGATAAGCAAAACATGAACTTACATGTCTATAAAATCTTCTTCCATTTGTAGCTGATTGATCAAAATTAATTATAAAGTTTATTTTATAATCACTGTTTTAAAAAATAAATGGTTAGATAAATAAATTGAACATTTTTGATAAGGAATAAAGAAAAGTAAATTGACAAACAAATAAAAAAACTTTAAGTTAACTGAAAAAGAATTATTTTATAATGAATCGAAAGGGTACAGTAAAAGATACCATAAAAATAAATTCAGAATTAGAATCATTAGATTAACTTGTCAAAAGTGTAAAAAAGTGTAACAAACCAAAATGATATGAAATGCAATAGCAAGAAAAATTTACTTACCAGTAATCAGATAAGGTCAAGAAAATAGTACCAATAATTCAAAATGATAAAGCAAAAATATGATTGATAATTTTTGAAAAAGGTAAGTGAGAAAGAGAAAGGAAAAATAAATTGGGTGGCAAACAGATGTATATATCATGAATTTTCACTGATCACATTTTCAAAAAAATGCAGCTCTCCAAGTCATATGATAAACTTCATCTAAATTCCAAGAATGATGTTGCCAAGGCACTGTACACAGCATGATCATTTTTTCCTATGCATATACTAATTCCAGCTAGAATTTACTTGGCTGCATGTTGTACAGATGCACATTTGTGGAACACTGAATTTCACATCTAAAAAAAATTGACGCCACATAATTCTAGCTACCATGTTTCACGTAGCTAAAAAACATACACTCATCACATTTAAATTTACATTGCGCCAAAATTAATTCATTTTTGAATTTTTTTAAAGGAAACTATAATGTGCACCACCTATTTCTAAAATATGAACCTCTGCACCATATTAAATTGGGAGACTTTTAATTATGCAATTTTTTTGCCGTGACCTTTTTCCTGATCTTACTTGGTTCAAAATATTGAAACATGGCCAATGTTGATGAAAGAAACATTTGATTTTGTTTCTATGTGTAACAATGGAAGGCTGTTTCTTACTGGCTGAAGAGTGTTGTATATTTTATTTGAACAAATTTTTATTTTTTTATGTATTTTATTTAAAAAATTTACTTTTTATTGCAGCCAGATTTATACTGGCTGCTTTTTAGAAACCTTAATTTATGACCCAAGCCTTTGAAATTGGCTTGGGTCCCTTACATTGCAATTTAGTACTTCCAGCCAGGTTTCCCCTGGCTGGAAGTGTCTCTTTCAAGCAATCGAAGTCGCTAAAAGCGACTTCGATTGCTTGCTGTAATGTTTGCCACCCTCCCAGCTAATTTACTAGGCTGGGAGGTGGCCAAAGCAGTGTGCAACGCGCGTTGCTGCTGCAAGTAACGCGTGTTGCACAATTGCTACCATATTTCATGCAGCTGATATCAAGTCAGCTGCATGAGATATGCGCAGCATGTGCAATGCGCGCTGCATGCAGCAGAAACGCGCGTTGCATGCAATGCGCATTACTTGCAGCAGCGATGCGTGTTGCATGTGCTGCATGCAGTGCATTGCACAGCCAGTTTTTTTCTGGCTGTGCAATGCACACAGAGAAACCAAAGTCCCTGCAAGGGACTTTGGTCTCTAAAATGGAAGCGACTTTCCCTACCAGGTGCAATCTGGTGGGAAAGTGAGAGAAACATTAGACCGAAGTTGTTTGAAAGCAACTTCGGTCTTAAAAACATTAAAAATCATTAAAAAAAAATGAGAAATGTAGAAAAAAAAAAAATTAAAAATTAAAATGTGAGTATAAGAAAAAAAATAAGTTCTAGTGATACCAAAAATCCAAGCCAATTTCATTTGGCTTGGTTATTTAATAATTATTTTTTAATACATTAAATTTAAAATTCAAACACCATAAAATATATGAATTTTTTTTATATGAATATTATAAATTTAATCTACCTCTTTCTCATAATTATATTTATAATTTTGTTTTTTTAATTTTTGACATTTAAGTTTATTTTTTGGAAATACAAAATTAAATTTTCAACTAAATTTTTTAGTAAGGTAAAATAAATTATAAATTTGACATTTTGTAATTGAATAATGAAAAAAATTTTAAATTTATTTAAAAAATATTTTTGTTAGAAGAATACAAATATTTTAAGGGTAGAAATATGGTGCAAATTGTAAGTAAAAAAAATTATATTTTTTTTTGTGAGGGGTTATTTCTATTTTTAAAAATATTTTTCAAAAACATTCATTAAATACTGAATTAAATTACTTTGAAACTCAAATTTTTTGTAAAATAGTTAAAAATGAAATAATAATATTGTTGTATTTGATATAAAATTTGAATTGGTAATATTAATGTCTCTTTAAGTAAATTTGAAAATCATTTAAAAAGACCATGTTGATAAGTACTTCATTTTTGATATACAATGGTTATATATATATCTTATATATATTTCTTGAGTGTTATTTTTATATACATTCAATAAAATTTGTAATATAAAATGCCATTTAATAATTAATTAATGTTCAACTTAGTTATAACAACTTCATATTTAATACCAGCCACTAGTATTTACTTTTTAATTTAAAACTCCAATATAATATGAGAGTATCCTTATTTTGTCTGTATGTAATGAACAACAATAACAGACCATAAATGAGTGGGTAATTAATTACAATAAATAGTTGAAGAATAACCTATAAGAAATGATAAGTTTATCAAAAAGAGTACATTAAAAAAATATACTTTTGAATTTTTTTTGATATAATTTGGGTAGTTAAATGAAAATTTAAATTATCAGACATCAAAATGGATAAAATCTAAAAGTAGTGTTTATATAATAAGCCTCATATAAAAAAAGGATAAAAAATCTACTATGTAACTAAATTATTAAATATTAAGGTATTATTAAAATTATTGAAAAACTTATTTTACAGTTATAATGAAATCTAAATGTGAAAATAATGGTGGGATAATAGTAAGACTATGTGGAAACACTTTAATTTATACATACTTTCAACTATGTTCAGATAAAAAAATGGTTAAAATTGTATAATAACATCTAGTTAATAGTGATGCAATTTTATTTAGATCAAGAATAAATTTTTCTGAGGAAAAACTAATTAAATTGAGATATGGCCATCTCCTTTCAAGAGATAGAATAATAATAAAAATTTAAAAAATTATAATAAGTATTCTTAATCACCATTTTTGAAAAGTCTCTAGTAAAATTCATTATAATATATCATTCATTGATTACATTATATGGAGTTTCATCTTGAAGTAGTGATGTGCAGCTTTGAACTCATGTTATGAAAAAAAAAAAAGTTAAAAAATATATAGTTATACTAATGAAAAAGCCAAAAATAAAAATACTATTATAAATTAAAAAAATAAAACTACATAAATTTTATTCTGCTCTAATGATGGAAGGGTACTATGTATGAATTTCCACATGTTAAATCCAAACCTGCTTTAAGGCTAGTTTACAGGTAGAGCTATTAAGTTTCCTTAAATTCTAAAAATAACTTATGCATTTTACTAATTATTTTTTTCTTGTTTTCTTTCCAAAGTTGTTAGAGTTGCTTAATTAATACTGTTATCTTGATTGTAAGATATATAATTTTTTTTGAATACATGATTTATTGTTTCAAAAATTATATTATAAATTTAAATCATTTATTTCATTTTCTAAAGCTTCATTGTCAAAGACACAACTCCATTTTCTATTACTTAACAAATATATAAAATGTGATAGTAAAATTTGAGGAATTTTCTTTTTGAGAGGGTCAAACTATATTGTGAAGATTTTTATCTAGAAATTCTTGTACTCTAAAACCAAATAATTTTCTCCCTTAAGTAAGCCATTTCAAAAATATGAGAATATAAACAAGAATATTAACTTATCTTATTTTTATTTTCTTTACTGAAAGTTTTAGTTCAATCCCTTTTTTTATATGACATTAGTATAAAAACATGGTTAAATGCTACTATATAATTAATTTTTATTATATATATATATATATGAAATATTTAGAAGGTCATCCTTTTTTATTTACTTGAATAAATGGCTCAATTATAATACCCAACACTTATTAATGTTTTCCAAACTCAATAACAAATTTCTCATATGAAATATTAGCTTCTAATATAAGAAGTTTATCTATAGATGATATTCAACATGTGATTTTACTTTTTAGATTCAGCTAAAATTAAACAAAAGGAGAAATCATGCATATGTGTATAAATGGTAACCATATGTTACTTAGAGGATTGCAAAATTCACTCATCAGAATGGTTTAAGTATTAAAATAAATTGAGGTCATTATTTTCTAGTATTTGAAACTAATTAGGAAATTATTCTAAAAATATATTTTAATGTGTATCATGTTTAAAAAGTTGGAAATATGATTTTTGAAAATTGTGAGTTTCTTATGAGATACCAAGCTTTAGTTTACATTGTTTCAAGTAGAATAGAATTTTAGTATTAGAAATTGAAAGCAATGTACCATTATCAGATTTTAACTGTGTTCTACTTATAGAATGATTACATAACATTAAACATTATTTAAATCAAAAAGGTTTAAAAGATATTTAGAATTTTACCAAATTTCACCATTTATTAATCTTTGATTTGAAAACAAACTATGATGTACACTCACTAGAAATAAGCAATCCCAATTTTAACATAATTTATCAATCCAAAAATAATGAGTCAATTAACATGAAAATATATATTATTTCAAAACCAATTCTCTAGATTTAAAATATGATGCTTTATGGAAAAATTATTACAAAACTTTAATGCAATGAAGTCTCTTAAAAAATTCAAAAATAGAATATCAAAACAAGTAATTTCTGCAAAAAAAACTACTAACTATTGTAGATAAAGCATAAAAATAAGTCATATTTTTTAAAAAAATGATCTAAAAATATTTATTTTTGTTAAAAAAATCAAAACATTGTTAAGTTTGCTTGTTATAATAATGTTAAAATCCACTAAACATTATCTAAAGGTGGTAAAATATGTTAAAGATAAGTTGAATTTTATGAGATAAAAATCAACAATTTTGTATCATTTCCTGTTGTGCTATGACTTTATTCCACCCTTTTTATCTGATTCTTCCAGTATTACTTTGCTATGATCACTAGTTTTCAAGTTAAAATTTACAAATGTTCATTATACTTGATAATATGAAAAATAACTCAAACTTTTATAACTACAAAATAAGATTTTGTAACTCCTTCTTTCAATCAATATTTGAAGAAATTTTTAGTTTATTTGAGTAATGATTTTAAGAATAACAAAAAAATTTGAAATTCACAAGGAATTATTTCCAGAGACTATAATTATTTACTTGTGTAATGCATGAGCTACTTATCAATGATGTAAAACATCAGAAAAGTAAGTTATAGTTATAAATCTACAGATTATACTGTTTCTGGTATATATATCTTCAATAAATCTTTTAAACTTATCTTAGCCTACATACCACACAATAGAAAATCATTATATTAAAAAAGGAAAAAATTCTATGATAATATCATAAAGAATGATAACCATGGATTAATATTCCATAAAAATGGTTAATAATATTTTAAGAGAACCTAAATCAGTATTCTTTCATCAAAATATATCCTTTTTGTCTTTTTAATTTATTCCAAACAAATTTTTTGAAAGTTGAATCTATATATCTAATGCCAAAACCACTATTAAGTTCCCTCTTAGGCTTTTTAAGAAATTATATATATATATATATGTATATATATATATTATTTATCAAAAATTGAAATAAAGAATAAAAACATAATTTTATTTACCTTTAATTATTTAAATATAGAGTATTTTCAGAATGCATTGTGGTTACTTGTGAAGGTTAGAAGATTTGAAGTTGGATTTATGAGTTTTTAGAAGGGCAAATATTGTAAAATTCTTTCATAAATATTTATTTCATAGTTTCAAAAGTTGAAATCTACAAACTAATGGGATTTAAAATTATATTGAGATTTAAGATCTGTTTTCTACTCAAGTAAAATAAAATAAAATGATGATATCAAAATTGAAATTAAGTTTAAACTTTTGATATGCTCTATCTTCAATTTTATTGATAGTGCATCAAAAATTTAATAATATTTTTTTCCTTCATCACTTTTTACATAAAAGATAGTTTTATCATTTTATGAATTAAAGATTGCTTATATAAATTTAACATCTATGTCAACTGTTTATGACTGTTAATCTATATAATAAATTTTTTAGAAGAAAAAATAACATCAGTATATACTGACTTTGAAATTATTCAATTTAAAATAGTTTACAGGTAGATAATGAAGGGTGATTTCATTTTTGAATATGAATTATAGAAGTCTTATTTTGTCAATTTTAATTCTTTTTGAGCTCAAATGTATCCACCGCAACTTATGTAAGAATAAAAATTATTTTTATTGAAATTTACATGAGAAAGTATGCCTATTATTCAAAATCAAACTTTCTCTAATGGTAATTTTCAATCATTATTTCCATTCATAACAATAAAAAACATTTCAATTTGCTGATGTTTTAGTTTTTGATATCCCCAAGTTTATATCTCAGGTGTACTATTCACAAAATTATTAAAAATATAATTTTCGAAATACATGATAAACTTGAAAGTGAGGGGGCATTAAATTTTTAAAAATGAATTCTAAATTAAGGATGGATAGTATTTTTTCTATTTTCACAAATGAACAATTTTTTGTTTCAATTAATCCAGAAAGAAAATTTTGTTGTAAGCATATTATATTATATTTATTATGATTTTAAATACTATATTTTCAAGATTTGTGTTTAATATTTCCTGTGAAAGTTAATGTTAATGTGAATTTAAAGTAAGCTTGAAGAAATTTAATCAATAGGCATATTGGATATTTAAAATAATATTTTGCTCCAATCTTGAATCATCCTGGGCTAAAAAATATCCCAAATAAGGTTTTTGTGGGTCAATTTGGATTTAAGTAGGATTAAGTGAAGTTTAATAAAGGACAGATAAAAGGCTAAATTCATTACTAGTGACTTTTTTCTCAAAATAGTTATAAAATATGTATCATTCTGGAATCAAGCTTCAATAAAGTTGAATTGAAACAGAGATAATTTCTAGCAGCACAACACCATATTTACAAAGGTGTAAAATACCTCAAATATTACTCATAATATAGGAAGGCAAGGAATCTACAAAATTCACATTTCAAACGAGGATTTATATTTTGAATTTGAAATTGAGAAATGGAATATTATTTTCCAATTTAAATATCTATTAGTCATTTTACCAAAAGTTTTCAGTAATCAGATTGAATTTTGATGGTATTTTGTTGTAGATTAATCATTTTGATGAGACATTTACTCAAAATTACTGGTTTTGTTTCTAATATTCCATGTGAAATTCATTACGAATCTTTTTGAAAGTGAATAGTTGACATATTGGATATGCAAAAGCTTATGTTAGATCAAAGTGAGATCAAAGGGAGTTTAACTGATGATCAAATTAGGATTTTACAAGATCAAACGGTGATCAATGTAGGTTCATCTTGAGCTCAATTTGTGACAAATCTCTGACTAAATGTAAGGCCAAACAATTTCCTACATGGTGATGATGTGTGCATAATTCAAGAATAGATTTGTGGCTCAACGGAGTTCAAGCAAGGGGTATTGCTAGCAATACCCCCCCATTTTTTCTGTGGTGACTGAAGAAAAATTCCACCCTAGCTACTCTCCATCATAAAAGTGTCCAGCACAAGTTTGACCAAACTTGTGCTGGACACTTTTGGTCACATGCAGTCTGATGATATCAATTCTCTCTATTGCAATGAAAATGAATTTTTCTTCAATAATTGCACTAGAAGTTGTTTGATATGGCAAAATTGTCATCCTGAAGTTTTGGTAAAGCTCAAGTGGATTTTTTTTATTTTTACAAAAAAGAAATTATAGTCCAAGTTTAGTGCCACTGGTGGGTTGTCACCCCATCATGTCTACTTGCTCTTGATGGCAGGAATTTTACTTTAATTTTTTATTTCATATTTGATCCCTTTAATTTTACACTTAATCCCCCATATTGCTTTTGGATATCAATTTATTTTTTGTAAAACAAATCATTTTCATATTTTTTTACCTTTATTTAATAATATTATAAAAGGTGTAACATCACCTGGTATGCGTTGGGCACAGGGGTTTTTGCTATACTTATAATATTAATAACATAATGGTGACAAAAAATCAATCAAATGATAAATATGAGTGAGGCACAAAGGTCAAATACCAATGAATCAAGAGTTCATTTTAATATTTTAAATTTTTTGATTAAATAAAATAGTAATAATGAATTATATTTTTCATCCACCATTCCACTCTAATGATTCCCACTGCACAAAAAGGGTGCACTCAGTCCTTTCTTTACTGCTTGTGCATATATTTTATTGCCCACAGTACTACAATTTTTTGTAGTGATTATCCCACATCTGATTCAGGAATATTTTTAAACAATATAAGTTTTTTTTACAAAAGACCTTATCATATCCAATATCCCACAAAAAATACAACCTGTTTTTGTATTAAAACCCGTTGATTATTAAGAAATTGTTAAAATAAGGAGATTAGACCCTGGCACAGCTAGATCCATACCAACCGACCTAAAGTCTTTTCAATATTGAAAACAATTAAATAAAATTATGATATCATACTAAATTATGGGCGCCAACCATAATTCAGCACTTCTCATTTGCTCTGCTACAAAATGAGTGCATGTAGCATTTTTCTAATGTCAGACTGTTTTTCTTCCTTCCCTCACACCTTTAGTCCAGAATGAAAATTTAGTATGAGTTTTGGTCAAGTTGGTTTGCCAGTGTTATCTGTATGCAATATGAATTCATATTGCATATTTATATTTATGCATAAAATATACTCGTTAAGCATCATTTTTTTGCATTTTTCAATCATTATGCATATTTATGCATATGCATCTGCATATTCATTATACAGATGTATATGCATATTAATATATTTTATTCATATACATATATGCACCTTTTTTTTGCATATTCAATATGCATATTTTTAATGCATATTCAATTTTAATATTTTTATGCATATTCAATATGCATATTTTTTATGCATAATCACTATGCATATTTTTATGCATATTTTTTTGCGTATTTTTTATGCATATTTTTATGCATATTTTTTATGCATATTTATTCTTCATAGTCATTATGCATACACTTTGGATAGGCATTTCACATCAATTTTTAACATGCAATAAGTATCCACCATGCAAATTCAAATGCATATGCATCTATATCATACACACAACATATATTCAATTTTAATATTTGAATATTAAGGTATGCTAAGTGATGTTGTTCAACCTTTTGCCAAACCTGAGATTAACTGATGTTCAATGTGGTTCCAAGCTCTGCTCAAGGAGGGATTGTTCTGGATTCAATCTGTGACAGTTTATTTTTTCAATGTTTTTTCATCTGATTTAAAAACATATTTCTGACAGTTTCAGGATGGTTTCCCAACAGTTTCCTGACAAATTCCTGATAGTTTCAAATAGAGGGAACTGCTAGCAGTAACTCCCAGATTTCCTGTGGTGAAAGTTGAGGGATCTGCAATTAGGGATCACAATTTTTTTCCCCTGGGATCAGACATTATTAATTGCGCAAGATTCTTATCCACTAGTCCCAGGGCTAGTGGATAAGGATTGCACAATAATGCATTATCCTGCCTCTTATACCCCAATCTCTGTTCCTAATTCCTGATCCCAAACTCATCACTTCCATGATTGATTTGTAAGAAAGTCATGTGAAATATAATTGTGGATGCCATCCTTATGTCTCTCTTCATTCTATGCTACTTAATTTTTGTGTCAAACACATAACATTTTTTCTATCTACACACCCCACCTTCTCATTTGGTGGTGAATTCCCACTTCCTGCTCATCACCTAGACCTTCTACCAAAAATAATGAAGCACCTCTCTACTAGGAAGCAACTTCACTCAGCTATGAATGCTATCACTTTACCTTTAGTTGCTGACTCTGATTCTGACTCTAGTTTGGAAGAAACTTTAGCTTATATGTCTTATCTTTCCAAAAATTGTTACATCATTCCAAGGGGGCCAAATATTTATCATGATCCCAGATATGATCATGCCTCAATTCTTGAAATTCCTCATTTAAATTTCACACAAATTTTTCAAACTTCTCCTGATTATTTTTTCAAACTTTCTCAACTCATCTCCGATCATCCTATCTTCCACAATAATTCCCATACCAAAAAGAAAAATTATTGGCTGGTTGTCTAGAAGTAATAGGAAAATTGGAAGAAGAAGAAGGAGAAGGAGAAGAAAATTTAAAAGTGAAATAAAAAGGAAAGACAACAATGAGAGTTCCTAGCAGCTTGTAAAAGATACTGTATTATTATGACTTTGTAAGTACTCTATTCTCTCTGCTTCAAAAAAGACAATTCAATAATATTAAAAAAATCTCTTAATACAACCTATCAACTGTTTAGTACTTATAATTCTTAAAGGCGTAGGTGTTTCAATAAAGTTTTTATATTTAATAAAAGTTGGAATTATTTATTTATAAAAATAAAGTATAGTATAATAGTTGATAAAAAAAGTAATGGGGCTTCAGGGGATTACCCATCACCCTAATATAAGCAAAAGGGCCCTCTGAAGTGCCATAAACATGTATATACAATATTTGAAATAAAATAAAATAAAATAAAGTAATTGTAACAAGAAAATACTTTTGAAGCTGAAACAAGTTACTAAAACATGAGTAAGAGCCCATTTCCCACCAATTAAAACCCAGATACTGTTCCAAAATTAAGTGGGACATTAAATTAGTTTGAAACAAAAAGAATACAACCATTTTAATTTAAAATAAGTTTTTCAATGATTAAGAAAAATAGTCACTTTTAAGTGAAAAAAGAGTATATAATTTTTTACACAAAATTTTAATGTAAATAAATAATTCAGTATAAAACATGGATAAATAACTGTTTTAAACTATGTCATTAATGTAATAACTATTTTGAGTCAAACAATTAATTAATTTTATGTGATTATTAATTTAAAGTAAGAATTTTAATATTTATTTATTAAGTAAGTGTTTAAATTATTTAATAATTTTTCTGAAACAATTAAGGGCCAAAAAGCGCCCAATATTTATGGATTATAAGATATGTATTAAATATTAAATAAGTGTATATAATAAATTAATTAATAAATAAATAATTTAAATTTATAACTTATAATTATAATATAATTAATAATTTATAATTATTATATACATTAAATAGCACTAATACTTTATAGAATATAATGTATTATTTAATTATTTAATTGTATATACAGTTTATATAGTAATAAAATTCATATAACTCTTATTTTAATTTATTATTTTGAGTTAGTTATGTAATTTAATTGTTCAATAAAATCTTAATTTACATACATAATATAAATAAACGTTTTCAAATTTTGAAGTCCAATAAAATATTATAACATTTACAGTACTCCTGGTACAGCCTGGCTGACACTCCCTCACTCTAAAAAAAACAATAAAAAAATGCTAAAATTTTTTCTTTTTATACTTTTCTAATAGAGTTGACAGTTTAGAAATTTCTTTTCTAGGTATCCATGCATCATTCTCAGATGATTTATTCCTATATCTCAATAAATATTCAGTACCCTTTTCAGCAGTGATAATTCTATTCTTTATAATTTTCTCAATTTCTGCAGTCTCTGTGACTTATTTAGTATTTTTCTTAAGTCTCCTTTTTCTTTTAGGAAATAAGTCACTGTTAGAAGTATAAGGCTTTAGTAGGGAAATGGGGAAAACAGGATGTTTTCTATCATATGGAGAATACAGTACTACTCACCAGAAAAAAAATGTTGGCACCTGATAGCAGGTGCCAATCCTTATCTTTGATTTGATTCAGTTTTAACTCAGCTGTAATTCTTCTGAGAAGACTGTGAACTGAACACTGAGAATTTCAGCTTGCACAGTATCAAATCTGCGTTATTCCTGAATCACAAATGGATTGAGGGGTTGGCACCTGCTAGCAGGTGCTGCCTGTTTTTTTTGTGGCGACTTCTACTTCATTCACACCAACCATTCTTTTAACAACAAATGGACCTACAAATGGATCTTAAAATTTGTTATTGCCCTGTAAATTGAAGTGGACTGTAGATATAAGTACTTCATCATCCTTCTCAAATGTGAAATCCTTATGGGATTTATCCTATTATTTTTTCTCATATTCAAATGCCCTATAAATACAACTTTGAGCATGATTTCTACATAGTTGTTGCAATTGCATAAAAGATTTCACAACAGGATGTAGTTCCAACTTTGGTAATTTATTATTGATAATTTAAGCAGGAGTATTTGGGACATAACCTAACCAGAGCTCAAAAGGCTTTTTCTCAGTGACAGAGTGAACAGTGATATTATAAGCAAATTCAAGACCTGGTAGTAGAGTAACCCAGCCATGATTAAATCTGTCATTGTCTCTATATTCTAATATAAAGGCACAATAACTTCTAATCATATCCTCCAGAGTTTGAATCATTCTTTCAGCTAAACCATCAGTTTGGGGATGGTGAGCAGTAGATAATTACAACTCACAGCCACATATATCCATCAAAGACATCCAAAATTGAGATGTAAATTTAGGGTCTCTGACAGAGATGATGGGTTTGGGAAATCCAAAAATATTAGAAATATGTGACAACCATAAGAAAGCTAAATCTTTGGTGGATACATCTTTATGGGTGGGAATAAATTTACAAAATTTTGGTGAATCTATCCACTACTACCCAACAAGAATTATAACTGTCTTTCCATGAAACAGGAAGAACAGTGACAAAATCCATATTAATGATTTTCCAAGGAGCATCAGGTGCTTCAATATTTTGCATTAATCCTGCTCTTTTACCTGTTAATCTTTTATATTTCTGAAAAGAATCACAGGATTCAACATATAGCTTTGTGTCATCAGACATATTAGCCCACCATTCAGTGTTTTTTATCCTGAAAATAGTTTTTTCTAGATCAAAATTACCAGCTAATATGTCATCATGACAAAGTTTTAAGATGGTTTTTTTCATTGAAGGAGGAATTAAAATGAAATTAGTAAGTTTTCTCCTGTAATAAATATAACCATCCTCAATGGAAAACTTTCCTTTATTCAAAGCCTTTTGATACTTTGGAGGGAGAGTTTTTATCAATGTTTGGATTGAAGGGTTTTTTGGATCATTCAAGATTGTAACTAGTTTTTTTAGATAAGAATCATTCTCATATGATTCCAGAATAATTTACAATAATTCTTCCTCCTTATCAACAATAGGGGGTATCAAAGTTAGAAATCTTCCATTTCAAAATACCTCTTTTTTTCACCAAATCAACAATGACTATTTTTTAAAATATGACATATTGTGCCCCCAAAACACCTTTTTATTGAGAGTTAATGTCAAGTTTGTGGCTTTCTTTTTGTGTTGTGAATTTCCTTTTAAATAATTACAAATTTCTAACTTTGATACCCTCTAATATATATACCATGTATAAGAACTGTATCATCTTCTGGTACATAGGCAGGATTGGAATCATTATTTGGTAAAGGAAATCTTGACAGAATATCCACATTAGAATGAACATTACCAGCCCTGTGAATAATTTTCATTCTACCCCTATACTCTTGAACAGCTAGTTGCCACCTAAACATATGTCTGTTTGGTGTATTTAGGTTTAAGAGGGATTTTACTGCACTACAGTGAGTAACCAATTCAAATTTCTGGTCATCTAGGTATTAATGAAGTTTTTCAAGGGCTCATACAACTGCTAAACACTCTAACTGGGTGGCACTATATTTTAATTAACTGTTTCTTAAGGTTCTTAAAATATAACAAATTAAAACTTCTGAAAATTTATCATTTATAATTTGTTTCTGGTGGAGGGAAGCTCCTAGTCCAACAAAACTTGCATCTGTGTAGAGGACAAAAGGTTTATTAAAATCTGGGAGAGCCAGGATTGGGGCAGTAATTAAATATTTTTTCAATGTATTAAAGGCATTTTGTGTTTCCTCATTCCAGATAGAAGCTACATCTTTTCTGGTAAATTTTGTGAGAGGTAAAGCTATGACTTGATAATTTTTATATATTGTCTATAATAGCCACACATTCCCAAAAAACTTTGGATTTATTTCACAGAAGTTGGTGCTTTCACATTACGGATTGCAGCAACTTTATTTTGATCTACACAGATTTGTAACCCTGAAACAACATGACCCAAGACTTTCAAGGATTGAAAACCAAAAATAATCATAGATGATAAAGCTTAACATACATCTTTAAAATTAACAACCAACATTTTACATAACATTATATAAATTGTAATACCCTTATAAATATAACACTTTTACATAACATATAATAAATTCTACTCAACAAATCATTAATATATACTTATAGGGTACCATTATAAAGGGCACAACTTCAGGGATTTGATTATAACATCAGTTCATAAAGATAAAATATCCATAAAAATATAATACTCAATCATTTAAATAAATTTTCTTAGTACAGCTTCACTGCTGTATTTCTTTCTCACACTATTAAGAAAACAGATTTTACATCACAAAACTGTTAATACCAAATAGTTAATTTGTCATTTTATATCAATTAGAGGTTTTAGCTTAGTTAATTGTGAACCCATATTTTACTTAAAGGGACAGGTTTTTCTTTGCATTATCCAACTTGCTTGGATTCTGCTTACAGCAAGGCAACTGTAAGAGTTTTTCTACACTGGTTGCCATTTTTTTCCCCTGAGGTTCAAGATGAAGATTTCAAGAAATTATCATATCTTATATCAAATTTATAGAAGAAGGCTTTAGTTTGACAAACTTTGAATAACAAAAATATGCTAAGAGGTATTATGATTGAACTTGGATGGAGACCTGGTTTTTTAAAGGGAAAACCTCTTGGTAAGAGTTCATCATGATTTACTATAATTGAATATATTATCTAAATATTATATAAGGTATTAATTGTTTACTTAAAAATATAAGCTCTGGTGGAATAAAGGGCAATTTATAAATATGGAAAAGCTTAGTATCATTCAATACATTTTTTGCTAATTGTTTGAAAAATTATGTATTTGTGCTTTTCAATCTAATTATGAAAAAGCATTGAAAGCAGATTTAGAAATTTAGATAGATACGGAATAGCTTGATCTAGAAGATTATTGCATCTCTTCATATAATGTTATAATTACCTGTGGAAGATTTTATAACAAAATTCCTGTTGACAAAAAAATTCTAATCTTCTTACATTTGGTCTTTTCTGTTATATTGATCCCATCACAGGTGAGCAAATTCCTTTACCTACTTCAGCACAAGAAAATGGAATATACTTTCTGGATCATAAATGTATTATTGACTTTGTATTAGGAAATGGACTTGTGGAAGAAATTTTTAGCTGTTCTTGAGATAATCATCAAACAACACAAGAACCTCCAGGATTACAATCTTGTAAAAATTTTAACACATTTTAAGATTTTTTTCCAGATCAACCAAATTTTGATAAATAGGGTATAGGAAGTGAGGTGTGAAGGATGAATGAAAAGTAAATAATTAGGGAGAAAGGCTAAGTATGATAAATAAAGGATTTCTAAAGAATCATTTTTATTTTTTAAATTTCTAATTAATTAGTTTTTAAAGATAATCACCAACTTTAAGTAATGGGCCGTCAGGCCTTTCTGATGCATACATGTAATAATTCAGAAAATTAATTGATTGAATGAGCTCAAATATGATACTATTTCAAATGTATTATTTGATTTTAGTCATATCAGAATACATTGGCAGGTAGTATTCTGAATTCCATTACTTTTAGTTTTTTTATCACCATGCAATATGGGGGGCAGAGTTTCTAGCAAGTATGCAACCTTGGGCTCAAATTAACCAAATATTGAACACAAATTGAGCTATTGAAAAAGGAACCATACAATCAGGGATGAACACCACTCAGAAGAACAGTTTTAGGTGGGTGTTCAAGTAGAGTTCAGTCTGAGTTCATTCTGAGTTCCATCTGAGTTCCATCTGAGTTCTTCCTGAGTTCAGGTTGGGGACTTTCTAGCAAGTCCACACCCATATTGTGTAGTCTATTATCTTTTTTTAACTTGACTACTTATTAATTTATGAAGCAATTATAAAATTTGTGTAATCCTGACCCCCTCCCATAGTAAATTTCAGGGGAGGGTATAGCCAAATTATTTTTATATTTTGTGATTTGCTTTGAAAATATTTTTTAAATGCATGTATTTTCCAAAAAAATGTTAAAATGAAAAGATGAATAGATTAAAATAAATTACTTATTGACAGCCTTTCTTTTAAAATGAAAGATTCATGTATATAAATTTACTTGTATGTTGAAAAGACTTAAAATTTAAAATTAAAATTCTTTTCAAAAAGATAGTACAAATTGTCACCGGACGACCTACGCACAAGGTTGAGGGTGTTCCTGAAAGTGAGATGAGGGATAAAGTTTAGAGACTTCTTCGAAGCACAGAGGAGATGTTTGAGGAAGTGATTCGAAGATGACTCAAAGGAAGAGCTACTGCTTTGACTTATATTTGAGAAGAATCTTAATATATTTTAAGGTAATACTAATATTCTTAGAATCTCACAAAGGATTGTAACACTCAACATTCAAAGATTTAAGTTTAGACATGATTATTGAGGCAAAAAGGAAATGTACAATAACAATGATTTAACTTGCAGTTTTACCACTATTAACTATAAATACGTTTTATAATTTAATTCTAAAGAAAACATTGAACCAAAATCCAACCCCTTTAATATCTATTACTCCTCCTCGCATTGACCTCATACCTATCCATCATTCCGCACACCACAGACCACCAAAATTACACCTGTTACACCTGGACCCTCCTCACTAACATCTGTTAACCCCTTAATCCTCTGCTACCCATTCCGTCCATGCTCACTACCCCTTTTTAATAACCCACAGATATTTAATAAACCTTTTAGCGGAATATTGCATTGACTATTGCGCTGTGAATCGCGTATCAAAGAAAAGCCTAAACACACTTTTGAGAATTGACTAATTTAGATTTAAATTTTAGATTAGCGCAGTCAAATAGTGAGTACACAAAGCGAAGTTTTCATTGCCAGGTAGAATCGCTTTCTGCGCTTTGAGTATGGATTTAGACCTCTGTTTTTATTGATTTAATGAGCTGCTTTTGCCTCGAGTGTCACGTGACGCGTGACACAAAGTAATAAACAGCTCTAAAAACTAAAAGTGTAAAATAAAAAAGACACCAAATTAAAGATGTCTCAATTCATAAGATGATACAAAAAATATAAGTGTGGAATATAAAAAAGGTAGCTCTTTTGCTCAAAAAACCTCATTACTTTTTCTAAAAAAAATAATACTTAGTCTTTTATAGTTCCACTATATGAAATATCTACAAATATCATCATCTACTCAAGGAGAGCACAGTACAGAAGACAATAAGCTCACAAGGGAAAAATGCATTCCTTTCACAAAATGTGAACTTTCCAATTACTATTGTGTTACAAACACAGGAGTAAAATGATTCATTTCAACATGTGAGTGTTTTCAATGGTGTCATAAACAAAGTGAAGTCCTTGAGCTAAATCCAGATACTCAAAGCTAATTTACATCTACTTGATACTTGAGTAATGAGGAAGAAAGGGAGATTATTTGAGAGGTCTTTATTATATATCAAAGATATATTTTTGTTTGACTTTTATCAACTCTTCTGGGCCATTATATAAAACTACTTTTACTGAACAATATGTTGATAAAGAAGCTGAAAAAGAAGAGAATATTCCCAGAAAAATGATAAATATAGTTACAAAAAGTGAGGTTTATGTAGGTATTTGAAAAATTGAATATATGACTAAAATTAAGAACTTAATTAGTTATAAAACAATCACAACATAATAGTATAGATCCAGAGGAAAAAGATGGTGTTTGGAATCAGAGATTGGAATATATTAATAGCAAGAAAGAAGAAGCTATCATGGAAGTAATTGATAAGCTTATTCAAGTATTTAAAGAAGGATTAGGAGAAACTTTATTAGAAATTAGTAGTTTAGTGAATTACAAACATATAGAAAGGTTAAATGATGTAAATTGCAGAAAGACTCTTACAGTGGCCTTGCTGTAAGCAGAATCCAAGTTGGATAAGCCTAAATTACCCCTGTCCCTTTAAGAAAAATAATTTGTTGTTGTGTAAAACATATGAAGTGTTAAGTAAAAATGATATATTTATGTGGGTATTACAGATCTTAAAATTTTGTGTGAAATGATGGTTGTTATGTGTTATAATACCCTATAATACTCTCTACTGATGTCTAATTTCAAGTCTAAAGCCTTTATATGCATATTCTAGTCATGTGACCCTTTTCCTTTTGGAGCTTATCCAAAGTTTGTCTGGACTTTTCTGGAGCTTACATGGACTTCAGGACTCAATTAGAACCTTATCTGTAAAAAATGCAGATGATAGGGCTTTATCTAAAGAAAATTTCCTCCAATTTTTTAGCATAGCCTGTGCAGCCCTATTTACTGAGCTGAAAATCATTAAAGTTAAGTAAATCAACAAAAATTAAAAATAGTTAATTAAATAATTAAAAATATACAAAAAATAGTAAAAATTCCAATTAAATTAACAAAGGTTCTTAATTCCCTGAATTTCATTTTCATTCATTTTTAATTGCATAATAGTGTTACTTGACATTGATTTAATTATTTTCTCTTTATGAGTTTGTTGGACCAATTTTCACCTTAAAACCAACCATTTCTTTGGTAATAACATTATTATAAAATTAAATAACCCTTAAAATATTAATAATAAATTTCCTAAAATAAATTTAAAGCATCTTTTAGTTTCATACTAAACTTTAGACTGCCACATGCTATCTCCAATGAAGAATGTCCCCATTATTAAATTTGTGTAATTGATTGATCATGTATCCATCTCCTCTTCATCCAATTTAACCATTATCTTCAAATTTCATCCTCACCAACAAAGTTTTTTTCATTCAACTTTCAACCTTATTAACAACATCCTCATGTCTTCAAAATATTTATCTGATACCTTAAAATTTTGTTCCAGATACCAAATTCCTTGCTTAATGTCTAATCCTGGCATCTTTGGAAGAACTGCCTGTGATATCTGCAGGATAAAAAAATTAAATGTATTTGTCCTATAATTCCTTCCAGAACCAATCTCTACACAGGCCCAGAATCTGTGCCTGATCAACCTATACCTAAGAAGAAATTATCCAAAATTCCAGTTTTCTTCAGAAACATTAAGGCTAAAAAAGCTTCATCATCCGCAGGGGAAAAAAATTCATCACTAGACATCGAGTTCAGTTTTTGGTTGCAGGGTACACTTCTGGGTCTGATTTACAGAGTGACCCTGATTGAACTCCTTAATATTTTTCAAAAACAGACATTGGCATCCCCCTTTCAGACCCCAGCTCTCTCACCTCTCACCCCATGTTCCTGTGGCGCACTCCTCCACTAGTTGTACTAATCCTGTAACAAGCGCCTCTTTTGTCTTTCTCTTTTTTTAATTCTTTAGTCTTTATATATATATATATTCTTTCTCTAAATAGCCCATCAATCTTTTCATAATGGTGTGTATCCTTTCTTTTTCTCTATCCCATTCTTTTCCTTTCTCTAACCTTTTTTCCCATAGAACTCCCATTGGGTTACTACCCTCTCCTGTCCATTTTAATCCTCTTGCTTCCCTTACCTTCCTCTCCCCTCCCAATCCAATTGTCTCCTTTTATTTCTTTACTTCTCCCCTTCCCCTCCCCCCTCTCCCCTCCCCATTCATTAACTTCCTTTCCCTTCCCTCCCTCTCCCCTCCCTATTCAATTTCTTCCCTTCCCTCCCTCTCCTCTCCCCATCCAATTGCTTTGCTTCTCTTCCTTTCTTCTTCCTCTCCACTCCCCAGCCACTTCTTAGCTTCCCTCTCTCTCCCCTTCCATCCACTCACTTCCTTCACCTCCTTCCCTAATCTCCTCCCATTACTTTAATCTATTGCCTCAAAAACTAATATCCAGTTCACAAGCCTCTTAAATCTAAAAAAAAACAAATTAAGAAAATGATGACCAAATAAGTAGAAAATCAAAATTGTAAAAAAATTATAAAAGCCACAAATAACTAAAAAAATAATTTATACCCATAAATTTAACTGAAAAAACAATTGAAAGACCTATGCTTAAACAGCAAAGACTAATCATAAAATAATTGAACCAAAAATCTAATCATGAAAGTGATTGTTTGCTGAAGAAACTATTAACTACTCTAGACTTATAATAAAAAGCTAATATTTAAGATCTTAATGGCTAGATTGCTTGAGCTATTAGCTAGCTCATCACCCTACTAGTAGAATAAGTAGTAAAACTGTATCTAAATAAAAATAAATCAGCTTCCATAAAATAAAACTTAGTTGCTTATTGGGAAAAAAACTAACAGTAACACTTTTAATAATATCAATCACTCCCAAATTAAAAAACTAGTTATCTGCCAGCTAGGTATACATCAAAAAGTTTACTGATAAACAAGTTAAAAAATTTAATCTAGAAGAATAATAATCTAGAGAAAATTTAGAAACATGGCTTTTTAAAAAAAATTAATTAACTTGGTGTCTGAGCCATGATAAAGTGAACTGAAATAATTTTTTTAATCTTTTTCTTGTATTTAATTTTTCAACTTCCTCTTTTTCTTTTCCTTCTTTTTTTGGATCAGAATTTCCTTTTCTGTTACTATTTATTTTGGTTTCTTATGTCTTATTTATAAAATTTATTCATTAGTCAATTAAATATTCATTTCTTCAAAAAGCTATAGGGGTGATTATTGTTATGCTAATTTTGCTTATATGTTTCTAGCAGTGGCATGGGCTATAGAACTAAGACTTTTTGGGAAATTTCTCATAGGAAAAAATGAAATAGCCCAAAACCAATGGGTCTTTATTTTTAAATGAAGGGCATTCAAAATAAGTTAGAATTAAATTGTGTAATTATTGGTCATTTTAAAAATCAAATTTTATATTTTATTAATACAAGATAGCATTCATTCATTGTAAAATAAAAGAAAGATAAATAAATTTATTTTATAAGATTATATTGGGTAACTATATCTCAAAATTAATCCAAAATGAAATAAATTTAGATAGAATTATAACAAAGAATTGAGATTTTTATAAATTAAATTATTTTTTTGCTTTATTTATTATTTACAGATTATTGTGTTTAGATATTTTAACAAAGATCATAATGCTTTTAAAATTTTGAAAAAGAAATAAATTTAAAAACAGGAACTCTGCATAAATTAAATAATTAATAAACTTCAAAAATTCCAATAATTAAGACAAAATTAGTAGAATTCAATTAATAAAGTGTTTGAAAGTGATTCTTAATTTTAATAATCAGATTTTTAATTCATTGAATTATTCTCACCACAGAAAATTTGGGGGGGTATTGCTAGCAATACCCCTCATTTAAAAATGTTGGGAAGTGGTTGGAAAGCTGTTGGAAGGCTGTTGGGAGTTCATTGTGAAACCAGATTTAAATTAATTGGACAAAGATTTGGTAATCAGTTAGACCTAGGTTCAACCAAACTCAATCACAGGTTTCTTGGAGCTTGGTGATTACTTTGATTTTGAGCTGAGCACAGATTGAGCAAAGCTTGAACATATCATTTAACATATCATAATATTCACTTTCCCATCTTGTGGAAAGCAAAATTTGATATTCGTTCTAAGAATATCTACATATATTTTCTTGCCAAGTTGGTAACAGAAGGTTAAACTGTAGTATCTCAATTATTACACTAGACTACATAGATATTTGATAAAACATACAATTCAAATCAATTTTAATATTATTGAGATCACCATAAGTGTCTTTCCAAAGACTTACAAAAAGTATGTTAGTATCAAGATATCGTTCTAGGTAGTAGTTTCAATTTGGATTTTGAACTGACATCTAAAGCATTTTACTATTAGACAGAAACATAAATAAGTGTAATAAGAGTGAAATTATTCTATTTTGTGATTATAATGTAACAATAATGCACATTTTTATTGAGAAAATTTTTCTTCCTCCACAAACCAAAATTTACTCTATAGGCTCAAGATTTATTTTTAAGACATATTATTCATTTCAGTTATCATTGATTTACTTCCAATATTTATTAAAAAGATAATAATAATACATGTGAAAGAATTATGAGCTTAGCATAGCATATGCTAAAAAGTTATTTTGTCGTTTTATTCAAAACTGATTCTTCATTTTTTGCTTCAATTCATCTTTTAACAACCACTATCTTCAGATACTATTCTTACTTAATATGTCAAGTCTCAGATGTGTTGGACAGTTCTCAATAACAATCGATCAAATTTATATGAATGTAATTTCAAGATTTCAAAACTCACCGACCCCCACAATTTTACAGCGAGGCCATTCGAATGTTCATATTTTTGGACTATTTGAAGAAAGAAAACCAACCCTTGTTGGTAATCTTTCTCAAGTGCAGAGTCAGCACATTGGACCACTATTGGGTGACATTGGCTCTGGATCTCACCATTTAAACCAAAGAAGTGCCTTGAATCCTATGAAGCCTTTCTATTTTCATGCTTACTTGGTTCCAGTTTTTGGTAATCAGTATCAACTTTGGGGATGCCTCTTTTCTTCAAGTACACTAATCAGTCTTGCTAAAGAAGCATTTTCTTCTGCACAAATTGATTTATGTCCAATCCTGAACTACGACTCCACTATCTTTTTTAATATCCCGCATGTAATTTTTGAAGGCTCTTTCCAAATATCTCAGAGTACTCAAGATTGGAAAGCTGATCAACTTATCCGAGGAATCAAAACAGTTCTCAAAACACATCAACTTCAAGCAATAAATTTTATGATTGACAATGAACGAATGTTAAAGGAAAAGTTGGATATCATGTGGAGGCACCAGGACAACCATTGGCTTAGAACTGGATTCGATGACTATAAAGATCAGTTTCCTAACAATCAATTGCCGCCTGAAGGAAACGGGTCAATACTTGCTGATGATATGGGTTTGGGAAAGACACTTTCAACTCTTTCTCTTATAAGTGCAACTCAAGGTGAAGCAAGACAATTCCAGGTATCAGAAAATCAAGAAGGTATTAATCGGAGTTCAGCCACACTGATTATATGCCCCCTGGCAACACTATCGAATTGGATCAATGAAATAAGTGTGCACTTTGAAGATAATGCACTTCCTTTCAAGGTTCTTTATGGGAAGGATTGTCAAAATACTAATGTCAATGAGCTACAGGACACTGCTATTGTTTTAACGACCTATGAAATAGCTAGCCCAACGATGTCAAAAAATCAAAGCCAAAAAAAGATACCGGTGACTCAAATGCTCTTTTGGTATAGAGTTGTTTTAGATGAAGCTCAGTTAGTGCCCATTTCTATATCTAAAACTTAAAACTTAATTTTTATTATCAATTTTTATAAATATTCTTTTAGTTACATTAAAAATCCTTACTCGCAGAGGGCTCAAACAATATTTGACTTGGAATCCCAACACCGACTATGCTTGACTGGAACTCCACTTCAGAACAGGCCCACTGACCTTCAAAGTCTCATATTTTTTCTTAGAATCGAAAAGTGGCAAGAAGACTGGTTATGGAAGAATTTCCTTTTTCCAGGTTTGCAAAAAGGAAAGGCTAATTCTATTAAATCAATCAATCACTTAATGAAAGTCATAAGCCTACGTAGAACAAAGGATGCAATTTTGTCTCTTCCAAAAAAGATTCAAAGGGGGATATCGGTTCAATTAGCAGATCCATGGAGGTCTAAACTTGATGTGCTTCAAGAAGGATTCACTGAGCGATATGGGCCCTCCAGAAGCACTGACTTCCCTTGGGACTCATCTGAGTTTCTAAGAGAGCTGATGATTTTAAGAAAATTCTGCAACCATCCAATCTACGAAAATCTGGATGAAACTCCAACTTTTGATTTCACCTGGCAGCATTCCGCAAAGATTTGTCATCTTATAGGCCACTTAAAAAACTTTTTGTCTGGTGAAAGGGATATAAATTTTCCAAAAGCTGTTATATTCTCCAACTTTGCAGACTTTTTGCAGATGTAAGTGATTCTATAATGAATTGTTTTACAAAATTGTGTTGGCTTATTAAAAACAATTTTCTAATATTTCAAAATAGAATAAAAATGGCTTTAGATGACCACAATATTAGGTATACCCAGCTTACGGGTGAACTCAGCCGGACAAAGCGAGACAAAAATATGCATGAATTCCATTTTAATAAAAATTGCCAAGTTTTGGTTGGAACGATTCAGGCTGCAGGAGTGGGTATAGATCTCAGGTGTGCTCAAAATGTATATATAATGGTGAGCTCAATGTCTTTTATTTCATATTAAGAACAAAAATATTAAATTTTTTATATGTTCAATGTTGAAATAGGAGCCAAATTGGAATCCAGCAGTTGAGCAACAGGCTGTTGATCGGCTGTATAGAATGGGGCAGCAAAATGAAGTAAATGTTTTGAATTATTTTGTACAAGGAAGTATAGAATTCAGCATGTATAAGATTCAAAGGAAAAAAATGGAGCTAACAATGTAAGCCAAATTTCATTTCTATAAATTTTAATGATAATAGTAATCATTAAAATTATGTTTTTGTTTTCAAGGCTAAGTGTCCCAAACAGTGGAAATGAGGAGTATGAGTGTGCAAACCTATTATTAAGGGAGTTTGTCAATCACTCACATTAGAGGAACAAAGAATTTCAAGGAGAGCAGGTAAATTTATGGGATTTTGAGGATTTAAAAGTCTGAGTTGTTGAGGATTTAGAGATGCAAGATATAAGGGAGAATAACAGTCATTCGGCAAACCCCGGGGGACATGAGAAGGATTAAGGTTAGGGGATAATGTTGAAACCAAACTGATTCTTTTGTACAAGGCCAAGTCCTTTAGCACACTGCCAGAGTAGGTTGAATTATCTCGAATATCAAAGTGTTGTTGGTCAAGATATTGTGCAACTTTAGAAAAATCTTCAGACCTCCATTGCATTAAGATACGTCTTAACGATCCATCATTATCAATTTCGGTGTCTGAACAACATTTGATGTTTGTGAAAAGGTTGTGATAAGTTTCACAATGTGGAAGTTGTTTAAGAAGTTTAGTTCGGTTAACTGAATTCTAAGAATCTTTGTTATTTGAAATAAAGGTCATAAATAAAAACGGTTGAAAAAAAAGGGATTTTCATACTTTTTTTTATATTCTATATTTATGCTTTCTCACTTTGATTATTTCTTGAGAGCTATGAGAATCCTTCCCAAGTCTTAATCTATCAGCATGACCTAAAAACCAACGGTGAAGAACTCCTATTTGATTTGAGAAGCTAATTTGAGTTGAGTCAATTGGATATGCAATCAAATTATTGGTTTTTAAGGCATTGTCCCAGTGTTTAATGAGAATATTTGCCAAGACCTGGTTCCATTTGTCAAACCAATCTAGGTTCCAAGCGAAAGTTGATCCTGGGAAACCACACATGCGAAGGTGCTCAATAAAAGATTCACGGAAAATTGGTGGAAACTTTTCTGAAACCGCTGAATTTGATTCTGGATGAGGTAGTTCAAAGGCAATGTTGCAAGAATTCATGTCGAATGATGAAAATCTGTCTAATTGCTCTTCAGTAGGGTTTTGTTTCCATCCATTTGATTCTGGTGACATATCCAAAAGTGAACGACAAAAATTGTGTATAGATCTACAAAAGTGAGAATTGAATGGAGGCAAAGTCTCATTAAAAATTCTATTAAGTGTTCTTGTGTTTGTGGGCAGGTTTCCATGAGGAAAGTAAGAGCTACTAGGGTTCATAAATAATAAGATTAAGAAAGTGTTCAATTAAATTAAACAAAGAGGAAGGATAAATTGTTGAGCTCCAAAACTTTATGATCAAAGTTGATTTAAGGAGAAATATCACAAAAATTAAGAATAAGAAATATTTCGACTTTATGGAATTATAATATGCATAAATTATATTTTTATATGCAACTTGAACTCAAAAGGAATGGTATAAAATAAAGAGAATGATTATGTGATAAAAGCAGACTCATTTAAGAAACGGATTTTTTTTTCTTTTCAAAAAATTCTTCCACAAAAATAATTTGTTAAATGTGAGGCTATGTTCATTTTTTGATTACCAAAAAATTATTTTTGGTCCAATATGATAGTAATACATATTCTTTTGAGTAATTTTTTTCAACCTGAATAAATAGACTAGAGTGTCACTTCATCGCATTTATGTATGAAAAGTTATACAAGGTTTCAGCTTTTATGTAATTCTTTAAGGTTTACACTTTTGTAGCATCTATTATTTGAGTATTTTTGATTTTTTCTTTATAGAAAATTCTACCTAGTACAGACCAATTTTCAAGTTGAAAGAAATATGTTTGTGATTGTTTTTTACAAAATATTAAACTTATTTTTGGGTTTAACTTTGATTTTTGGGGTAATTTTTTAAATAATTATGTTAAAAATATGGATTACTTTTCTTATAGTCCATAACTAAGAATTTTTATCAAAATCAAATAATTATAGGGTAGTTAGATATAACTCAGAAGGCATTTGATAGAAAAATAATTAAGATGCTTGTGCGTACAACAGAATTTTTTCTATGATAGAAAATATTCTGATAAACATGCATGCATTGTTGTACAAATGCAGAGAGTATACAGAATACAAATAAAGTAGACTGCATAACTTTAAATTAATATATAATTTATCCGATTAAAAATTAAACATTTAAACTTAAATAATTTCAACACATATTCCATCATATTCTTTTGATAAAAAAATGTAGCTTATATTAGCTAGTGCCTTTCAAAAAAAGGAATACCTTCAATCGGTAACTTCGAATAGCTAACTTATTCCTACAATTATCACAATTACAATGCCTCCATTTTTTCATGTATGTCAATGTCAAGATCTTGGATGTGTCAATAGAAAGTATCAAACTTCTTCTGGGTCCTTTGAAGTTGGTATGGCTTTCAAAAGCTCTAATTCTTATGCAAAACATCAAGAGGAAAGAAATAGGAAGGCCCAGATGGTTATTTCTTCCAACAATCCACTTAACATTGGAAGTTCCCGCTCCACAGAAACAGTAAGCTGTATATCTATAGTTCAATGTTAGAATTAAAGTCTTTATGATGTTTCAATGATTTATTACATAGGGGCAGTTGCTATTGGGGGCAGAAGTATCTTCAACAGTCTCTAGAAACTCAAATCTCGGGGAACGGTATAGCCAAATAATTATGTGGCAGGCAGCAAAGCTTTCTCTGATTCATCATTTGAGCAAAGAAGGTTGTACTCAATTTTTGGATGAAGAAATTAAGAAGCTCAAACTTCTAGGTGATAGTGGAATACTGGATTCTGATAGCATTGTCCGCCTGGTCCCACGCTCGATAGATACAGTTTTTAGTCGATTAAAGCTCAATCAATCATTTTTCACTAAAACATGCTGTCCTAAATGCTTTGCTCTTTATGAGTATAACTCTGAATCTCAACCATCTATACTATGTTGCAATCAACCGTTTCTTTCATCATCAAAGCGCTATTTAAAAATGTTTGGAGCAGGACAAATTGCAGTTAAATGTGATGAAAGGCTGTATTTGATGGAGGAACATCAAGAACATGTAAAATACTTATCTCTTAAAACATTTCATCACCATTCTTTTATCGACTGGCTTAAGGAAAAGATCAAACTGTTCAAATTTGAGCTTCTGATTGAGAAGAAAACCCCTGTGGCAGAACGTGTAGAGTGTGATTTGATGAAGGATGTTTGTGATGGTTCAATTTGGAAAAACTTTCCCATAACCACTCCAGCTCTGGATAGCAATGATGATGAATATACGATAACTTCAGGCAACTTAATGTTTACTTTATATGTCGACTGGTTTAGGCCTGGTGGCAATAGGATTGGAGGTCATCAGAAGTCTGTAGGCAATATTATGATGGTGTGTATGAACCTACCTCAAGAAGATAGATACAAAATGGAAAATCTTTTTTTGTATTCTATTATACCCGGACCAACAGAACCCACAAGTGAACAGCTTAATCACCTTCTAAAACCACTGGTTAATGATCTACAAACTCTATGGGATGGTATATTGATTGAAAAGACACATCTTTATCCACGAGGCCGGAAATTAAGAGTTGCATTGTTCTCTTTGATAGGTGACATTCCTGCAATACGAAAATTGGCTGGCTTTTCGAGTCACTCTGCAAAAATGTTCTGCTCTTTCTGTAATATCTCTAAAGATGAAATTAGTGAAAAGAATGTGGGAAATTTTTCATTACGGAATCATGAGGATCATATGTGCTGGGCAACAAAGTGGAAAAATTCTAAGTCACATTGGGAGCGTGTATCAATTGTTCAAAATCATGGGGTACGATGGAGTGAGCTGAATAACCTTGAATATTGGCGTCCAACTGAATATTGCTCAATTGATGTTATGCATTCACATATGCTTGGCAACCTAAAAGATCACAGTCTAAGCTATTTTCAAATCCAAAATGCAGCAAAAGATCTAGAAAGAAAGCTGGAAAAGGATAAAAATTGGCATGTAAGAGAAGAAGATGATGATTTCTTTTCTGATACTTCACTGCACAAACATTCGAAAAAACGTAGAAGTAGCTTAAGCACCACGAATAATGATGATGATGATACAGGACACACGAGACAGCACAAGCGGCAAAGACGTATGAGTTCAAGACAGTCATCAAGTCATCATGGACTAGATAATGAAGGATTGGGAACAAATCGATCAAGAAGCCAGAGTAGGTCATCCAGCTCCAAATTTATTCCTCCATATAGCGATGTGGCCTCAGTACAGTCTCAAAGCAGTGACAGTAGGAATTCATTGTATAACTTAAGGCAAAGAAGCATTAGCATATCACAGAGTGAAGGATCTCACTCATCAAATGAGACAGCTAGAGATGAAGAAAATAAAAGGAAAGGTAAGGAGAAAGAAAATGAAGGTAGTAGTAATCCACGAATCACAGCAGCAGAGCTACAGGTTGTATGGAAGATGATTGATCAAGTAAGAAGACCTTCCTGGCTAACACGAGTTCCAAAATCAGTAGGATCTAAAAAGGCAGGATCCCTCAAGGCAGCAGAATGGCACATGCTGTATACTCTCTACTTCCCTTTGTCACTTATACCCCTTTGGTTTGAAAAATTTAAAGAATCTGAATCTTCAGCTTCCTCAGCTGATAAACCAAGAGAATATTATCTTCTCAAGTCACTTGTAACATTATGCTCGATCACCAATTTTTTGACATTAAAAAATATACAGACTAATGAGCTTAAAGATCTAGATCAATTTCTGTTAGAGTATCGTGAGTGCCTTGAAGAGGGTTGGAAGAATATTAATGCAAAGCCAAATCTGCATATCACTCAACATTATCCTGAAATGATAAAGCGTCTTGGTCCACCATCAGGTACAGCTACTTGGTCTGGAGAGCGGGTGAATCATATATTATCTGAAATTCCAAACAATCACCATCCACGTATGTAATGTTTGTAAGAAATGATTTAAAAACTCAGCTGTGCTAATTTATTAATATTTACCACAGGAGAGATACCGCTAACAATGCTCAAACATTGGTATCGGAAGTCTAGGGTATTAGATCTTGGTGAAGCTGAAGATAATGATCAATGTGAGACTAAAAAAATCCATATTGATCTCGATAAACAAAACAAATGGATCCATCTAAGTATGGCATTATTTACTAAATGGGTAAGGGCACGAATGGGAAAAGAAACTTCAAGACGGGCTTTGACACCATCGGAGAAAAGTGGGGATCGGGTAGTTGAAAATGTAGCAAGCATATTGATACATGGAAAGAGGTTTACTAGTTACCATCGACACATTGCTAATTCAACAATTGAATTCTACTATGGAAAAGATAGCCAGTTTGGGCAAATTGATGATCTTTTCAGATCAAAGGAAGAGATTGATCAAATATATTTAATAGTAAGTCCTTTCAAAGAGCTCCGTCCAGAAGAAACATCAAAGGATCCCTATGAGCTTTTCCCACAAGTGCATTGTCGGTTAGTAAGAGTAGCCAAAGCAACTCAAATTGTGATTAAGAAAGATGCAATAATTGGACATGCAGCTACTGTCGAGCACAAAAAAGGAATGTTTGGAATCAAAGACGAGGTTGTCACTGCCATTGGACTGCAGACAGTAGTGAGTGAAAAAATTAATCAAATTTATTTTCTGTTGACTAACATCTTTGTGTTAATTTGGGATTCGGGAAATTTGTAGGATTGGTGATATTTGTAAATGGTGAAAGAAATAATTCAATGCTCGATTAAAAAATGCAATGCATCCAACTTACCTTATCATAAACCAGTGAACAATTACTTTGGTTGCTTTTATTGCGAGAGAACCCATGCTTTCAATGAGTCATTTTTATCTTAAATGTAAGAATGAAAGAAATAAAATCATGATAATGAGAAATATGATAAAATTTTTACTTAATGAATGATCTTCTTGCTCATTCATCTACTATAAATAGTTTGACCTTCCAACTTTAGCTGATAGCTATATATTATTCACTTTATTTTTCGACAAGAGAACATACACATTTACAAGACTATATACATAGTATCTTTTTTTACTTTAGCTTTGATAGGTATAAATTTTAACAACTGATTATTTTTATTTTATTTTATTTTATTACAGTTCATTATGGATGATAATTTTGAAGGGATGTCTGTTGACCCAACCGATTCTGATTGTTTTCCGCCTCAACATACTAATACTGGAAATACTCCTCCACCACCCTCTGCTGATCCACCTCCAGATGCATCTCAATCTGTACCACCTAATCCTAACCCACCACCTAATCCCAATCCAGGCCAAGAGTCTCATTCAGAACCGAGAAATTTTAATCCCAATCATCCTTCTGCTTCTGAAAGTGCTGATCAGCAAGCTGATCAGCTAGGAAGAGATTGGGCTAGTGAAGTATTGAGGGAATTTTTCGGAGACCAATCATCATCTGCTCAGCCTAACCAAGGAGCAAGCACAAGTGGAGCAGGTAAGTAAAATTTGTAGTGTATTCTTTTATTGAAAAATAACCAATTTAATTAACTTATTTGAATTGTTAGTGAATCCCTCAATCATTATGGGTATCAGTGATTACCACAGACTCAATTCAGCAGAGTCTCATGAGCGAGAACGGGGGTTAAGGGCTGTAAGAGGCTTAGTTAGAAGGAATGATGTTCCCAGGAGCTCGGACAGTCTAAATAGAAATATTTACCACTTTCTGAAGTATTGTCTTGGGGGACCAACACAAATATCAAAATATCCTGCGAGCCCAACACCTTTGGAGATTGAAAATTGGAAAGATTGGAGCCAATTCAAAATAAAAACCATTCAAACTGTCCTAACCCAAGTCCAATCTTCTAACCGTGCCAATTCTGCAGCTGATCGACAATTTCTGATAACCAATTCTATAGCCTTCTTGCGATCCAAAATTCGACTACCCGAATTTTTTCCAGCACCTGAGCCTCGAGGACTAAAAGGAGGAGCACCGATCCCACTTTCTGTCAAAAGAAACTTAGAGCGTGAATTGCAAGAAAAAGGTTTTCGGAAATTCACGTTTGATTGGACTTGCCGTGATTTTTCAGAATCAACTTGGAATCAAGTCATGGGAAGCATAGTATGCGACCACTGTACCAGATGGCTCACCACCTTGAATACAATCGATCAGTCAAAGCTTCAGTTCACTCAATGTGTTATTGAGAAATGGGTAGTTAATAAGGGGAAGGAGATGATAAGGTTGTTTGGGCAAGAAGAGGAAAGGGTAGCAAGAGAAAAGATTGAAAAGAGGGCAAGGGCACAAGTAAAACGTTATCAGACCAAGGTAAGTTTTTAATTTTACTTTGCTTTTTGTTATTATGAAGCTGATTTAGTTGGAATTCAGATTGCTAGTGCACGCTACAAGTTAGCAAGAGATCTCTGCAGTGATGTGCCAGGTTTTGTTGTGCTTTTTCATGATACTAGGTGCATCTCTGATATCGAGGAAGGCCCAGCACCAGCCCCAACTGCACCTATCCGAGCTATTCCTGGATGGCGAAATCCTGAACTCAATGATTTGTTTAAAAAAATGGATAAGATGACAAAGGACTTAGCCCATACACCAGCTCAAAAAAAATCAACATTAAAAACATATTCACGGTCATCAGAAAGGACAGTTGCACAAAATGGTATATTCAATGTTCCCAAATACCTCCCCAAGAATTGCTATTCAGCAACATTTTTGCAAGGATTATCTGTGAATGAACGTGAGTCACTTGGGGTTGGAGCTGATATTGATCTGGTAAAGATTCGGGAATCAATTAATAGAGCATCAACATCATCATAACTTAGGTATAACGGTGATCTTCTGTGTAATATAGCTATCTTATATTGAATTTTATGTATTCTGTTTTTTTTCAAAGCAGCTTGGTAAATGTTATAAAGTGATATTGAGAGAGAGTAACATTTTATTTAAGAAAAACAAATAATGTATGAGATATAAAAATGTATTTTCAACAAATTGATGGTCCATACCTCTTTATGTCACATTTATGTATCCATATTAATTTCAATCGAATTTAATGTTGACCAATACATAGTGAATACACGCTATGCCACTTATACTTGCCAGGCATTGCTACCATTAAATATGCCAGTATCAAAAATTAATTTCGATCGAAATTAATGAGCATGATAATCATGAATTTCTGGAGTCAACTGCTTATTTTTATGCATGGTGCCTTGCCAACATTAATTTCGATCGAAATTACTTTTGATACTGGCATATTGCATGGTGTCTATTCCTGGAAAGTGTAAGTGGCATAGTGTGTATTCATTACGTATTGGTCAACATTAATTTCAATAGAATTTAATATTGACATTTTCATATTGAACCCAAACCAGCAAACGACCCAAAAAATTCTTCATAAAACTGCTCATTAATTTCGATCGAAATTAGTGAGCACCATATACATATTGAATGGTAGTTATATCTGGTGTGTGTAAGTTGTAAAGCTTGTGTTCAATGTTTATTGGTCAACATTAATTTTGATTGAAATTAATATTAATGTGTAAATGATATTTACATGCTCAATATGCATTGTAATGTGTTTACTTAACAATAGAGTGCCCTACTTTTCATCTTACATAAAAATGCTTGGTAGCATGTCAAATTCAATTTTTATTAAAATTAATGTTGACATGTTACCATGCATAACAGTAAGCAACTGACTGAATAAATTGATGATAATCATGAACCTTAATTTCGATCGAAATTAATGTTGCCAAGTGCAGATTGAAAAAAAGCTATGCCACTTACACTAGCCAGGCATATTTACTATTTATTATGTATTGGTCAACATTAATTTTTATAGAAATTAATATGGATATGTAAATTTTATATTTACCCTCAACATGTATAGTAAATTTCAATACTTAAAAATACTTGCCGTCCTTTACATGTCATGCAAAAAAGCATTATATCATTTCAACATTAATTTTGATCAAAATTAATGTTGGAATGCCATTATGCATTGAAACAACTAACTGACTGAAAAAGTTCATGATCAAAATGCTCATTAATTTTGATCAAAATTAATGTTGACCAATAAACATTGAACACAAGCTTTACAACTTACACACACCAGATATAACTACCATTCAATATGTATATGGTGCTCACTAATTTCGATCGAAATTAATGAGCAGTTTTATGAAGAATTTTTTGGGTCGTTTGCTGGTTTGGGTTCAATATGAAAATGTCAATATTAAATTCTATTGAAATTAATGTTGACCAATACATAATGAATACACACTATGCCACTTACACTTTCCAGGCATATATACATGCAATATGCCAGTATCAAAAGTAATTTCGATCGAAATTAATGTTGGCAAGGCACCATGCATAAAAATAAGCAGTTGACTCCAGAAATTCATGATTATCATGCTCATTAATTTCGATCGAAATTAATTTTTGATACTGGCATATTTAATGGTAGCTATGCCTGGAAAGTGTAAGTGGCATAGCATGTATTCATTATGTATTAGTCAACATTAATTTCGATCGAAATTAATATGGACATGGACTATGCATAAAATTCCTATAAGTATAGGTAAGCTAAGCAGTTAGATAAACTGGTTTGATCAAGTACACCATATAAAAATTGATGTTTTAATGCCTTGGTTAATTTCGATCAAAATTAATATTAAGCCATGCATGTTGAATTTTATCTATGTCTGTGTAGTCCATGTGAAATGGCTTGTATTCAATATGCAGGGGTCTATATTAATTTCGATCGAAATTATGAGGTTCATTGCCTCATAAATTTGATGGTTTCTGTCAGTGTTTCATGCATGGTGCCATCTGATACTTGTTGATTCCTATCAAAATTAATTTCAACACCAATATATTGAATACAAACCATGGCACTTACAGTACTTGGTCATAGCTAAAATTCAATATGCTAGTCTCAAAATTAATTTCGATAGAAATTAATCAGGATCCATGAAGTTTATCAATAGTGTATGAGTTAAGTTTCAAGTCATATGTTTCATCATTTTCTTGCACCCATTTCTAGGTTATCTCAACAATTTTTTTCAAGTTTTATTATATTAATCAAAACTGTGGTAAGTTGTGAAAAATTAGCTAATCCAAATCTCAAATTGAATATTAATATTTTAATAATTTTGAATGTTGCTTAAGGTATTTCATTGGGTGATTCATAATAATATTTTATCAACTTAGTAGTCCTATAACTTTTGAAAAGTAACAATTTTGGTATAGTTAGGGACAACAATGCAATATCTTGTGCAGACTAAGATATATTGCAAAATAAAACTATTCAATTTTTTTTTTTCCCTTAGTTGTATCCAAGTTTATCAAAGGTTTGGTCACGGTGCCCACACCCTAGCCTGACACTCCTCCTGTCACTTAAAAAACAAATTCTTATCTTAAATTCTAATGTTACCAATTTTATATTTATAATTCATTTCTTGTTTGATGAGGCATATCAGTATATATGTGAATCTCGCATTGTCATCTGAAATTAAATTTAACAAATATTCATAAAGGATTATCCTTTTTTTTCATATAATATACTAATTAAGTGTATCTCCATTGTTTAGGAGTAAATTCTAATTTAAAAAATTTTGTATTTACCCGTGGCAATTTGAATATGGGATATAAATTTGTTATTATTTGTTTTTCACACTAAAAGTCCCCAAAGAATTACTAGTATTTTCTGTTAGCTACATCAAATTTCGCTTCAATATAAACAGATTGTGATTTAGCATGTTACTCAGTTTACCCCACTATGAATAATACATGTTAAAAAAAGCTCAAATAATATAAAATCCCCCTCTTTATGTTTTCTGTTTCTTTCATCCTCACTTTAATTTTAATCTTATTCAATTTTTTATCCTATTAAAATATCAACTTCAATTTTCTAGAATAGAGTTTCTTATAATTATTCATCATATTACATCATAATTTTTTGATATCGAATACTTTTTTTTAATATTCATTAATCAATATGTCTAGTATACAAAATCCTACACCTCCACTTTGTATGTATATCATGTTCCTCTCTCTTAATTTATATATTTCACTTATGTTCTATATCTTTTTTTTTTCAAAAATTTGATTTTCCAGCACCCAAATGTGTTTCATCCCACTCTCTGATTGATACTCGCTTTGAAGCTTTTGAGCTTGCACCATGTCTGCCACATGGCATGGCACCTAACCCTCCTGTACTTAGCAATGAGAGGCAGGAAATAGCGAGAGTTCAGTATCGCAATTTACTTGAATTGGCTAGAGATAAAACAGAAGAGCTTGTCAAGATCCTTAACAATAATCCTTCTCCTTCATATTTATCTAACCCTTGTAATGAATTACTCCAATATGTGAAAAGCCTTGAAAAATGTATGTTCATCACCTTTTTTGTCTCCTTTTAAATTAGTAGATAAGATTATTAATATTTTTTTTTCTTCATATATATTTGTAGCTTATGAGGAGGGTATGATTCCTCCTGATGAAGTCATTGTCATTAGGGATGATGATGAGACAGATGAACCATCAGCTTCAACTCATGCTTCAACTTCTAAGGAAAATCTTGAAACACCTGTTATCCGCTCCAAGAAAAAGAGATTATCCCAAGGCTCCTCTTTTGTTCGACGTATTAAACCGGCTTCTGCTAATGAATTTTCTGATGTATCAAATAATAAATCTCAAAAAAAAAGCAAAGGTTTTGATAATGAGTATATTCTTGTTTCCTTTTTTTTTATTGTTATTCTTTTATCTTTAAAATTCAATCATATATCTCTTTTATTGCTTACATATTGTACTTTTTATCTTTCTTTTGATATTTTGTACCAGAAACTCACCTGCTGTAGATTGTTCCATCCATAAACGCCCTCTCCCTGATGAAGATGATGAAAAGAGCAATGAAAATAGCGATGATCAACTATCAGAATATGAAGCTATGCTTGTTCATCAAAAAAAGCAAAGTTTAAAATCTTCTTCAAGACATGTTGATATGTTTGATAAAGATGATGATTCAAACAGCTCATCACCGAATTCCTTCATTTCTAAGAAGCAATACCCATCACCTCCTAAATTACCTACTTTGACCTCTTTGAAAGCTTCTCTACCAATGAAATCAACTCCAATCAAGATATCGAAAAAACCTCTAACTTATTCACCCTCAGTTCTAAAAGAATCTGATTTGCAGGAGGAATTCTGTAAAATTCATAATTTTTATAAAGGTAGAATCAGCACGGCAAAGGTCCTAAGGTCGTGGTTGGAAATTGTTACTCTCCTTGAATTATGCTCTTCTACTTATTCCCAAGAACCCATGTCAAATATTCCAATGTTTACTTTTCATTGGGAAAAATCTTGTGGAGAAGATTGGCTTTCAAAACTTACTGAGTTATGTAAGTTACCATAATTTTTAGTCTTGACTTTTGTTCTTTTACTTATTTTTTTTTTCCTTTTGTAGCAAATATTTTTTTAGAGATTGATAGCTCACAGCTATGGGTACTCGATAATATTGATTTCAAAAAAATGGAAGATTTATGTGATCCTGATGGTTTAAATACTGAAATTCTTTCCTCAACAAAGAAAACGGATCACCCTGAATCCAATCTTATCCGAATGCTCATGAGATTAATGATCCCAAGTGACCACTGCCGTTCTTCATGGGTATCTCTTATATCATCTTCACTTTATCTGACCGCACATGAATTCAGCCAGCTTCCATCACATCAAAACATTAACTCAGATTGTCCAATTGAACGTGGTCTTCAGCTTCTAGCTCACCTTTCAAATCTGAAGAGTCCGATTTCTGATGGCTTAGAAGTTGGTCCCACTGCACTTCAAACCCGTGATATATCAATGTCAACTCTTCTTCAAATCAGCAATATTATCATTGATATAATTATGTCAATTATCATTCTTAAATCAAAATATTGTGCTGCAACAATATCAAGTGGCAAGACTAGTGAAGCTCAACAATCAAGTGAGAAAAACGAAAATACTGAACTGACTATAAGGAGAGAGAAACAAAAGGCTGCACTAAACAAAATAAATTCTGAATACTCCCACCACCGATATCAATCTTTCACATTCTATATAATTGATGGTGTCCGTGGTTTATTTCTGAGCTCTCAAGATCATAGATTGGCTTCAGCAGCTGATTGCTTGGAGGTAATATCAGAAGTTAAGTTTCTTAATTTACATGAAAAAAAAAATCATTTGATGGAAGAAATAATTTGGAAAAATTTAAATAACTATATTTTAACATTAATAAAACCTTTTATAGGCAAGTGTGATCCATTTCCTTTAAAATTTGATACCCCAAGTCCTCCGGGAATTGCTAGGGCTATTTCTGCAGATTTTCTTAATCACTGGAGCTCCATTCAGCCAGTATCACCTTTTTTTGCTAAACATAGCCTTTCAATAAATTAATATTCCAACATGTAAATAGATAAAGTTCTTTCTATATGATATATCTTGTATAATTCAAGTTATTTTCCTTCAAATACGTCAAAAATGTGACCATCTTTGAAATTTATTAAGTAACCTTTGACATGATTTTCTAAATTAATTATTAAAAAAAATTATTGTAAGTCCAGCAATAACAAAGATTTTAAAATCTACTTATATGATTTCAAATACTTGTATTAAATTCTTAAATATTTTATTGTTTATATAAAAATATGATAACTGCTCTAGTTTTGTTACTTTACCTTTAATATTATATAATCTATTATTTATTACAAATATTTTCGTTGATTGTAACATTTTTAATCAGAAGTAGAACAATTTAAATAATTAAATGAGTACATTCTTAAAAAAATACAATTTAATCTATCATTGATTCAAAATTCTTTCTTCAACTCTTTATTATTACCTTTTTTATTAATAAGCCTGTTTGACCTAAAATACTATACAGTTAATTTGGTAGCATTAAAAGCACATTTTTATGGCTAATATATTTCAAATTCTTTATTATAGTTTTTTTTATTTTAGAACCTTTGCTACCAATTTAATAAAAATGACATTTAAAGATTTCACAACTTATATATTTCCTCAAAAGTAAATCAAATTTTCTTATAATATTATGAAAAAAAATTATTTTATTTCACAAATAAAAGAAATAGATAATACTATAATTATCAAAACTGAAAATGTTACAGCTACTCCCAGTATTTATCATGTTTAAATTTGCATTAAGTTGTGTATATATAATATAAATTTTTAATATTTATATATCTAGATTTTTTAGATTTGTCTTAACATTAGATAAATAATACTTTGCTGATTCTATTTCTTCCTCTATTAAGTCATCTCTTTTCAAAAAAACTCTCAAAGCACTAATCAAATATTCTAACCTAAATTTTTCTGTTTTAATTTCTAAGTATTCTGAAATATCAATATCAAAAACATTAAGCTTTTCTATAGCATGAAAAAGTCTAGTGCTGATTTGAATAGAAGAACCTATCCTAGTGAAGCCAGGAATTTCATGACATCTTGAGGTAAAATGCCTTAGTTGATTGGCAGGCCATAATGTCACTGTTATTCCATTAGTTGCTTCAAAGTTGATTTTACTTCGAATTTCGGGAAACATAAGTTCTCCACCTATTTGTCGTGGTTGGGTCTTATCATACTTCATATGAATGGTGTTTTTTTCTGTATCTTTAGGAAAAAATATTCCTAAAGTATACTCACTTGCATCCTTATCGAGATGAACCTCATTAGAGAACCCATTACCATTCCCTCCAGATGTCCAAGTTAAATTACTAGCAAACGGTACACCGTCTTCTTCACTAGAAACTTTTGAAAATCCAGGAATACCAAGTTTTGCGCAAAGATTAGTTGCCTCATTGTACTTTACATATGATATTTTTTTAAAAAAATATTCAAAGTACATTGCAATCCTCTTCATTCGTTTTTTATATTCATCCGTTTTTACAATATCATCAGTGTATTCATCTGCAAGGAAAAGCATTCAAAAATTCAGTATTTAAATTAAAAAAAGTGATACTTACGAATATGTAAAGATTTCTTTCTATCTAAAATAAAGCCACCACCAAACATTTTTCCAAAACCACCAGCTCTTTGATGATAACCATTATTTTTAATTTCATGTTCGCAGTAAGAAAGATCCTTAATGCATCGCACCGTAGCTTCTAACATATCTAGTTCTTTGAGCTCATGAATTTCAAAAGTCTGCACAAGAACATTAGGTATTAAGACACCTTTTGGTTTATAAATACTACATCCAGGAAAAAAATTGTAATAATTATTGCAATCTGTCATATTATTTGCATAAGATCGTGCATAGAAATGTGGCTTCTTCCCGTTTGTATCCATTCCAAGAGCGTTTACAAGTTTCATTCCAGTAGCAATGTCTTTCGCCCACCTATTGTTAGAGTTCTTCCCTGGCCGTTTTTTTTTTTTCAAATCGTTACTCATTGATGGTTCAATCCTAAGAGAATTCAATTTTGATTTAAAATAGAAAAAAATCAAAAATTAGAAAATAGTAACATAATTTCAATTATCAGTCAATGATACCTTTAACTTTATCATATCTTCAATATTAGAAATACAAAAGTTAGCATATCTACATATTAGTAAATTTATATACTTTTTCTTTATTTCAAATATTAAGAAAGCGTTTCAAAGGTATAATTTATTAAATTATACATATAAAGAGTATAGCTTTATCCTGTATGCATTCAGCAAGTACGAGATTTGGCTCTACACTTAATATTAATAATATAATGAAAGTATAACTCCAATACACTAGTAATATTAAAAAATTTACGGAATTATGATATCCTCATATATAAAATGAAAAATCTTGCTCTGATCAATATATTGACTTAGAAAGTTATACTTCAATAAATTATTAATTTTTAAATTGTAGCATTGTCCTGTATGCTTTCAGCAAGTACGAGACTTTGAAACAACTTAAAAATCAATAAATTAAAGGTAAAGTACAAACAATCTAATTATTATTATGAAAAGCAAAACATTATCCTGTATGCTTTCAGCAAGTACGAGATGATGTTTTACTTTTCATATTAATAATATAATGGTTGAGAAAGTATTAAAGAAATATAGAAAAATGATAAGCAAAACATGAACTTACATGTCTATAAAATCTTCTTCCATTTGTAGCTGATTGATCAAAATTAATTATAAAGTTTATTTTATAATCACTGTTTTAAAAAATAAATGGTTAGATAAATAAATTGAACATTTTTGATAAGGAATAAAGAAAAGTAAATTGACAAACAAATAAAAAAACTTTAAGTTAACTGAAAAAGAATTTTTTTATAATGAATCGAAAGGGTACAGTAAAAGATACCATAAAAATAAATTCAGAATTAGAATCATTAGATTAACTTGTCAAAAGTGTAAAAAAGTGTAACAAACCAAAATGATATGAAATGCAATAGCAAGAAAAATTTGCTTACCGGTAATCAGATAAGGTCAAGAAAATAGTACCAATAATTCAAAATGATAAAGCAAAAATATGATTGATAATTTTTGAAAAAGGTAAGTGAGAAAGAGAAAGGAAAAATAAATTGGGTGGCAAACAGATGTATATATCATGAATTTTCACTGATCACATTTTCAAAAAAATGCAGCTCTCCAAGTCATATGATAAACTTCATCTAAATTCCAAGAATGATGTTGCCAAGGCACTTTACACAGCATGATCATTTTTTCCTATGCATATACTAATTCCAGCTAGAATTTACTTGGCTGCATGTTGTACAGATGCACATTTGTGGAACACTGAATTTCACATCTAAAAAAAATTGACGCCACATAATTCTAGCTACCATGTTTCACGTAGCTAAAAAACATACACTCATCACATTTAAATTTACATTGCGCCAAAATTAATTCATTTTTGAATTTTTTTAAAGGAAACTATAATGTGCACCACCTATTTCTAAAATATGAACCTCCGCACCATATTAAATTGGGAGACTTTTAATTATGCAATTTTTTTGCCGTGACCTTTTTCCTGATCTTACTTGGTTCAAAATATTGAAACATGGCCAATGTTGATGAAAGAAACATTTGATTTTGTTTCTATGTGTAACAATGGAAGGCTGTTTCTTACTGGCGAAAGAGTGTTGTATATTTTATTTGAACAAATTTTTATTTTTTTATGTATTTTATTTAAAAAATTTACTTTTTATTGCAGCCAGATTTATACTGGCTGCTTTTTAGAAACCTTAATTTATGACCCAAGCCTTTGAAATTGGCTTGGGTCCCTTACATTGCAATTTAGTACTTCCAGCCAGGTTTCCCCTGGCTGGAAGTGTCTCTTTCAAGCAATCGAAGTCGCTAAAAGCGACTTCGATTGCTTGCTGTAATGTTTGCCACCCTCCCAGCTAATTTACTAGGCTGGGAGGTGGCCAAAGCAGTGTGCAACGCGCGTTGCTGCTGCAAGTAACGCGCGTTGCACAATCGCTACCATATTTCATGCAGCTGATATCAAGTCAGCTGCATGAGATATGCGCAGCATGTGCAATGCGCGCTGCATGCAACGCGCATTTCTGCTGCATGCAATGCGCATTACTTGCAGCAGCAATGCGTGTTGCATGTGCTGCATGCAGTGCATTGCACAGCCAGTTTTTTTCTGGCTGTGCAATGCACACAGAGAAACCAAAGTCCCTGCAAGGGACTTTGGTCTCTAAAATGGAAGCGACTTTCCCTACCAGGTGCAATCTGGTGGGAAAGTGAGAGAAACGTTAGACCGAAGTTGTTTGAAAGCAACTTCGGTCTTAAAAACATTAAAAATCATAAAAAAAAAAATGAGAAATGTAGAAAAAAAAAAAATTAAAAATTAAAATGTGAGTAAAAGAAAAAAAATAAGTTCTAGTGATACCAAAAATCCAAGCCAATTTCATTTGGCTTGGTTATTTAATAATTAATTTTTAATACATTAAATTTAAAATTCAAACACCATAAAATATATGAATTTTTTTTATATGAATATTATAAATTTAATCTACCTCTTTCTCATAATTATATTTATAATTTTGTTTTTTTAATTTTTGACATTTAAGTTTATTTTTTGGAAATACAAAATTAAATTTTCAGCTAAATTTTTTAGTAAGGTAAAATAAATTATAAATTTGACATTTTGTAATTGAATAATGAAAAAAATTTTAAATTTATTTAAAAAATATTTTTGTTAGAAGAATACAAATATTTTAAGGGTAGAAATATGGTGCAAATTGTAAGTAAAAAAAATTATATTTTTTTTTGTGAGGGGTAATTTCTATTTTTAAAAATATTTTTCAAAAACATTCATTAAATACTGAATTAAATTACTTTGAAACTCAAATTTTTTGTAAAATAATTAAAAATGAAATAATAATATTGTTGTATTTGATATAAAATTTGAATTGGTAATATTAATGTCTCTTTAAGTAAATTTGAAAATCATTTAAAAAGACCATGTTGATAAGTACTTCATTTTTGATATACAATGGTTATATATATATCTTATATATATTTCTTGAGTGTTATTTTTATATACATTCAATAAAATTTGTAATATAAAATGCCATTTAATAATTAATTAATGTTCAACTTAGTTATAACAACTTCATATTTAATACCAGCCACTAGTATTTACTTTTTAATTTAAAACTCCAATATAATATGAGAGTATCCTTATTTTGTCTGTATGTAATGAACAACAATAACAGACCATAAATGAGTGGGTAGTTAATTACAATAAATAGTTGAAGAATAACCTATAAGAAATGATAAGTTTATCAAAAAGAGTACATTAAAAAAATATACTTTTGAATTTTTTTTGATATAATTTGGGTAGTTAAATGAAAATTTAAATTATCAGACATCAAAATGGATAAAATCTAAAAGTAGTGTTTATATAATAAGCCTCATAAAAAAAAAGGATAAAAAATCTACTATGTAACTAAATTATTAAATATTAAGGTATTATTAAAATTATTGAAAAACTTATTTTACAGTTATAATGAAATCTAAATGTGAAAATAATGGTGGGATAATAGTAAGACTATGTGGAAACACTTTAATTTATACATACTTTCAACTATGTTCAGATAAAAAAATTGTTAAAATTGTATAATAACATCTAGTTAATAGTGATGCAATTTTATTTAGATCAAGAATAAATTTTTCTGAGGAAAAACTAATTAAATTGAGATATGGCCATCTCCTTTCAAGAGATAGAATAATAATAAAAATTTAAAAAATTATAATAAGTATTCTTAATCACCATTTTTGAAAAGTCTCTAGTAAAATTCATTATAATATATCATTCATTGATAACATTATATGGAGTTTCATCTTGAAGTAGTGATGTGCAGCTTTGAACTTATGTTATGAAAAACAAAAAAGTTAAAAAATATATAGTTATACTAATGAAAAAGCCAAAAATAAAAATACTATTATAAATTAAAAAAATAAAACTACATAAATTTTATTCTGCTCTAATGATGGAAGGGTACTATGTATGAATTTCCACATGTTAAATCCAAACCTGCTTTAAGGCTAGTTTACAGGTAGAGCTATTAAGTTTCCTTAAATTCTAAAAATAACTTATGCATTTTACTAATTATTTTTTTCTTGTTTCTTTCCAAAGTTGTTAGAGTTGCTTAATTAATACTGTTATCTTGATTGTAAGATATATAATTTTTTTTGAATACATGATTTATTGTTTCAAAAATTATATTATAAATTTAAATCATTTATTTCATTTTCTAAAGCTTCATTGTCAAAGACACAACTCCATTTTCTATTACTTAACAAATATATAAAATGTGATAGTAAAATTTAAGGAATTTTCTTTTTTAGAGGGTCAAACTATATTGTGAAGATTTTTATCTAGAAATTCTTGTACTCTAAAACCAAATAATTTTCTCCCTTAAGTAAGCCATTTCAAAAATATGAGAATATAAACAAGAATATTAACTTATCTTATTTTTATTTTCTTTACTGAAAGTTTTAGTTCAATCCCTTTTTTTATATGACATTAGTATAAAAACATGGTTAAATGCTACTATATAATTAATTTTTATTATATATATATATATATATATATATATATATGAAATATTTAGAACGTCATCCTTTTTTATTTACTTGAATAAATGGCTCAATTATAATACCCAACACTTATTAATGTTTCCCAAACTCAATAACAAATTTCTCATATGAAATATTAGCTTCTAATATAAGAAGTTTATCTATAGATGATATTCAACATGTGATTTTACTTTTTAGATTCAGCTAAAATTAAACAAAAGGAGAAATCATGCATATGTGTATAAATGGTAACCATATGTTACTTAGAGGATTGTGAAATTCACTCATCAGAATGGTTTAAGTATTAAAATAAATTGAGGTCATTATTTTCTAGTATTTGAAACTAATTAGGAAATTATTCTAAAAATATATTTTAATGTGTATCATGTTTAAAAAGTTGGAAATATGATTTTTGAAAATTGTGAGTTTCTTATGAGATACCAAGCTTTAGTTTACATTGTTTCAAGTAGAATAGAATTTTAGTATTAGAAATTGAAAGCAATGTACCATTATCAGATTTTAACTGTGTTCTACTTATAGAATGATTACATAACATTAAACATTATTTAAATCAAAAAGGTTTAAAAGATATTTAGAGTTTTACCAAATTTCACCATTTATTAATCTTTGATTTGAAAACAAACTATGATGTACACTCACTAGAAATAAGCAATCCCAATTTTAACATAATTTATCAATCCAAAAATAATGAGTCAATTAACATGAAAATATATATTATTTCAAAACCAATTCTCTAGATTTAAAATATGATGCTTTAATGAAAAATTATTACAAAACTTTAATGCAATGAAGTCTCTTAAAAAATTCAAAAATAGAATATCAAAACAAGTAATTTCTGCAAAAAAAACTACTAACTATTGTAGATAAAGCATAAAAATAAGTCATATTTTTTAAAAAAATGATCTAACAATATTTATTTTTGTTAAAAAAATCAAAACATTGTTAAGTTTGCTTGTTATAATAATGTTAAAATCCACTAAACATTATCTAAAGGTGGTAAAATATGTTAAAAATAAGTTGAATTTTATGAGATAAAAATCAACAATTTTGTATCATTTCCTGTTGTGCTATGACTTTATTCCACCCTTTTTATCTGATTCTTCCAGTATTACTTTGCTATGATCACTAGTTTTCAAGTTAAAATTTACAAATGTTCATTATACTTGATAATATGAAAAATAACTCAAACTTTTATAACTACAAAATAAGATTTTGTAACTCCTTCTTTCAATCAATATTTGAAGAAATTTTAGTTTATTTGAGTAATGATTTTAAGAATAACAAAAAAATTGAAATTCACAAGGAATTATTTCCAGAGACTATAATTATTTACTTGTGTAATGCATGAGCTACTTATCAATGATGTAAAACATCAGAAAAGTAAGTTATAGTTATAAATCTACAGATTATACTGTTTCTGGTATATATATCTTCAATAAATCTTTTAAACTTATCTTAGCCTACATACCACACAATAGAAAATCATTATATTAAAAAAGGAAAAAATTCTATGATAATATCATAAAGAATGATAACCATGGATTAATATTCCATAAAAATGGTTAATAATATTTTAAGAGAACCTAAATCAGTATTCTTTCATCAAAATATATCCTTTTTGTCTTTGTAATTTATTCCAAACAAATTTTTTGAAAGTTGAATCTATATATCTAATGCCAAAACCACTATTAAGTTCCCTCTTAGACTTTTTAAGAAATTATATATATATATATATGTATATATATATATTATTTATCAAAAATTGAAATAAAGAATAAAAACATAATTTTATTTACCTTTAATTATTTAAATATAGAGTATTTTCAGAATGCATTGTGGTTACTTGTGAAGGTTAGAAGATTTGAAGTTGGATTTATGAGTTTTTAGAAGGGCAAATATTGTAAAATTCTTTCATAAATATTTATTTCATAGTTTCAAATGTTGAAATCTACAAACTAATGGGATTTAAAATTATATTGAGATTTAAAATCTGTTCTCTACTCAAGTAAAATAAAATAAAATGATGATATCAAAATTGAAATTAAGTTTAAACTTTTGATATGCTCTATCTTCAATTTTATTGATAGTGCATCAAAAATTTAATAATATTTTTTTCCTTCATCACTTTTTACATAAAAGATAGTTTTATCATTTTATGAATTAAAGATTGCTTATATAAATTTAACATCTATGTCAACTGTTTATGACTATTAATCTATATAATAAATTTTTTAGAAGAAAAAATAACATCAGTATATACTGACTTTGAAATTATTCAATTTAAAATAGTTTACAGGTAGATAATGAAGGGTGATTTCATTTTTGAATATGAACTATAGAAGTCTTATTTTATCAATTTTAATTCTTTTTGAGCTCAAATGTATCCACCGCAACTTAAGTAAGAATAAAAATTATTTTTATTGAAATTTACATGAGAAAGTATGCCTATTATTCAAAATCAAACTTGCTCTAATGGTGTTTTTCAATCATTATTTCCATTCATAACAATAAAAAACATTTCAATTTGCTGATGTTTTAGTTTTTGATATCCCCAAGTTTATATCTCAGGTGTACTATTCACAAAATTATTAAAAATATAATTTTCGAAATACATGATAAACTTGAAAGTGAGGGGGCATTAAATTTTTAAAAATGAATTCTAAATTCAGGATGGATAGTATTTTTTCTATTTTCACAAATGAACAATTTTTCGTTTCAATTAATCCAGAAAGAAAATTTTGTTGTAAGCATATTATATTATATTTATTATGATTTTAAATACTATATTTTCAAGATTTGTGTTTAATATTTCCTGTGAAAGTTAATGTTAATGTGAATTTAAAGTAAGCTTGAAGAAATTTAATCAATAGGCATATTGGATATTTAAAATAATATTTTGCTCCAATCTTGAATCATCCTGGGCTAAAAAATATCCCAAATAAGGTTTTTGTGGGTCAATTTGGATTTAAGTAGGATTAAGTGAGGTTTAATAAAGGACAGATAAAAGGCTAAATTCATTACTAGTGACTTTTTTCTCAAAATAGTTATAAAATATTTATCATTCTGGACTCAAGCTTCAATAAAGTTGAATTGAAACAGAGATAATTTCTAGGAGCACAACACCATATTTACAAAGGTGTAAAATACCTCAAATATTACTCATAATATAGGAAGGCAAGGAATCTACAAAATTCACATTTCAAACGAGGATTTATATTTTGAATTTGAAATTGAGAAATGGAATATTATTTTCCAATTTAAATATCTATTAGTCATTTTAACAAAAGTTTTCAGTAATCAGATTGAATTTTGATGGTATTTTGTTGTAGATTAATCATTTTGATGAGACATTTACTCAAAATTACTGGTTTCGTTTCTAATATTCCATGTGAAATTCATTATGAATCTTTTTGAAAGTGAATAGTTGACATATTGGATATGCAAAAGCTTATGTTAGATCAAAGTGAGATCAAAGGGAGCTTAACTGATGATCAAATTAGGATTTTACAAGATCAAACGGTGATCAATGTAGGTTCATCTTGAGCTCAATCTGTGACAAATCTCTGACTAAATGTAAGGCCAAACAATTTCCTACATGGTGATGATGTGTGCATAATTCAAGCATAGATTTGTGGCTCAACGGAGCTCAAGCAAGGGGTATTGCTAGCAATACCCCCCCATTTTTTCTGTGGTGTCTTGAAGATGAATTTAATTAATGGTGATTGAAGCTGGATGCATTCAAGAATAATTCATAATTATTAAATAAAATGAAAAAATTGTGTAACATAACAGATCCACTCAATAAAACTCTATGCAAAGCTTATTGGCTAATCAGTTGTCAATTGCAGCACACATGGTTTTATTTTTCTATAAAGTATCTTCTTCTATTTCTCTTATGATCAGAAACTGAGAATTTTTAAAACTAAACTTATCAAAATCAAATTGAAAGACTAGATGAATTTAATCTTAATATAATTCATATCAAATTAATAAATTAAATTAGTATCTTAGTATATTGATATAAAATTTTAAATTTTAAGAGTTTATGTTTCAGAACAAAAAGACAAGATTTGTTTTAAAGAACATAAATTTTGAAGTGAGAGACTCTCTGCAGACTGAAATGTTTCTTAAAATAGAAGCTCCTAATTTTAGTAATATATTTTTTTAATTCACCCAAAAACATAGCATGAGCTATTCTGGGTGCATTATTGTTTAAATTATTTAATTTGACTCTTTAATTTATTTTTAGAAAATATAATAAAAATGTTTTTAATACATTGAAAAGTTAAATTTATGTAGGCCTCACTGATCAATTTCGAAGAAAAAACATAAATATGCATTTATCAATAAATTTCATTAGGGAGTGTCTGTTCTGGAAAATCCGCACTTGAATTTGACCAAAGCCACACTTATTTAAGTGCGGATTTCCAAAATACACTAGCACCAACACTGGTGGATTTCAAAATGAAATAAGTCACTTATTTCACTCAAATCTCCACTTTCTCAACCAAAAGTGCTGATTTCACCATGAAATCCCATTTCACTGATTTGTCAGCATCATCCCATTGATACACAGCACTCCACAGCATAACAGTTCATAACTCAAATTATTGAACATCATTTACATTTTTATACCGTATAAGAGTCATGCCTTCCTCATGCTCAAATTGTGATAAAGTACATCAAGCAATGAATCTCATATCTCTTGATCTCCTCTTGGACTCTGATTGAAATTCTGATTCTGATCTTGAAGAATATTTTCTTTTTTTATCAAAAATGGCCAGGAAACATTACCTTCTTCCAAGAATACCTCAAGTACACCATCAAAACACTTCTTAACCTATCTGTACCCAGTTTTAGACAGTTTTTCAGGACTTCTCAGGAATTTTTCCTTAGAATGGTTATTCTTATTTGAATATTGACTTTGATTTTTAATTTTCTGTTATAGTCTCTTTTTTTCAAGTCTTTTTGTTTTCCTTCATCATCTCAACATGAAAACGCATACTTTCTGCAATGGCATAGTTTTTCAGTCATTCTTTTTTTTTCTTTAATCACTTATATCCATTTCCTCCTCTCCTCTTTCATCCATCAAATAATTTGAATTCAATTGTTTTCTCAACTCATCTCTCCAGGTAAGTCATTTTTTCATTTTTACTTATATATTTGTTAATTAATTTTTTATTTTTATTTTTTGTTTTTTTGTATCTAAATTTTTTTAGTAAGTGTTTATTTTTTGATTTTAAAGGTAAAATTAACCTTTTTCCTTCTCTTCATCTTTTCTTTCTTTTTTTAGCTCCATCATCCTACTCTTCATCCCTCCTTGGCTTGGTCATTATTCCCCCTTTCTTCTATTTCACTTTTATTTGGTTCCATGTCATTGAAACACATAAATTGCACATTCTATAAGCATTTAAATTTCTCCATATTCAATTTCCCCCAAATTCCAACTTCACTCTTTCTCACTCTATTTTCCCTATCATTCAATTAAGGTAAGTTTCATCTCCTTTTTTCATTTCTATAAAATATCTCATTCTTTCTACAAAATTTTCATACTTAAATATATGTGGGACTCATATCTGGATAACTGTGGACTTATATAACTCCTCATGTTGTCATTTTTATTATCACTATTCAAGTTTTTGTAAAATTTTGAAAATAAGACTCAGAATTAGGGTTAGGTTTTTTTGAATATAATTTCCTTTCAAATAAAGATTCTCCTGAAGGCTATCTTTTATTTCCCACAAACAGATTTGAATTTGGTTCAGTGGTTGCTGAGATATTGACCTTTAAAGTTGAGCTTTTTTTTCCTAATTTGAATTTTTTTCTTTTGTTTTTTATATAAAAAATGAGGGTTAGGTTTATTTTAATCACATTTCCTTTAACTGAAGATTCTTCTGAAGTCTATCTTTCATTTCCCACAAACAGGTTTGAATTAGGTGCAGTGTTTGCTGAGATTTTGACCTTTGAAGTTAAGCCTTTTTTTCCAAATTTCACTTATCTTATTTCATGTTTTTATATTACATAATTAGAAAATAAGGATTCTGAAACTCTTATTTGATGATTATCTAGGCTTTTATCTCCCTCTTTTTGGAATTTTTATCATCAGTTTTCAAGTTTTTGTGCAATTTTAAAAAGCAGAGTCAGAATTAGGGTTAGGTCTATTTGAATCAACTGTCCTTTTAGCTGAAGATACTTCTGAAGCCTATCTTTCATATCCAGAAAACTGATTTGAATTTGGTTCAGTGGTTTCTGAAATATTGACCTTTAGAGTTGAGCCTTTTTTTGAAAATTTCACTTTTATTTATTTCATAATGCATATCATAACATTTACATCATGCATTTATCCTTTCATATTCCTATGATTATCTAGGCTTTTATCTTCCTCTTTTTTGAATTTTCATCATCAGTTTTCAAGTTTCTGTGCAATTTTGAAAATCAGAGTCAGTATTAGGATTAGGTTTATTTGAATCTACTGTCCTGCTAGCTGAAGATACTTCTGAAGACTATCTTTCATTTCCAGAAAATTGACTAGAATTTGGTATAGTGGTTGCTGAGATATTGACCTTTAAAGTTGAGCCTTTTACTCCCAATTTCACATTTATTTACTTCATAATGCATAACATAATGTTTACATCATGCATTTATCCTTCCAGATTCCTCAAACTATCTTTCTCTTTACTTATTATTCTGCCCTTACATCAAGGTGTGTTTTTTTCTTTTTCTTACCATTTTCATATGTCTAACCCTTCCCTCATTTTTTCTCCTCTTATCAGATCAGTCAAAAGTTTGTCCAACAAATCAACAAGGTAAAAAAATAAGGTAAAATTAATAAATTTACAAACCTTTAGGTAGATAAAAAAAGTTTGGGGATTTGTAAATTAATTGAATATTTTTTATTCTTTCATAAAGTTTTAATAAATAAATCTGATATTTCAATTTACTAAACTAAAGTAATGAGCCAACTACCTTGTGTTTTATAAACAGTAATCATTATAACATTAAATTGTTTCATGGATTTCATCTTGCCTATACCTGTGGAAAGTCCCAAATTTAGTTTCTAGACTTGGTCTGCATTTTGGCTTGATGAATTTTCATTACTTTAAAAATAGTGAATTTGACTTATCTTATTTATTTATTTATTAATTTATGGAATTACTCAAAATTTTGGTGATTTTAACCCTTTACTTCAATAAAATGCAGAGGAGGGTATTGCCAAATTTTCAAATCTGACATGGAAAATTGATGACTTAGAAAAAATTGATGATACCCACCCCTTGCTTCAATAAAATTCAGGGGAGCGTATTGCCAAATTTTTCAAACAGATATAGAATTTTGTTGACTTAGCCTTATTTAGAAATGCAAATTAGTGGTGAGGTGATAAAATTATGTTGGTGATAAGATTTTTTGCACAGGTGTCAGTATTATTTTACCATCTGAAATTTCAAAAGTGCAATCTTTTAGAGTCCAGTAAAGAAAAATGGTGTTATCAGAATCTCATAATATAACTATTTTTGATAAGATTAAAAGTAGCTATTAAATAAGGAACCAAAAAAAATACCATTTCCTCATAGAGAAGATACATGACATTGAGATTTTTTGAAACAGTAGTAATTCCATTCTTCAAATCATAATCATCAATACTAAATCCAGTGGAAGTGGAAGAAAAATGAGACTTTTTATTGTGTTATTGATAGCTTTTGAACCTCTCCTTCATTTACTTAGGATTGATGTTGATTCTCCTTTTTGTTTTCTTTTTTACTTCATTTGCCATCAAAAAAAGCAATTGACCTTTGATGAAGGTGGAATTGGGAGGTTGAAAACATAAAAAAAGAAGGAAAAAACATACCTGGTTAAAATTTCAGAATAAAATGTTCCAAATATCAGTGAGGGGTGTGCGCCAAGGATTGATGAGAGGATTGAGGTCTGAGTGTCACATGTGACAGGGATAGGGTGGGCAAGGAAGTGATGATGTGGCCAACATGTGGTTGTGAAAAAAATTGCAAAAAAAGTGCTGATTTGAGGTCATAAATGACACCCATTTTTGAAATAAGTGACTTTTTTGCAAAATATAAGTGCTGATTTTCCAGAACTGAATCCCCCTAATATAGCATGATGAAAGTCAAATAAGCTAAGAGTGTAAGAACCGCAAAATAACAAGGGGGACTTTCTAGCAAGATTGAAACCAAATTGAATTATTCAAATTTAGTTAGTTTTGGAATTGCTTAAAACTCCTGCTGTTGAATTATGGTGAATGATGATAAAATGATACTAAAAATATCAACTTATATTTTTTTAAATACCTATTGAACTCTCAAAAAATATATCCAAAAAGAAATTGATTACTTCTTGATAAATTACTGAGAATTCAATAAAAATTCATTTAGTTTTATCATAGAAATTTCTGATTAGTGAATGAATAATGAATGGGAAGTTTTTGATAGTTGTATTAGTACTGAAGTAGCAGCTATTTACTGGTTAATATGAAATGATTGAATAGTAGCTGAGAAGTGACTGATTGATTAATGTGAAGTGACTGACCAGTTAATGAGAAGTGACTGAGTGGTTACTAAGAAGTTACTGGCAAGTTGCTGAGAAGTTACTGACTGGTTAATGAGAGGTGACTTAATGGCTACTGAGAAGCGACTGACTGGTTACTGAGAAGTTACTGACTGGCTTCTGAGAAGTGACTGACTGGTTACTGAGAAGAATATGACTTTTAACAAAAGAGTGACTAAACTGTTACAGAGAAGTGACTTAACTTTAAATGATAAGGTTCTAGCTGGTGATTGAGTTTGGAAAGAGTGTTAACTGAGAGGTGAATAATAGGTGATTAATCAATATATGAGTAATTACTCTGCAATGATAGATTTTATGAGCTGAAGTGGCTTGGGGAACAAGCACAGTAGAGAATCACATAGAAGCATACACCCATAATTAGTAGTAAGGAAAGATTGAGGGACAAGAATTATGCATAAAAGCAGTATGAGAGAGGAGGATATGAATGAGTAACTGTGTTTGAAAACTTATTTAATACCTTGGTCTAGTGCTGATTTACTGTCTAACTTGCAGTATTTACATTTTTATTCTAGCAGCTCCAGTCCTAGTCACAATTTGAGCCTCAAAAATGTGTTCACTGGTCTTAAAAGCAGAGTGGTCACTGAAAAGTGATTTATTTTTGACTGATTTGTGAGTAGCTTGTTCTGATAAATCACTCAGCACTGACCAATGTTGAAAAATCACATAAAGAAAATTTTCATCAACTAATCTATCTTCAAACTAGGTTCAGTTTTCTCTCAGGTTGATTTCATTCAAGCTTCACCCTTGACATCTATTTTTATCTTAAATGACTCAAAATTTTTTCAATTTTCTGTGAGTTAGGGTTCAATTTTGTGCATTTTTTAGAGAGTCCACTGTGCATATTTGGTGATTTATCTTAGTCATAAAATTCAGTATTGAATGATATAATACCTATAGAAAAGAAGCTCTCGTATACAGAGTGTTCCATTTATCAAACTCTGACTAAAGACATTTTTCTTACAAAGAGAATTTCATGTATGGTAGCCTGATATAAATCTTAAAATGACATGTGTTGAAGATTATTTTCCTACTTTTATCAAGAAATAGAAACTCAAACCTTTTCATTATCCCCACAGTACCTTACCTAATCATCATCAAATGATATTTAGAAATTTATTATAAGATATGTTTCATTAGATTCAAATCTGAATTCAAATGCATGAATCACTTTAAAATACCATACTAATTTAAATCTACTAAATTTTTATCAATTTTTAGCAGCATTCACATTTATTAATGACATCTTTTTTTAGAAATCCAATTTAAAAAAGTGTTATTTTTCTTTAAAATTTAAAAAAATCATGATACTTGAGTATCTTTTCACACATACTAATCTTTAAAAAACAAATAAATAAAAAATATTAACTTGATGTATCAAATCACAATTTTTTAATGATACTTATATCCAGCTTTATTAAATACTTGATTAATTTTTAGCTACATTTCCCTAACTTAATCCAATAAAGTGAGCTCATTTTTCTTTTATTTGAAAGTGATTGCCTGCTATAGTTCACTCCAAAAAATGTGGGCACCTGATAGCAGATTCCAACCCCTATCTTTAATTTAACTAACACTACAATGAATGTTTGTTTTGTCTTGGGGTGCAACACTGGCTCAACAATTATGCAAAAGTTAAGTAAGAATTATTTTTGGCTCTTAAAGGTCTTAGGTGGGTCTTAAGAGCAAAAAAAAAATTTTTTTAAACTGTTGCACAACTGTTACATAATTGTTGCACCTCATGGTAAAACAAACATGTGCTGTAGTTTAAGATTTAGCTAAGCTGAAACTGTTCTGTAAAAACTGTGCACTAGAAATTAATAATTCCAAGTAATGCAGGTTTAAAACTGAGTTATTATTGAGTTAAAAAATAGATTAAAAGATTGATACCTGCTTTCAGGCTCCAGTTGTCTTTCTGAGATGGTTTATTAATAAAAATATAAAATTTTATTATTAAAACAATGAATCATTATATAATTTAATTTTAAATTATTTTGAATGTCTTTGATTTTAAGCTTAAGATTCATTGGTTTTGGGTGAGTTCATGTTTTTTTTCCTATGAGAAATGTCCCAAAAAGTCTTAGTTCTATAGCCCATGCCACTGCTAGAAACATATAAGCAAAACTAGCATAACAATAATCATCCCTCTAGCTTTTCAATGAGATGAGTTTTTTTAGTTGACTGATGAATAGATTTTTTAAATAAGACATAATAAATCAAAATAAATAGTAACCAAAAATGAAGTTCTGATCCAAAAAAGAATGAAAAGAAAAACAGGAAGTCCAAAAATGAAATACAATAAAAGGATTAAAAAATTATTTCAGTTCACTTTATCATGGCTCAGACACCAAGTTAGTTAATTTTTTCTTAAAAACCATGTTTCTAAATTTTCTCTAGATTATTATTTTTCTAGATTAGCTTTTTTAGCTTGTTTATCAGTAAACTTTTTGATTTATACTTAGCTAGCAGATAATTAGTTTTCTTAATTTGGGAGTGATTAAAATTATTAAAAGTGTTACTGTTAGTTTTTTTCCCAATAAGCTAATAAGTTTTATTTGATAGAATTTGATTGATTTTTATTTGGATACAGTTTTACTACTTATTCTATTAGTGGGGTGATGAGCTAGCTAATCTTTCAAGAAATCTAGCCAGTAAGGTCTTAAATATTAGCTTTTTAATATTTGTCTAGAGTAGTTAATAATTTCTTCAACAAACAATTACTTTAGTGATTAGATTTTTGGTTCAATTCTGTTATGATTAGTCTTTATTGTTTAGTTATAGGTCTTCCAACTGTTTTTTCAGTTTAATTTTTGGGTATTTATTATTTTTTAGTTATTTATGGCTTTGATAATTTGTTTAAAATTTTGATTTTTTACTTATTTGGTCATCACTTCCTAAATTTATTTTTAAGATTCAAGAGTTTTGTGAATTAGATATTAGTTTTTGAGGCAATAGATGAAAGTAATGGGAGGAGATTAGGGAAGGAGGGGAAGAAAGTGAGTGGATGGAAGGGGAGAGAGAGGGGAGGTAAAAAGTGTCTGGGGAGTGGTGAGGAAGGCGAAAGGAAGAGAATAAAAGCAATTGGATGGGGTGAGGAGAGGGAGGGAAGGGAAGCAATTGGATAGGGAGGGAAGAGAAAGGAAGTTAGTGAATGGAGAGAGGAGAGGGGGGAAGGGAAGGGAGGCAATTAGATGGGGTGTGGAGAAGAAGAGAAAGGAAAGGAGAAAATTGGATTGGGAGGGTAGAGAAAGGGGAGGGAAGTGGTTGGATAGGGGGGAGAGAGAGGGAGAGAAGGGAAGAAGGAGGATTGAAATGGACAGGAGAGGGAAGTGACCCAATAGGAGCTCTTGTCACCGGAAGACCTAGGCACAAGGTTGAGGGTGTTCCTGAAAGTGAGATGAAGGGAAAAGTTTAGAGACTTCTTCAAAGCACAGAGGGAATATTTGAGGAAGTGATTCAAAGATGAATTGAAGGAAGAGCTACTTCTTCAAGGTATATTCGATAAAAATCTTAATATAATTTAAGGTAATACTAATATTCTTAAGATCTCACAAAGGGTTGTAAACTCAACAATCAGAGATTTAAATTTAGAAATGATTATTGAGAAAATAAGGAAAGGTAAATAACGATGATTTAACTTTCAGTTTACCACTATTAACTATAAATATGTTTTACAATTTAATTCTAAATAAACATCAAACCAAAATCCAACCCCTTTTATATCTATTACTCCCCCTAACATTGACCTTATACCCATCCATCATTCCGCACACAACAGACCTCCAAATTTACACCCATTACACCTGGATCTTCCTCACTAACATTCGTTAACCCTTTAATCCTCCACTAACCATCCCGTCCATGCTCACTACCCCTTTTTAATAGCCCACAGATACTAAATAAACCTTTTATTGGAATATTGCATTGACTATTGCGCTGTGCGTCACTTATCGAAGAAAAGACTTAACACACTTTTGAGAATTTACTAATTTAGATTTAAAGTTTAGATTAGCGCAGTCAAATAGTGAGTACACAAAGGGAAGTCCCCGTTGTAAGGTAGAATCGCTTTCTGCACTTCGAATATGGATTTAGACCTCTGTTTTATTGATTTAATGAGCTGCTTTTGCCTCGAGTGTCATGTGGAGCATGACATATGCCCGGGTATAAAACATGAGCTCCGTTGAGCATGAGACATATACTTCCAACACTACTTTCCCTCAATTTTTCTTTCGATTATTATTATTATTATTTTTATTGATTATGTCAACTTTTCCTACTCTGACTCCCACACCTCCTCACCCCAAAGCAAATGGTGGGCTCGTTACCCGACAATACTCTCAAGCCTGCACGGCCTGTGAGTCGATGGAATACTTTTGCATAGAAAGCACGGCTACACAAGGTCCTCGCCAGAAATGCTAGTTTTGCCGATGGAGACGGGTAACATGCAATGCCTTATTAAAAAACTCTGACATCAAACGATGGTTTACCAAGACCAAATACTGGGTAAAACCAAAGACCAAAGAGGTGGTCGAAGATATATAGGACGTGTCAGTCAGGGACGATAAATCAGAAGAAGTTGAGGAGGAAGTCGAGGATACCGTGGCAACCTGGGTAACCTGGGCCACAGGTAAAAGACAAGGGGTGGAAGAGGAGGTGGATGAATTGGTGGAAGAAGATGAGGATGATGTCCCCATCTTGAGGCGAATGGTCATCGAAGATGACAAAGAGGAAAAAGAAGTGACAGAGGAAGTCACACCAAAGTTATTTCTAGAGGCTTACCCGGTTTTCAAAGTAAGTCTGCCCTTTTATTTTCAAAAAAAAAATTTTTACTGATGACCATATGTTTAGAGTTCAGATGTCATTGCGGAAACCCCTATGGTGGAAGCCCCGATTGTGGAAGCTCCTATTGTGGAAGCGGCGCCTTCAATCCCAGTTGAAGAAAACCAACCAAAGATTGAATCGAGGGAGGACCACGAGGAAACTCTTGACCAGGTATGGTCAAAGAAACCTTGGCAGGGTTGACAAACTTGGTTCATTGAAGAGTTAAATGGTGAAGTCAACAAGATTATTGATGCTTCCTCCTTCAACATGGCTGAAGAATTACTGGAGATTGGAGAAGTGGTACTGGTAGGAGAGGAGGAGGTATTTGAGAAATGCAGGAAGGAAATAAGGGTGATTTTGGAAAAAATGAAGAAATTGGTTCAAGAGAAAATACAGGAGAAAATTTTAAAGGGAAAGAGAAAAAAAGAAAGAAAAAGGAAAAGAAAAGTAGAAAGCACTTTATATATTTTTTTATTTTTTATTGAGTTGTTTTAATTAAAATATATATTTATTTTTATTTTTCGGTTGTTTTAATTAAATTTTAATATATATTATATAGTACTTTGAAAAGAAATAAAAAGAATATTTGAATGAAGTTTTGTTTTAAAATTTTGAAAGAAGAAAAGAAGAGAAAAAAAATTTTTTGTTTAAGTTTTGAAAAGAAAGAAAAAATTTAAGTAAGAAGAAAGAAAAAAAAATATGGTTGATTAAAACAATTTTGTTTGAAATGAAAATTTAATGAGAGAAAATTTTTTTATTCATGAAAGTTTATTTAATGAAGTTTTTGAGGAATTTTGGGTTTTTTTTTTGAAAAGAAAAAGAAAATAGTTTTGAAAAAAAGATTTTAAAGAAAGACTTAATTTGTTTGAAGAATTTTAAAAGAGAGATTTAAAGGTTGAAGTGAAGTTTGAGAAAGATTGTCGTGTTGAGTTTGTGAAACATTTTTGATATTTTGAAGAAAAAGAATTAAAGGGAAAGGAAAAAGATATATAAAATTTTGAATAGAGAAAGAAAGAAAAAATTTAAAGTAATTATTGATTTTTTAAGGGTTTTATTTTGATGAATTTTAAGTCTTTATATAATTTTAAATTTTAAATTATTTTATTTTATTTTAATTTAATTTAATTTAATTTTTATTTTATTTTATTTAACTTTGTTTTAAAGAAGGTTGAAAAAACTTTTGGAAAGAAGAAAGAAGAGAGAAGAAAAAAGAAAACAAAAATAAGGATTTTTTAGAAGTAAAGATGTTTTAGATTTCTAAGAAAAGAAAGAAAAGAGAAAGAAAAGAAGAAAAAGAGAAGAGAAAAAAAATAAAAGAGGGTTTTAAGGTTTTGGTTTTAAAGGATATTTAAGATGAAAAGATTTTAAGAGTTCAGGGGCGTTAGAAACATTGATGGCTGGTTCCCATGATGTTTTGTCTGAGTCATCAAGGATGCCTTCCCATTCCACGAGGTATTGAAGTTTCCCCTTGCGCATTCTTGAATCAAGGATATGGCTTACTTCCCACTCTAGATGGTCTTCTACTTTGACTGGTTCCAGAGGAGGTTAGTTCCTGCCCAGGTATGTTTCTCAAGCCAGTTCCAGGAGAGATACGTGGAAAACAGGGTGAATAGCCTGCCATTTAGGAGGTAGCTTGAGTCAAAATGCAGTTTTAGAGACTTCGGAGTTGATTTCAAATGGTCCCAAGCGCCTTTTGGCTAGTTTCTTTGATGGTCAAGTTGTTTGAATGTCTTGTGCGTCAAGCCATACTTTGTTGCCTGGTTTAAAGGGAGGAGAAGATTGTCAATATTTGTCAGCCTTTTCCTTGTACCTTCAAATCGCTAATTCCAAATTAGATTTAAGTTCTTCTTGGAGTCATGATATGGTTTGAAGATAATGTTTCTCAGGATGATTAGTTCCTACATGGATTGATTTGAATCAAGGATGTCTTCCATAAACAGTTTCGAAAGGAGATTGTTGTGTCAAAGAATGAGTCAAGTTATTATAAGCAAATTCGGCCAATGGTAACCATGTGATCCAATCTTTTATTGGTAACTGACATACATTTGAAGGTATTGTTCAAGGATTTGGTTGACCCTTTCTGTTTGCCCATTGGTTTCAGGATGATAGGCCGTGGAGAGATTCCTCATGATATTGAGTTGTAGACACAATTGAGTCCAGAATGTGGATACAAACAATGAGCCTCTATCTGAAATAATATCATAAGGTAAGCCATGTTTGGAAAATACATATTCTAGAAACAATTTTGACAAATATTCTGCTGTAGCAGTAGTAGTGGTTTTAACGAAAATAGACATTTTTGAAAATCTATCTACTATTACTAATGTAGCATCAAAATTATTAGAAAGAGGGATTTGAGAAATAAAATCCATCAATAAAGATTCCCAAGGTTTAGAGGGAATAGGAAGTGGTTGAAGCAACCCATGCTTCCAGTGACGGGGAGCCTTATTCCTATTACATTTGTAACAAGCTCTTATATAGGCCTTGATTTCTCTAGTCATTCCTGGCCAGGAGAAATACCTCACTATTGACTGGTAGGTTTTATCAACCCAAAAATGGCCAGCTAATGGAGAATCATGTTGACTATTGAAAATCCATAATTTTATTTCATTATTGTCAGGTATGACTACTCCACCTTTGAAAACTAATAGACCTGATTCAATACTAAATCTTTTGGCCCCTTACTTTGAGAGTATTTTGTCTTTTAACCCTAAACAATAATTGTCCTTTGACTGAGCTTTGAGGATGTTTGATAGTGGATTTTGAAAAGATTGAATTGCCATCAAATTAAGTTGATGAGTCGTTAACATTGATTCATTGAAAATTGATTTCAGCTTTGCTGGGTTTTTGTCAGAAAATGCATCCCCCTGCTGTGGATAAACGTCGTCCCGGCATGACAAGATATCTGGGACAATGCAGTTTTTACCTGGGCGATAGGAAATAGAAAAAGGATATTCAGACAAAAATCCAGCTCACCTGGCTTGACGCCTGGTTAGCACTTTGGAAGACATAAAGTATTTCAAAGCATTATGGTCAGTCAGGATCTGAAAATGACTATCTAGGCTGAGAAGAAAAGAGTGCCATTTTTTAAGACAATGAATAATAGCTAAAAGCTCTTTGTCATGAATTTCATAATTTAATTCTGCCGCAATGAGTTTGCATGACTCAAAAGCAACAGGATGAAACAATTTTGTCTCAGGATTTAATTGAGAAATGACCCCTGCGATAGCATAATTTCTAGCATCTGTCTTGACTATTGTCAAAGCAGAAGGATCAAAGTGTCAAAGAATTGGAGCTGTGGTGAAAACAGTTTTCAATGCTTCAAATTCCTTTCGTGCTTTAGAAGTAAAAACAAAAGGAATATCTTTTCTAAGAAGAGAAGTAAGATTGGAAATAGTTTTAGAGTAATCTTTAATAAATCTTCTATAGAAATTGGCAAAACACAAAAATCCTTGTAGGGATTTAACAGTTTTGGGCTCAGGCCATTTCAGGACTTTTTGGACCTTTTTGTCGTCCATGACTAAACCATCAGTGGACAACGTAAAATTCAAAAAATTGATAGATTTAAGGTGGAATTCACATTTATTGTGCTTGGAGTAGAGATCATGATCTCGAAGTCGATTTAGAACCTGTCAAACATGATGAATATTTTCATCTAGAGTCTTTGAGAAAATTAAAATATCATCTAAATAGACAACAACAAATTTTTTGACAACATCTTGAAAGATGTAATTAACAAAGTTTTGAAAAGTAGATGGTGCGTTAAACAATACAAAAGGCATAATTAAATATTCAAAACTTCCAAATCTAGTGCGCATTGCAGTCAGTAGTTCATGACCTTCCGCAATGTGAATAAGATTATAAGCGCCTCTAAGATCAATTTTAGAAAAGAAATTAGCACCATTGAAAAGGGTAAGAAGCAATGACATAGGAGGAACGGGATATGCATTCTTCTTAGTGACTTTGTTGAGCTTTCTATAGTCAACACGCAACCTAAGACTACCATCCTTTTTATTTACAAAAAGAACAAGGGAGCCAGTTGGAGATTTACTGGCTCTGATGAAACCTTTGGCTACATTCTCTACAATGTAGTCTTGAAGAACTTGAGATTCATCCTTCGAAAAAGAATATACAGGACCTGCCGGAGGTACTGGGCCTATTAACTCTATTTGATGGTCATAGGGTTGATGAGGTGGTAACTTATTGGCCTTGTGGATTGAGAAAACATTGAGGAAATCATGATAGATTTCTGGTAGAGTTGATTTAATGGCTTCAACGTTGATTTGGTCGTCCTCATCATCTTTGAGAGAATCTGTCGAGGGAAGACCAGAATTGAGAGAGCATAATTCGACTACTTTGAGGCAATTTACATCCTCTTTGAGTGAAGTGATAAAGCTAGAAGGGTTAGCCAATTGCTCATTTAGAGAAAGATCAGATGCTTGCAAGTCATCTGGCAGAGATTTGTCCTCTAGCAGGACATTGTCAGGCAGGTTGTTTAACTCCCTATTGACCTGCATTGAAGAATCAGAAATATACTTAGTGCATGGGGTGATCTATCCCCATGTCCAAACAATTTCAGGATTCCAATGCATTAAGAAGTCATGGCCAAGGATGATATTGTCCATTCTTGGGGCATCCAAGACTGATAATTCCCACTCAAAGGGGGGAAAGTTCGGAAAGTTGAAAACCCATAAAACTTTCTTACTTACCCGATATTTGGGTTCCTCTGATTTGATCAAATAGATTGGAGTTTGATTGATATCTGTAAATTTCAGTTGTAACCTCTCGGCAAAAGATAAACTGACAAAAGAAATTGAAGCTCCAGAGTCTATAAGACAACTGAAGGGTATATCCTCCTTAAAAAAGAATGAATCTCAAGCAATTTAAGGCAACTCCAGTCCTTAAGTCATGGAGGTTCTGTACACTGGGAGAGATAAGATAGTTTGCTTTTCACACAAGTAAACTATCTACTAGGTTTTTGACCTTGAACTAGTACCTTCTCTTTCATTCAACTTTACACAATCTTCTAGCTTGTGCTTACCCCCACAATACATACATAACCCATTATCTGCTCGTCTATTCCTTTCAGCTTCTTTAAGTTCCCCTTTTGGATCCAGTAATTTACTGATATCACCTGGGGTTGAGCTTTTTGGTTGAGGTTTGTCCTTTCTCTTATTGGGTCTTGATTGAGTCGAGGAGGATTGAGTTGGCCATGGGTGTGAAGAAGGTCCCAATTTAAAGTTTAGGCCTTGAGATTTGTTGGCATATCAACAATGTTGTAGTCATCCTTGGTAAACGCCATTGAGTTCAAGGGTTTGATCCATCAAATCCGTTAAAGTAGTCATCTTCTGACCATGAAGATTTAATTGATCCAGAATCCTTGAAGGAAGTCCCTTTTTGAAATGATACTTGAGGGCAGAATCATTCCAACCTACTCGAGTTTTAAGTGCTCTGAAGTTCGAGATATATTCAGAGGCTTTACCATTATCACTCATGCGGAGGAAGTCAAATTCAATTTCCATGTTGTCAGTTTCATTAGGGTCACCGAACAAAGTAAAAAGTTGGTCTTTGAACTTTTCCAAGTTATTAATGAGTAAGTGGGTCTCTGTCAAAGAAAGCATGAAAAGATAAGGTTCGAACCACCTTTCTGCCTTTCTGGCTAGGAATGAAGAAGCGTAAACAACCTTTGATCAGTTGTTATTTAAGGTTCAAGGATAATTATGGAACAGATGCTTGCATGTTTGCAAGAAAGGTCGCAATCTGTCTGGATGGTCTCCATTGAATTTATCAGGAGATTTCATTGAAGGAGTTTTGAATTTTGATCCCTCCGAATACGTTGGATTTGAAAGGGTCTTCATTAAAAGTCTCATGAAGTCTTCCAGAGAATTAGATGGTCCAGGTTCTGAAGGTTGACCAGAAGGTTGTGTAGCAGGGGCAGATGGTGCCTCGTGCATTGTATCCTCTCCTTCTTCATCATCACTAGAATCATCAAAATCTTGTGGGATGTCTTCTACAGATTGGACTGAGTGTTGCCGTTCCCTAAGGTCGAGAGGTTCCAGGGAGTGAGTGCAGGAAACAGGCCATGTGGCTGTTGGCCTGCCTCTGGAGCGAGCCCTAGTAGTAGCGCCCGTAGGAGGAGTGCGTAGAACAGGTGCCATTTTTTTAAAGAATTTAGAAACACCTTAAAAAAGGACATAGTGGTGCAAAGAATGAGAACTACGGAGAATTAAATTATACTTTCACTGGACGGCCTACGCACAAGGTCGAGGGTGTTTTTGAAAGTGAGATGTAGGGAAAAGTTTAGAGACTTCTTCCAAGAACAGAGGGAATATTTGAGGAAGTGATTCTAAGATGACTTGAAGGAAGAGCTACTACTTTGAGGTATATTTGATAAGAATCTTAATATAATTTAAGGTAATACTAATATTCTTAAGATCTCACAAAGGGTTGTAAACTCAACAATCAGAGATTTAAATTTAGAAATGATTATTGAGAAAATAAGGAAAGGTACAATAACAATGATTTAACTTGAAGTTTACAACTATTAACTATAAATACGTTTTATAATTTAATTCTAAAGAAACATCGAACCAAAATACAACCCCTTTTATATCTATTACTCCCCCTTGCATTGACCTCATACCCATCCATCATTTGGCACACCACAGACCTCCAAATTTACACCCGTTACACCTGGATCCTCCTCACTAACGTCCGTTAACCCTTTAATCCTCCACTAACCATCCCGTCCATGCTCACTACCCCTTTTTAATAACCCACAGATATTTAATAAACCTTTTAATGGAATATTGCATTTACTATTGCGCTGTGCGTCACTTATCGAAGAAAAGACTAAACACACTTTTGAGAATTGACTAATTTAGATTTAAAGTTTAGATTAGCGCAGTCAAATAGAGAGTACACAAAGGGAAGTCACCGTTGCTAGGTAGAATTTCTTTCTGCACTTTGAGTATGGATTTAGACCTCTGTTTTATTGATTTAATGAGCTTCTTTTGCCTTGAGTGTCACGTGGCGCGTGACAGCTCTATGGAAAGAAAGGTTAGAGAAAGGAAAAGAATGGGATAGAGAAAAAGAAAGGGTATGCACCATTATGAAAAGCAGGATGAGGTATTTAGAGAAAGAAAATATATATATATAAAGACTAAAGAATTAAAAAAAGGGAAAGGAAAAAGAGGCACTTGTTACAGGATTAGTACAACTAGTGGATGAGTGCGCCACAGGAACATGGGGTGAGAAAGGTGGAGATGGGGTCCAAAAGGGGGATGCCAATGTCTGTTTTAAAAAAGTATTAAAGAGTTCAAACAGAGTCATTCCATGTTTTGTCACAGAAATGCACCCATGAATTAAATAGGGTCCCAAAACTGAACTAGACGTCTAGTTCATGTTTTTTTTCCTCTCATGATCTAAAAAACCTAAACCTAATCCTAAGATACCTCACCCTTCTCAAGATCCCAATCCCATTATTTCAGTTCCTCCTTTTTGTTTTTATAAAACTCTTTTTCTTGGCTCTAAAAGTTTTTCCATCATTTCATATCCATTTAATCTCTACACTGATTCTTCTATCCCTTTTACTTTAAGATATTAAAATAACCAATACTGATGATGTTAGCCAGTTATAGATTGATTATATTAATCATTATCCAAAATTTCATAGATATCTCTTTTTTGACTTTTGTGATGACATGAAAGAAAATATTTAACTTGTTTCCAAGAAACTCCAGCCAATAATAATGAAGATATTATGAAGAGAATAATGTTAATGCAAAGTTTTGATGCTGATGTAAAAAGATTTCAAAGAGATTATTTATTTTGATTGTTCTTCTCTTCTTTTGAAATTTGATTTTTTAGTGCTGTTAAAGCATTTTGGCTTGTTGATCTTGTATCTTATCTGACTTCCCTTGATATAAACTGAAATAAACCATATTTTCCTTGTGATGATTCTACTACTGAGAGCAAGGTTTTTTTTCCTTCAGACTCCCCTTTACCAGTCTTTTTTTGGCATAGGATGAGGGATTAGGCTCTACACCTACTGAGAAGAATACTTTGATTCAATTCTGGCCATAAGGTCATCCAAGCTTCCTCCAATATAGCCTAATATGAGGGACACTACAATTCCAACTACCTAATCCTCTTTCAAAAGATTCAGCATCACAAAATTCAAATAAATTTCCAACCCTTCAAACTGCTTAAAACTGTCAGGATTTCTCATATTAATCCTGAGATTCTTAGCACCTTCATTTTCAGCCTTTGAGTGCATCTAATATCTGCATCATATTATCCAACACCTCTACACTCTTCATAGTACAGGGAAAACCATATCCACCTCAACAATCTTTTACAATCACACTATGTTTCTCCTACTTTTCTTTATCCATAATAAATTTTTGTCCACATTTTAAGACATCTTCATTTTCAAAAGTTTAGCATACACCCTTTTCATCAATGATTAAGCTTTCTTAATGAGTGATTATTCAGTTTAAGTACTGATTAACTAGTGATAAATTAGAAAGATTGAATTGAAGATCCAAACAGATTAAAATTTTAAGTTTAAAGTCTTAGAGGACCAAAAATTTAATTGATTTCCAGTTTAGGGTCTTGGTGGAAAAGCCTTTTGTAAATATTTAATTAAATCATCCAAGTAATGATTGAATAGCCAGGTTATTGTCTTGGTGGACCAAAGAATGATTAATTCCCAGCTTAAGGTCATGGAGGGCCAAAGAATTAATAAATCACCAACATCCCTACTACAATATTGAGCCTAAATTTTGCCACCAGTCCTTTTCTCCAGGTTTCAACTTTTAATCAAGTGTTCTTTCCAAACTTAATTTTCAACTTTTCAAAATGCCTCCAGATAACTTTGTTGCTACCCTACACAAATCTTGAAACTATTATTCATTCACCCATAGAGACTGTGTTTTTACCTTTAACTTTAAAAGACACACCTATAATAGAGCTTTCTCTATCTTTTTTAAAAAGAAGAGAAAATTTTCTGGCCTTAAATGTGGATCCTTCCCTATAACTTCCACCAGCTTTGCCTCCTTCTGAAAACCTTCTCCCCAACCTTCTACTCTACCTCTTGTTCCTTCCAGCAATCCTCCTCTATTTAGCCCTTCAGACTATCTCAATATTCCCATTGATTCCAACTCCATGGAACCAATCCAACCAACTTATGCTCCAGCTGTTCCATCTCTTCAATACAGGCTTGCTACTTCTCCTAGAGCTATGATCAATCCTCTATCTACTGAACCAGTCCTAAAAGTTTCTCAATCACCTTCCATTCCTTCTCCTAGTCCTTCCAGAAGCCCAACTAATAAAATACCTAGATAAAACAGCCTTAACCTTCTTCACGACTCTTCAAATCCATCCAAAAAACCAAGAGCTTTCAGTTCCTGCTCTCCACCTCCCAATAAAATGTCCACTCCATCCATTAAAAATTCCAAAACCAACAAATACCATATGCCAAAGTTTAACAACCCCTTATACTGCCTTCTCAAGGTAAAATATTTACCCAGTCAGCCCTTCAGCTTCTGTCTTGACAGTGTGGATTCTGGTAGGATCCCTTTAATAATTTTCTAATATGTTTTATTCTTGATATTTATTAATGCTGTTGTTCAGACTTGTCTGGTTCATCTTATCTATATTCAGATTATCATTTTCCAGATATATCTCCTAATTTTACATATGTTCCCCACCATGAGATCAGCAGCAAAACTTTCATAAACTTTAACAATATTTTAACACATTATAGAAGCTACCCTCCCAAAGACAGAGAAAAGGTCTATGTGAGAGAGCAAATTTTAAGGGACCAATTCAAGATAGCTAAATGGTTTCAGCACCATCAGGAGCACCAAATTGAATCAGCCAAAAAATCTTTGAAGCTTGGATCTCCTAATCTGTCAAATAGAGCTTCTTCTTCAAAAGATTGGCTTCCTTAACTTCTTCTTCTTTTACTTGATAATCTTCTGACCTGGGTAATTTTATAAATTTGAAAAAAATTTAACAGAATAAAAAAAATCTAAATATATTATTATTACTATTATTTGTTTTGTTTTATTTTATTTTATATTATTATTATTATTATTTTCTTTTTTTTCTTTTTTTAGTATTATTATTACTCTTTTTTTATTTTTATTATTCTTATTTAAAAAAAGTGATAATTTAATGATTATAAATTTAAAACACAAAAATTAAAATATAAAATGAATAATTTGTTTAAAATTAAATAAATTTTTTTAATGAAATTTACATTTGAAATGAAAATAAGAATTTAAAATAAAAGATGCCCCCCAGTCATTTGATGAGCTGTACCCCTGACATCATACCCACATCCAAGTGCACCTTGATGTCGGATACACAGAAAAAAATTTGAAAAATAAATTTAAATAATTTTTTAAGAATTTGAAAAACATAAGATAACAGAATAGAGAAATGATCATTGGGTGGGATCCCTCCAATTCATAAAAATGATTGGAAACCACCAGTGAGCATTATCCCTGAACTAATCAATTAAATATAAAATTAAATATTGAAACAACATAAAATTCAAAACATAAAAAATATTAAAAATTAAAAGAAATAACAAAATAAAATAACATATAATATTAATATTTAATCCTGTATTCAAATGAGCATATTCAGTTGACATTGAAATAACCCAGTTTATAGTCTTAGAGGCTACCTATATGACAAAAAACAAAGCCAGGATTCAACTAGAAAAAGGGAAAATATGCTAACAAATATTTTTGGGTAATTTTGTGTAGAACAGACAGCCCACCAATTACCCCCAAACTTGCCAATATTTAATTTCAAAAGTTCCCCTGTGAGCACTTCCACAAATGTACTTACACTCCAACAAAAATTTTCACCATAGAGTTTGGACATTAAATTTAAGCAATTGCTTTCCTCATAATGATGGTGAATATTTTATCCTCATTCCAGAGGAATTCTTCATAGCAATAGTTGATAGTTTATCCTCATTTTGGAGTAAGGCTTTTTAACTACTGGTGCCCCTAGGATAGAACCGCTTTACTTGATCCTCAGATACCCTCTTTTTTAAAACTACTCCATCCAACTCCTCTAAAACATATGAGCCACAAACACCTGTTCTTTGACTTTATATGGTCCATTGCACTTATCTGCAAAAATCTTCACCTACTGACTTTCCAAACTTATATTATACACAAAAACCATATCTCCAGCTTTTAAAGGTTTTCTAAGTCTATAAGCCAACCAATTATCCCAATATCTGACTGACTGAATTTTTATCTTGATCATCCTAGAACAGGCCTTTACTAAAGTTTCTTCTTTCTTTTCTAGCTGTATCATTCTTGCACGTAATAAATCTTCAGTAGTTTTGATAGTATCCCTATCCACTCCAAGATATAATTCAGCTTCCAAATAAATTTGTAAAACTTCTTTTTTACCAAAACCTAGTTTGTAAAATGAATATCCAGTTGTCCTTTTGGAATTTATTCTGTCAGCAAAAAAAACCAGTGGTAAATAGTGCCTCCACTTTTCAGAACTTGTCCTACACATTTTAACCAAAGCATCCTTAATAAATTGATGCCCTCTTTTTACCATTCCTTCAGGATCAAGATAATATGAGGTTGCTACACTAACCTTAGATCCAAATTTTGATATAGCTTCCCTAAATTCAGCCCCAAATTCAGGCCCTCCATCAACATTCATCACTTTTATCACTCCATACCTATTTACACAATCGTTCATCAAAAAATCTGCCACATTTTTGGCATTCAAATAAATAAGAGGTGCTGCATCTACCCATCCAGATAAATAATCTCTGGCATCAATAAAATATTTACAATGCCCCTCTTTAATATGAACAGCATTCAAACTAACCCTACAAAAAAGATTATTTTCACCAGTTGCGTGTCCAGGTTCTTTTGGCCTTAAATAACTTCTTTTACATTCTTCACATGACTGAACCCACTGTTTTACAGCCAACTTCATTCCAGGTCACCAAAATTTATCAGAAATTCATCTATATGACTCTCCAACTCCTCTATGCCCAAGATCTTCATGTAGTGATTGCATAACTAGCTCTTGCCCTTTTTTCTGAGTTAAAACAACCTGAGGTTTTGGATACCTCCTTTTCATCAACCTTCTACCTGATTAATGAAATCCTGACAACTTCTTTTTGATAGCCACGCAATCTTCATTATCACTATTCTATGTAATTTCCAGATTTAAAAAATATTTAACCATCTATATATAGAATCCTGTCTGTCCCCAAACCTCATCTTGAAATTCCATCAATACCACATCAAAGGGCACTTCCATATCACCAAATTCACCTGTATATGAATGAGCAAATAATCTTTAACCTTGAATTCGAATACTTATCAAATAAGATTTTGAATCTTCAACCACTGAGCTTTCAAACCTCTTTTTAACCAAATTTTCTTTCATCTCATCAACACCCCTTTTAAAATAATCTTCTTCCTCTTCCATCCTCTTTTTAACCAAATTTTAATATTCACCTAACCTTTCTTTAACCAAATTATCTAATACTCCAACACATACACTATTCTTCAATTTACTACTACCCCACACAACTACACCATCTTCATCATAATACACCACTTCATTTCCAACCACTTTTTTGCTGAATTTATCTACACCATCTTCCCCAAGCACATCATTTATTATTATCTCATCATTATTTACATTTACACAGCCAGTAATTTTAGTCTCATGGGGAAGGTAAGGAAAGTCTTCAGCACCTGTTGTTCTGGCTTTGATTACAAGTATATCTTCATTAAATTCATCTGAGTCAAAATCCTCTTCAGTGGGTGGTCTTTGTGACAATCCATCTGGCATAGTGAAAGTTTTTCCAGGCTTATTCTCATTAACCATCTCAATGGAGCTTCCAATTAAGAGAAGTCCTTGATAAAAGTTCTAACATAAAGACATACCCCTAAAAATCCTCTGACTTCAGTAGTATTTTTGGGTCTTGGCCAGGACTGAATTTTGTTTATCTTCTTTTTTGGAAAAATCCTACCCTCTCTCACCATGCAATATTTGGGGGGGGGCTTGCTAGCAAGTCCTCAACTTGAAGTCAGATGGAACTCAGACTGGACTCAGACTAAACTCAGACTTGACTCAGGCTGAACTTTACTTTGAACTCATCTTGAGCTCTTAACCAAAAATGGATGAGTCTGTGCTGGAATAATAGTGAAAGTTTAATGAATAATTTATAGAACTAATAAGAAGGGAAGATTAATAATCTGATCTATTCACAGAATCTTTTTTATAAAACTCATTTTCATTTTGAATTTCACTTGATCATTAAAAAGACTGAAAATTATACTATTTATTTCAAAAACATCACCTTTAACCTCTCTAATGATTTTTTTCTATTTTTTTTGAAAAAATAGAAAATAAGATCAGTGGTTCTTTTTATTGATAACTCCTTTTAACCAAGAATTTGAAGCTTTTATTTTTTAATTTAAACCATATTACCTGATTTTTTTTTGTATTTTTATTATTTCTGATTATGAAATATAACCAACATATTCTACTATTACATTTAAAAATAAATACAATAAACTCATAAAATACATAAGTTCAATAGTTTAAAATTTCTTTAAATGTTTCATTCTAGTTTTCAACTTTTTTCTACAATTTTCTTATTATATTATTGATTTATATCATGTATAGCTATCAGAAGCATTCTGTGAATTCTTGTGTAAAAAAGCAAAATAGAATTTCATTACCAATTATTTTACTATATTAATTTCTTAGTCTTAAAGTGCATTGTAAATCAAAAATATAAAATAAAGACATATAAACTATATGTTTAAGCTCAAAAATATCAATAAAAAATAATTATCAATAATTTTCCATATTGGTAGAATAGAGATGTAGATTGAGGGGGTGGACTCTGATGATTTCCCAAAGAACAAAGTTCACTCTCCATTTTTCACCACCTCAGTGGACAACCTCTGAATCTCTCCACACAACTTTTTCTGCCTTGTCATTTCTGTTAATTCTATTACCACTCCCCACCCTTTTATTTCCCTCCTGATACATTTGCTACACCCTTTAAGCTTCAAAATCTAAGTTCAAGCCCTCCTCACTACTCCTCTCCACTCTATTTTCACTTTTAACACAAATCCACCCCTTTTACAACCTCTCTCTCACCTCCCATTCCCCTCACTCACCCCAAAACCTCCATTAGCCCTCACCAGCCTTTCTCTCACCTTCTCAAACTATTACTCACCTCCCCAGTCTATTTTCCACATCCCCCAGCTCTCGCTTACCTCCCCTAGCCCTTTACAGCCCTTCACTCACCTCCCCCAGCTTTCCCCAGTCCTTTACTTTGGCTGGAGATGTGAGCGAGGCTCTGTAAAGACTAAGGAGGTCTGGGAGAAGTAAATGAGAGGCTTTAATCACCTCCCCCAGCCTCCCCAGTCCCTTAATTTGGATGGAGATGTGAGTGAGGTGCTGTAAAGACTAAGTAGGGCTGGGAGTAGTAGGTGAGAGGCTTTTATCACCTCTCCTAGCCCTTTAAAGACCCTTGCTCACCTTTTCCAGCCTTCCTGAAGTGGATTAGGGGCATTTATAACCTCTCCCAGCCCTGTAAATCCACTTTCTCACTTTCCCCACCTTCCCAAGTCCCTCAATTTTTTTGGGTGAGGTGAGCAATGAGATGGGAGAGGTGAAAAAAGTGCTGGGGAGGCATGCAAGGGCTTGGGAAGTAGCTAACTTTTGATAAACTTTAGAATAATTAATATGTATAAATTAGAAATAACAAGGAATAAAATCTTGAGGAATTATAAACCATTCCAAGTGGCAAATAATGTAACTAAATACATATTTCAGAATTTGAGTTGCTTGTGTTTACCAAAAAAATGTGGCCAAGTGTTGAGAAAGGAAGATATTTGTAGGGAAGAAACATGAAAAAAGAAAAAAATACAAAGTAAAATAAAACTAAATTATGACAGTGGGCTGGGAAATGTGAGTGAGGTTCTGGGGGAGGTGTGAGAAATAAAGCAAAGAGAAGAGAGAGGGGTGGAAGGAGAGGAGAGTTGTTTTCACACTGTGAAGGGAAGGGATAGGGTAGAAAGGGTAAGTATATGGAAAGGTTAGAAACAAGATAAGGGGGGTAGGATAGGAAGTCAGATTGAAGATAAGGGAGAATTAGGGGAGGGAGGTATCAGATGGAAGTCCCACTTGGAATTCTACCAGGAATTATTTCAGGAAGCAAAAAAGCACTAGATGTCTAGTGCACACTTTTTTCCTGCTGTGAATATTTTTTGAACTATTAATCAACTGTGGTTAAATGAAGTTTCAAGTCAGTTTCAAGGTGTTTTTAAAGTAAATTCAATATTTCTTCATGATATTTTCATCACCACCTCAATGTGTTCTGAAAAAGATTTGAATTAGGGTTCAAGTTTGCAGACTTGCTAGAAATTATTCCCCCCATATTGTGTAGTGTCTACATACCACATGACCAAGAATCTCCAAAGCTGGAAGACAACAAGAAAACTTTGAACCTGAAATAGTTAAACCAGCCTCTTCAATCCTAAATAATATCCTCTTCAATAAAACAGCATATTCCCTGATGAATTTTTGTATCCCTGGATTCTCCTCCATCACTTCATTTTCATAATCTGTTGAAGCACCTTTAATCCCACTATCATAAATAAATATACCAGCATATTGTGGAATTTCATCTTGAAGAATCCAAGCCATATGATCCTGATAAACAGAAACAAAATTTGTTGCACCTTGAGGTAATCTTGTTAATTGTAACCATCCAATTGGAGTATCAAAAGTAGTGAGAGGCCTAGAAGCAGGATTTAATTCTCTCTCATAATATCCCCCCATAATATCACCTAATCCTAACACACTCTCCCAGAAAACACTTCCACAAATGCTTCTTCAATAGGTGGTAAACAAGCATCTTTTATTTTAACCCTATTAAATTCCCTTAGATCATGACTTACCCTGAGCTTTCCATTAGGTTTCTTAATAGAGAATATTTGACTTGAATAACTTGATGAAGACTTTTCATATAGCCAATTTCAAATTTTCTCTCTAATGACTTCTATATAATCATCTTTTAAAGCTGAAGGAAATGGAATTGGCTTTTTCTGCCATGGTTCATGGCATAACATATGAATCTTGTTGGGCTCCCCATAAGAATGTTTAAAAAAACCTCTCTCCTCCTCTACAAAAGTGATGGCCTTCTCCCTTTTTACCATCACATACAACAACAAATTATTTTCTTCATCTGACAACCAATCTTCAGGTCCTAAATTTACAACACCTAATCTCTCAAAAGTAATTCTTGATATTTCAGAAAATTCAGGCAGATTCTTGACTAAAGGACTGTCATAAGCATCTCTTAAAAAATTTGGCATCTTCAAAGGTGGGTTTAATTAAGCTGGTAGTGGCTCATTAATTGGTCTGAACTTATTAGCTACCTTTTTTTATTTTTCTGCATTGACATCCACTTTGACTTGAGGAATAAGATCTCTTCTTGATCCACCATCACATAAATTTTTACCAGAACCCTCTTCATCATAAAAATCAGAAACAAAATAATTTGAAACAATTTTTTTTTATTTTTAAGATTTTTATCACCTTTACTTTCAGCTAATTTTGCATCCATATTTCCATCACCCTATCCATAATTTTACATGATAAAATCCCCAGTAAATAAAGTTGGCAGTTTAACCTCTTGCTGGAGGACAGAAATATAATTTTAACAAATATTATTTTTTTTTATGAATTAATTATACTAAGATTTTTTTGTTAATTTTGATGAGTTAATAGCAGTTTATACTCTTTCTAAAAGCCAGAAAATATACCCCCAGAATAAATATCACTACTGTCCACCATATTAACCAAATTTCCATCCAGAATTTTATCCAACACTATACATCCCCTCTTTCCTTTTGGACCATTTTTAAAATTTATAGAAAAATTTGATAAAGATAACAAACATATAAAAAAATCCAACACATAATTTCACATCAATGAAATATCAACAGAAAATAATTGAGAATCCACTTGAATTATCTCCAAGTGAGCTGACCTATTTCAATCTGGGATCTCTTTTTGAGGATTGATTACAAAATTTTAGAAATCAGCCCTAACTACCCCTAAAAATAGGGATCTAAATTACCAATATCTTTAATTAATTCACCAGAAGCTGACCTTTTAATTTGTCTCTTCTTGGTGCATACACAACACTGACACATAGAAGTTACCCCAGGCCTAGTCTCTCAACCTTTATCTCCAGCTGGTTCCGATGGCATATGTAACCTTCTCATATCATCCCCAGTATTTTCCAAACTTATTCCCATTCTAGATTGATATTTAATCTTGGCTTCAAAATACATCAAAAAAGGAGAACCAAGAACTGTTTTTACAGCCCCTCTGACCACATAAAAATAAAAATTTCAAACAGATCCACAAACACCTAGCTTTACATGCTCTGATGTATACATCAGCTCAGTAGAATGCCCTCAAATACCTCTAAGTTTTCCGCCAGTAACAGTCTTTATTGAGAGACTGATACTTGTAGCCTTCTCTTAAGAAATTAGATTGATTTGAGACCCAGAATCCACCAGGGCCTTTACCTCTTTACCTTTAAGAGTAACCATTAGATATCCCAGAGGAGCAGAAAAATGAGTTTCCACCTCCTCACCAAACTTCTCCACATTTTCATAAATATATTCCACATCTCCAGCTTCTACCTGTCTCCTTTTCAGATTCTTTTTCTGCTTCTCTGCAAGGGAAGGACTGATTTTAAATAATTTGCCTAAAGATAGAGGAATCTGAAGTTGATTCACTCTATTCAAAACAGTATCCATTTCATTTTCTTGACCAACCAATACTGGCCTTTCATACTGAACTTTTAATTTAACCACCTTGACGCTGGGCACCTCTTGGGGACCCACATTACCATCTTCACCAGCCATTTCAACATCTTCAGAATTCATCAATCCAACCTTTTCTCCAACAACTTTAACAAATCCAGATCCATAACTTGTCCTCCTCACTCCCTTAATTGGAGTGGGACCAATAAAACTTGCCTGGGGCAAGATGCCAAAGAAACATCCTCCTCAGAATCAGAATCTTCATCCACAGGTATAGGGTCACCATTTAAATCCATTGTAACAAAAATAGGAGGCCCCATATCAGCCATCCCCTTCTGACTCCTATTGATTTCATCTTTTGAAAAAATTTCCTTCTCCATCTTTTTTAGCTTAGCCCTTAATTGGCTTTAAATGCTACTCTTTGCTATAGTAGCAGCTTCCCTTCTAGCAGAATCCACATCATATTCCATTTTCATACAGTTTCCATCCACTCTAGCAACCAAACATAACTCCAAGCCACCAAAAGAAGTAGAAAATGGGGCCTTACTGACCTCATTCTCTTTTCCCTTACCAATTTTTCCACTATCATTACCACAATTATTTTTTCCTTTTGCAAAATTTTCTTCATTATCTCCAGGTAACTCCTCTAACTTGGCCCTTTTTTCAACCATTATATTACTCCTAACCAAATCTGAGGAAGCCGTACTTTCACTGTGCTTGATGAAAGATCCATCAGGATACTTGTAAACCTTTCCATAAAATTTGACTCTACAAGCATTCAATTCCCTATCCAAACAAAAAGAATCACTAGCTCTGTGCCTTCCTATTACAATAAGAGCACACCCTGGGTTCACCATATCCACCTCTAAAACCATTTCCAACATTACCATTACCATTGCTATTATAAGCACAATTCCTCCTCTCATAACCCCTAGATTGGTAAGAAGAAAAAGAAGAGGACACAACAGGGGCCTTTTTGAACTTCCGTGTCTCTTGAAAAAAAAAATTGAGCTGCTTTTTTAAGTCAGCCAACTGATCCACCATCTGATTATCCCCCTTACCCTCAACTTTAGCAACTGGCTGTCCCATATGAGCCTTCTTTGACTCTTGAGCTTTCACCATAATATCATTATTTTTAGCCAATAATTCACTAATCTTTCTAAAATATTGAGTACAAGATTCTTGATAGTGATCCAAATCTATAAGTTTGAGGTAGGACTCTACATTCTCCTTGATAATCACCAGATCAGGTAGTTTTTGTTCCCCCTCGGCAGCGGTATTCATCTGGAGTTTCCTAGAAAACTCTTTTAGCACATCCATTCAAACACTTCTACTAAACGCAGAACAAAATATATCCTTAGCCTGATTTTCATGATTAATATCATTTACCAAAACCAGATATTCCACCACTTCATTAAAATTCCCAAGGAGTTTCTTGTAGTCCACCAAAGAAGCAACACCACCTTTTTCCTGCCAGAAACTAACAATCTTGTTCAGGTCCACCATAGAGTACCTAAAACCCCACCTGTCTACCATCTCTTTGGACAACATAATACAATCCCACTTTATATAACCATACAAGGAAATGACCTCGTTCTACACTTCTCTGTCCATGATAAAGAATCTTACTTGCTTCACCATGTGCACATGTAAAGTTCCATCTACATCAGCAGCAGAAGTTTCATACCTGCTTAAGATCCATTTAACTTCCTCCCCATTAAACTTTGGCCCATCCCAAGTTTGAATCTCAACTGATTCCATAACAGGAACACCAGATCCATAAGCAGAAGACATCCCAAAAATAAAAGATTAAACCCTTAAAAAGCATTTCAATAAGTAAGCCTCTTGCAGGTTAATATAGTCCAAGTATCAGGTAAGTTCTTTATAAGCCATAAAAGCCAAAACTTATGTTGGGAACCACCAATGTATAAAGACTCTTACAGTTGCCTTGCTGTAAGCAGAATCCAAGGGAGTTGGATGAACCTGAGCCAACCCTGTCCCTTTAAGTAAAATAGAGAGTTCACAATTAACTAAGCTCAAATGTATAATTGATAATAAAATGACTTGTTGACCAGTTTTTTTTAACAGTTTTGAGATGTATAATCCATGTTCTTTAAGTTTGAATAAAGAAATACAACAATAAAGTTGTACTGAGAAAAGTTATTTAAGTGATTGAATTAATATGTTTTTATCAAATTTTTATTTTTGTGAAAAGATTTTAAATTTGACTCCCTGTATTTGAGACCTTTCTAATGATACCCTATATTTATAAATTTATGAGTTTTTGTGTAAAATATATGAAGTGTTATATTATAATGTTATAATTATAAGAGTATTACAAATTATGAAATATTATTTTAAAATGGTGGTGGTTATTCATTAGGGGTTATCAAAGTTAGAAATTTGTAATTATTTGAAATTTATTTCACAAAACAAAAATAAAGCCATATACTTGAAATTATTTCTCAGTAAAAAGGTGTTTTTTGGGCACAATATGGCATATTTTTAAAAAAAATCATGGTTGCTTTGGTGAAAAAATAAGGTATTTTTAAATGAAATATTTCTAACTTTGATACCCCCTATTATTATGTTCTATTATATTTTTATTGTATTTATAGCTCCTTAGTCTAATTTCTAGTTTTCATCCTTTATATTCATAGCCCAGTCACGTGCTCCATTTTTCCCTTCTGGAGTCCATCTGAAGTTCATCTGGGCTTTTCTAGAGTTTGTACAGACTTCTGGACTCAATTAGAACCTTAAAACCATAATAAAAAATCTACAAAAATTACAGATGATAGGATTCAATCTAAAGAGAGTCTTATACAGTGTTGATAGCTTTCACAACCCTATTAATTGAGCTAAAAATTGTCAAAGTTAAGTAAAATATCAAAAATCCTAAATAATGAAAAATACTTAATAAAATAATTAAAAATATAAGAAAAATATTAAAAATTCCACAAAATTTTTCAAAGGTTCTTGAGACTCTTGAATTTTATTTCCAAGGATTTTTAAGCTTATAGCTTAATTTATTTACTTTTAAATAAATATTTTATCTTGACACAACTATTAGACCAATTTTTGCCATAAAACCAACCATTTTCTTTATAATAAAATTATTTAAACAAAATAGCCCTTCCAATTTCCATAATAAGCAACCCAAAATTTATTTAAAGCATCTTTAAGCTCCATCTTAAAATATAGACTTCCACACTGGGTATGGGCCCCACTTGATGAGGCATAGCTGCACCACTGATGAATGCCACTCCCACCATCCATTCACTGATGCATAAACTTGTTATTGATTTGGATAGCCAATTCCATGAGTGCTTGGAGAGAGGTTGGATGAGGGTGGCTGATAAGGTTGTTTCTGATTTTTGGTGAGAGCCTATTCCTGAAATGAAACATGAGTGTTCCTTCCCCCAATGTTGTGATGTAAATAGTGTGGCCCCATATTTCTGACACATATTCAGCCACTGAATGTTTTTGGTGTAATTGGTTTTAATGTGTGTTCCAATGTTGTGGCCACATCAGGATCACCAAAAGCTAGCTCAAATGCCGCCATGAACTGGAAAAAAGTTTTTTCCACATTGGCACCTTCAAGGAGGTTTTTTGTATATGGCCTTGCCCAGTGTACCACCTTGTCTGTGAGGTAAGATATTGCAAACCCAATTTTTGATTACTCATTTGGGAACTGATGATCATTGAGCAGGACATAGAGGTTTACCTGTGATACATACTGATCTACACAGGGGCCTTGCATTCCATAAATATTTCTGGGACTTCAATCTTTGGGCCTTTTATGGGTGGCACTAGTGTGGTGGAAAGTGTCTGTGCTTCAGGCTTTGGCAGCATCCAACTCTGCCTCTGTGGGGCAGCAATATGAGGGTTTCTCCTCTGCTAGACATTCCATAAGTCTGGCATTCTGTTCATGCAAGTATTCCATCTGCTCTTGCATTGCATTGTAGAGCACTGCATCAGATTGACCTGGGGGGCTCATGATTCTTTTGTAGTGCACTGGTTATAGATCAGACAAAATGTTAAGACCTAAGAGGGTGGACTACTACTAGTACTAACACTAGCCTAAGACGGGACTGACTATGCTGATACAGCAGTGAAACTAACTAAGACTGACTATGTCGGGGCTACCAACAGTGAGGGTTACAACTGTGAGAGACTAAGAAGTAACTGGATTACTATATAAGTTGTCTGATGAGGAGCACCCCACAGCACTTGTCCCATAAAACCTCCTTATGCAATATCCCTTGCTTCTGCCTATTACAATGCATAGCACCCAAAGACGCTCCCCCTCCTCATCTCTCAACCCGAATCCTAACAAAAACTTAAGTTGACAGCTAGCCAGCTTCAAAGCTGCATTCATCAATCCATATAACTCACTTCCAATCTTCAACTGACCAGTGGAAATTTCGGAGAGAAAATTGAAATCATCTCTCTTCACAGGAGAGATTGAGGTGAGGTTTTTTGACTGTAACATGTTTATGAAAACCAAGGTCATGAGCATGGCAGCAAACAGTTTGGCATGAAAATTTGCAGGTAAGACTCTCAGTAATCATGTTCAATGTCTTCTTACAATTTCTAGTGAAGCTTTTCCTCATTTGTCGCATGTCTATTGGGGTGGTCTTGACAGGGCAGCCAGGTTTTGACAATTTTTCAAGTCTTCCCTCACTGCAGTATGTGGCAATAATTTGGTGCACTGTGGTTCATGTGACCTTAAAACGGGATGATATTTGGGTTTCTGAGGAACCTGAGGCTTCCATGCCTGCAATAAGGCTACGATCACCAGTCTTTAGTGGCTTCTTCATGGAGTGGCATGCCATGATAGGCATCTAAAAGTGAAAAATATTGGGTTATTTTTTAAGCAAAATAATAATGAAAAAAATGATGAATGATAAAAGAAAAACTTGCCAAATGATAGAGTGAGACATAAAGAACCAAGGAACAAAGTTTGAAGGTGGTATCAGATAAAGATGAAAAATGAGAAAAATGATGTTTAGGCATAAAATGTGGGCAGAACATCTGTTCCCCCACTGTATGTACATGCTCTAGTTAGGGTTGTAGAACTGCGGCATAGGTGAGTAGGTCACAACAGAAATGTGAGTTTTCATTCATGAGTTGAATGTTTGATAGCCATTACAGTGTAGCGGGTGCGGTTCAAAACGACACCTCTCCTTCTCCTTTGCCCAGCTCATTCTGATGCTCGTTTGAATTTGATTGAGGAGGCAAAACGTCACAAAATCCCTCTCCACACCTCAGCTCCACTCTCCCCTTCCCCTATCATCTTCCAGGTTGCGAAATTTTAAGTCTCATCTAAAAGATTCATTAACAATTTGCCTCTAACGAGCTAATGCCTTTCATACACTTTGCTTCTGTTATGGCACGCTTTTCTACTTTACAAATTGCCTCTCCCAATGTATTTACATCTAATTGCCTGTGCCTTCATGCCCCTTGCTGGGTGAGATTGTATGAAATTAAAAATAAAAAATAAAAAATAAAATAAAATAAAAAAGCGACACATGAAACATTGATGAAGGAAACATTAAGCTATTACAGTCATATACACAGTTATAAAGTACTAATGACAGTCCACAGAAATGAAATATTGCTTTGTTGCAGTCTTTTGAGAGTGATGGCTGAAACAAGTTTTTGATACATCGGAATTAACTCTGCGAGATTCAGTCACTTTTAAATGTTGATACAGAATTGACAGTTATTTCCCCTTGAGAAGGATCTGAATTTCAAAATTTTACTTGGTTCATTTAGCATTTCAGATCATTTTATTTCATAATATAATGGTGATTAAACAGAAGCTTATTTCATTCACTTTTATATCCTTTTTGGCGAACTTGCCATCATTTTCTGCAACATGGAAAGAAATTTGTATAAATTTTCTCAGTGAGGAGGAAATATTATCAAGATATAATGACGATGCATGCAATTCTACATCTTGCTCACAAACATATTTTAACAATCAATCGCTCACTCCGGATTCGAATGATAGCCCAATTCAAGAGACGGATGCTACTCCTATCGATTCATCACAAAATCCCTATCTACACACTAATAAAAACAAAATAGAATTCCAAATGGATAATGACACTCAGAAGACTGAGCTAAAAAATTTAGATATTAAAGATAAATTGAACACAACAGAAGGCACAGTTAGAAAGGTAAATGTAACTTCTACAACGATATTTTTCTTTTGAGGAGAGACAAAACATTAATTCAAAACAAAATACTAACAATATCCATAATTTCCTATGTTAAGAAAGCTAGAACTGAAAAAGTAACAAGTAAGATAGTTAATTGTTGAGAAGATCAATTTATCGGGTTGGACAGCGCACTAATTTTAATTGCAATTTGTTGATGAAAGGGGGAAAGAAAAGAAGACGTATGTGACTTGAAGTATTATTCTAGAAAGTTATAAGTCCCATTTTGTCGAAGTTGATCAGAAAAATTTTAAAGAACGATTAAAGCCCGTTTCCGATGCCGAATCCAGCCGGGAAAAAACGTTAGAGGAGATGATTGAGAGTGGTAAATTTTCCCTCTCAATAATAAAATTTTGAGTGTATCTCAAATTTAAAAGATCATAATTGGCATTTTAGTTTACATTGAAGTGGTGAACTCCGAACCGGATGACAAAGTGAGCGATGACGAGCACGACAAAAGGCAAAAGTGGGCTGAAGAGGCGAGAAGGACAACTCTCCAATATTGGTTAAGTAATTTGTACGTCTTGTACCTTAAAATTTAGCCTTTTTTTTGTTAGTATATACATAATATTCTAATTCATACTTATTATTATAATCTTTTTTGCATTACTTGTCCCGAAGTGGACTGATACTAACTGTATGTAGAAGAGAGAGAAGTGTATTGTGCTAGCGTGAGAAGTTGTAGTTATGGTATATATAGCTATCAAGTGTTCATCTATTACCATATCTTTTGTCTTCTTTTGCTCATCATCTCATCTCATCTCTCTACACGTACTCACTTGAATATACAGGTGTGTACCATTACTATCATAAGTTGATTTTTACATTTAATTGTTATTGTTATAGGTTAGCGCATTACTATCAGCGATTTCAGCTTCATCCACAGTGTTACTAGAGGAGAAGACTTACGCTAGATTAAAGGTGTGCTCTAACTGTAGTTTCCTATTGTTACTATTATATTCATACTCCACTATGTTTGTAGGTTAGCACAACACTGTTCTCTTGTGATCCATATTATTTACGAGTAGATCTCATATCATACAGGTGTGCTTATCTTTGCAATTAAATATCTTTTGTCTTCTTTTGCTCATCATCTCATCTCATCTCTCTACACGTACTCACTTGAATATACAGGTTAGCGCATTACTATCAGCGATTTCAGCTTCATCCACAGTGTTACTAGAGGAGAAGACTTACGCTAGATTAAAGGTTAGCACAACACTGTTCTCTTGTGATCCATATTATTTACGAGTAGATCTCATATCATACAGGTTAGCGCATTACTATCAGCGATTTCAGCTTCATCCACAGTGTTACTAGAGGAGAAGACTTACGCTAGATTAAAGGTTAGCGCATTACTATCAGCGATTTCAGCTTCATCCACAGTGTTACTAGAGGAGAAGACTTACGCTAGATTAAAGGCTTTTATTATTCTTTCACATTATCAGTACCAGCTCACGTACTTAAGCACAAACAACAACTAGTAACACTAGTAACATGGACAACAATAGCATCCGTGAATTAATCTCTGCACTTGAAAACAAAAATGACACAAAACTCGGAAGTGACAATTACTTTACCTGGGCTGCTCACATGGAAGGTCTTCTCTTCGAAAATGAACTGTGGGAAGTAACCGAAAACGAGTTTATAATAACAACTACTGAAAAAGAAGATGGGACAACAATCACGTCTCCAAGTGCAAATGAGATCAAGAAGCGCCTTAAGACAAACATGAAAGCGTATTCAATGATTCTTCGACATCTTGACCATGAAAACACGATGCTAATTTGCGACAGTCCAGAGCTAAAAGGAGATCCATACAAAACATGGATGAAACTGAAAGAGAAACATGCTGAAGTAAATCAATTCACTAAAGCCGCTGCCTACAAATCATTAAATGATCTGACTTACACTACGGATCTCAAAACCTTTATTAACGATATCCGAAAAGTCCTACGAAATTTGAGAAATGCTAAAATCAGCTATGAAGGCGACACTGTAGCTACTCAAATAATTATGAAATTACCTGATCAATATCAAACCACAGCTCAAAATATCCTGGCTTCTGGAAAGGTAACCATGATGAATGTCCTGGCAGTACTCGAACAGACTAGCAAATTTCACAATCTTCAGGACAACCAATCGAACGAATCTAAGACTAGCAAAGCCCTTATTGCCGACTCAAGTAAAACTGAAACGTCGAAGTCCAGAGAAAGAAAACCGCGAAAGAAATGCACGTACTGTAATAAAACAGGACATCTTGAAAGCGAATGCTGGGAGAAGGTTGGAAAACCAAGCTGGGTCGAACAACGCGATCAATGGAAGAAAGAGATGGCTGAGAAGAATAAAAAAACTAATGAGTCAGCTATGATGGCGTACAATCAGTATGTTCTTATCTCTTCTATCGACAACAACACCAACCTGAAACCAATCCTTGATTCAGGAGCCACGTCAACGATGATTAGAAACCGAAAGTACTTCTGGACATATCAGAGTACTAAGTTCGATATTGTGACTGGAAATGAAAACACAGAATGTGTTGGAAAGGGAACTGTTAAATTGGTTGAAGGGAAAAATGTTGTGACTCTTAATGCACTACATGTACCTAAATTACCGTATGATCTTGTGGCAACTATTGAGTTTTGGAGAAAAAATTATCAAGTTGAATTTGCTAAGAATCCCGAAAGATGCATCATCAGTAATAAAAATCTTAAATTCAATGCAGATATCGAGAACAATCTTTGCAAAATGCGTGGAAACTTCAAACCAGCTGAGTCCGCACTGATTTGCTCTGTAAAAATGTGGCATGATAGACTGGGACATCCAAACTCGAAGTATACAAAGTCAACTGTTGGTGAGACGTTGGACGACAGTCAGTTCTTCTGTGAAATCTGCGAAATGACAAAAGCGAAGAAACTACCATTTCAAGGACATTTTCCAACACCAAAGAAACCTCTGGAAGTGATCCACACCGATCTTAGTGGCAGAATCAATCCACCAACCAACAGTGGCTATGAGTACTATATGAAGATCACAGATGGATTAACTTCAACTCGTGCAGTATACCTGTTAAAAAACAAAGATGAGGCACTATCTAAATTAACGGAATTTAAGACAAAATATGAAAATATCTGTGAATCAAAAATTAAGACTATTGTAACAGATGGAGGAGGAGAATACTGCTCGAATAAATTTGAAACATACCTTAAAGACAATGGTATTTTCCATCAAATCACTGCGCCTTATACACCTGAGCAGAACCCAATCAGCGAGCGAGGAAATCGAATCACCACCGAGAAAGCTCGAGCGATGCTGTTCCAATCAGGGCTACCACTTAGCTATTGGGGAGAAGCAGTAATAACAGCAGTATATTTGGAAAATCTGATAGTTAGTAAGGCTGCAAATATGATATCACCATATGAAGCACTTACCGGCAGAAAACCAAAAATAACACATCTACACCCGTTTGGATGCCTAGCTATTGCCAATATTCCAAAACAACAGAGGAAAAATAAGTTTGCTCCGACAGGCACCAGATGTGTTCTACTTGGGTATTCTGAAGGAAACAACAACTATAAGTTGATGGAAATTCAAACAAAAAGAATAATCTTCACTCACAACGCCACATTCAATGAGTCAGTGTTTCCTATGAAAGATTGCAACAGCCCAAAAGAAATGTTCAATATCGTCACCATAAGTCACACAACAGAGACACCAACAAATCAAAATGTTGAAGATGATGAGGAATTTCATGATGCAGTAGAGGAACAAATAGAAGAACAGTCAGCAGATACTGAAAATCCAGTAACCAGACGACTAATCTTACGCCTTGGTCCACCGCCACCTGAAAATCAATCAGATCAGTATTCTGGACCCACCCTGAGATCTCATACCAGGAAGGTGATAAATGAACTTGAAGGTACCCACAATGCTTTAATAAACTTTGTCGAACAACAAAACACAGATCCTGACAATTACAGAAAGGCAATCAGTGGGTCTCAAAGGTCACACTGGATAAGTGCAATTAAAGAAGAACTTGACTCACTTCATGAAAATCACGTGTGGTGTATCGTCCCTGCTAATCATCAAAAAACAATACCTACCCGTTGGATCTTCAAAACAAAGTATGATGAAAATGGAGTCCTTAACAAATTTAAAGCAAGACTGGTTATCAAAGGCTATCTACAAAGACATGGAATAGACTTCAACGAAACGTTTGCACCTACCGGGAGACTGGCAACCCTTCGAACGATCTTTGCGCTTGCTGCTATTGAAGGATTACCGATGCATCAACTTGATATAAAGACTGCATTCCTAAACAGTAATCTTGACGAAGACATCTTTATTCAACCTCCAGAAGGTTTTACTGAGTGGTTGGATAGATCAAACTTGAACTGTAAAAAGGAGATAGAGCAATTAAATGGTGGTAGCAGAGTTTTAAAATTAAAAAAAGCACTCTACGGTTTAAAGCAGGCACCTAGAGCCTGGTATCAGGAGGTATCTAAGTGGTTCCATAAACATAAGTTTAAAACCAGCAATAGCGATCCCTGTTTATTTATTAGAAAAGATTCAAATGATGACTATTTATATGTGTTTATTTGGGTGGATGACATGGCTATCATTGGACACGGGGCTCATCAATTTCATGCTGAATTATCGAAGGATTTCAAGGTACATGACTTCACAAAAGCAACTTATCTACTGGGTATACAAATTACTCGACTAAATAGTACTTCTGTTCAACTACACCAAAGTCAGTACATAGCAGATCTATTAGAAACCTTCGGTATGACAGACTGCAAAATTAATCCTACTCCAATGCAATCAAATATCCAGCTGTTACCCTCTGATGATGACCAATACGCTCAGTTTCTGAAAACAGGAAATGACTATCGAAGTATCATTGGAAGTATTGGCTATCTAGCACAATGTACTCGACCGGATATCACCCATGCTGTCAACTATTTATCTCAGTTCCTCATAAAACCAAATCAGTCTCACTGGCAAGCGGCACTCCGAATTCTAAGATATCTCAAGGGTACAGCCAATGTTGGCCTACTGTACTCACGAGACTTCAAAACATTAATACCCACGAAAATCAATATTAGCAATCAAGCACCTACAGGTTTCAGTGATGCGGATTGGGCTGGATGTAATCTAACACGTAGATCAACTAATGGGTATGCCTTTCTGCTCGGTGGAGGTGCTATTTCTTGGAAGAGCAAAAAGCAAAACACTGTTTCCACATCAGCCACTGAATCTGAGTATAAGGGATATCTTGATGCAGGATTAGAAGGAGTATGGTTGCGAAAACTGCTAAGTGAACTAGGGTATGAAAACAATCAAGGAACGTTACTTTATGGAGATAATCAAGGAGCAATAGCATTGTCAAAGAATCCCGTAGCTCACAAACGAACAAAACATATTGAAGTACATTTCAACTGGGTCAGGGAAAAAGTACTTGATGGCGAATTAAATCTCAAATACTGCTCTACGCACGACATGGTTGCAGACATCATGACAAAAGCACTGGATCGTACAAAATTTGAAAAATTTAGAACAGATCTAGGCCTGAATGAATGTCGACGCACTATTGGTTCAAGTAATGAGGTGGAGTGTTAGTATATACATAATATTCTAATTCATACTTATTATTATAATCTTTTTTGCATTACTTGTCCCGAAGTGGACTGATACTAACTGTATGTAGAAGAGAGAGAAGTGTATTGTGCTAGCGTGAGAAGTTGTAGTTATGGTATATATAGCTATCAAGTGTTCATCTATTACCATATCTTTTGTCTTCTTTTGCTCATCATCTCATCTCATCTCTCTACACGTACTCACTTGAATATACAGGTGTGTACCATTACTATCATAAGTTGATTTTTACATTTAATTGTTATTGTTATAGGTTAGCGCATTACTATCAGCGATTTCAGCTTCATCCACAGTGTTACTAGAGGAGAAGACTTACGCTAGATTAAAGGTGTGCTCTAACTGTAGTTTCCTATTGTTACTATTATATTCATACTCCACTATGTTTGTAGGTTAGCACAACACTGTTCTCTTGTGATCCATATTATTTACGAGTAGATCTTGATAAGAATCAATAGAGTAAGTAAGTGAAGTAAGGACAGCAGATGGACAAAGAAAGGATGTGGACGAGGGAGGAGAGAAATGGACGAGCAAGGACAGGACAGGACAGAGAAAGGAAACAAAAGTTGTTACCTGATAAGAATCAATAGAGTAAGTAAGTGAAGTAAGGACAGCAGATGGACAAAGAAAGGATGTGGACGAGGGAGGAGAGAAATGGACGAGCAAGGACAGGACAGGACAGAGAAAGGAAACAAAAGCTAAAGAAACGGGTGAGCAAAAATATTAATAATGAGAAGAGAAAAGATTGGATGCATTGCAGTCGTAGAGCACATACTTGTTACCTGATAAGAATCAATAGAGTAAGTAAGTGAAGTAAGGACAGCAGATGGACAAAGAAAGGATGTGGACGAGGGAGGAGAGAAATGGACGAGCAAGGACAGGACAGGACAGAGAAAGGAAACAAAAGCTAAAGAAACGGGTGAGCAAAAATATTAATAATGAGAAGAGAAAAGATTGGATGCCGACTCAGTAGTGAGGAGGCATCCTTAAAAGTATTCAAGTTAGGGTATGCATATAAATAGTGATATAGGAGATTATCTAGTGTTAGGGTATCTAAATACATAGGTAGTCGTCTAAATCATATGCTAGGTGATGAAAAGTATAACATGCTTATAGAATATTAACACCCACCCGTGCTCAAGACGGCAATGGTTTTAAATTTAAATTAAGTAAGAACTCATGATGTTTGACTCTTGGTAAGGGTTTGGTAAGTATATCAGCTATCATAGAATTTGTGGAAACATAATTAATTTTTAGTTGTTGAGTATTCACTAGTTCTCGTAACCAGCAAACTTTGGTGTTGATGTGACGAGTACGATGTTGGTATAAAGGATTTATTGCTCGATTGATTGCCCCTTGGTTGTCTCCGTTAAGTAGTACTGATTTGAGAGGGATTGAGAAATCATTAAACAATTCTTTAGTCCACAACAAGTCCTGACCACACTCAGTCATAGCGTAATATTCTGATTCAGAGGTCGATAAAGAAACAGATTGTTGTTTGCATGAGCGCCAACTGATTAGGCCTAGATGAAAAACTAAGGAACCAGATGTTGATTTTGAATCTGTTGATTTATTATAATCGGAATCGGCAAAGCCAGTCAGTGAGCCCAACTCGGAATTGGAGACATTACCTAATGTAAGACTGTAATCTTTCGTTAATTGAAGATAGCGTAGCACATGGAAGAAGGCTATTATTTGCTCATCAGTAGGTTGGTTGAGATATTGCGCTAGTGAACTTGCAGCATAAGCTAGGTCTGGCCTAGTACAGAGGACAAGATAATTCAATAGACCAATGGCTCTTCGATAGTTGAAGATATTAGTTAGCTTCGTATTGTTGTTTTTTGTGAATTGTGAATTGGGGACAAGAGGGGTAGTGACTGTTCGACATTCTGTATGATTGAATTCATTAAGAAGTTTTTGAACGTAAAGTTGTTGTGAAAGAGTGATTGTTTTCTCTGGTCGATTTCGAATGACTTTCATTCCCAAAATCCAATTAAGTTCCCCTTGATCACCAATATCAAAGGCTTGAGTAATCTTTTCCTTGAAATTATCAATTGAAGGACCTCCAATGATAAGGTCGTCAACATGAATGAAGACGTAACAGGGATGTTCATGGTCTTTATGAAGAAATAAACAAGGATCAGCAACACTGGCCTTAAAGTTTATGCTTTCAAAGAAGCTAGTGAGTTTGTTATACCAACATCGTGGACTTTGCTTTAAACCATACAAGGACTTTTTAAGGTGAAGGCATTGCTGATCATCTTTAGGTGTATAACCTTGGGGATAACGAAGATAAATGTCCTCATCAAGATTTCCATGTAGAAAAGCCGATTTGACATCCATCTGACATATCTCCCAATCCTTATAGGCTGCAAGTCCAAGTAGAAAACGGAGAGTGGCCAGTCTACCAGTGGGAGCATAGGTTTCATTGTATTCAATTCCTTCTATTTGGGAGAAACCTTGAGCACATAGTCGAGCTTTGTATTTGATGATATTCCCTTCTGAGTCAGTTTTCTTTTTAAATGTCCAAGTGGTCCCGATTAAATGATTATTACTTGGACAAGCTGATTCCTCCCAAACGTTATGGTGACTGATACTTTTTAGTTCAGCATCAATTGCCTTCATCCATTCATCACTCTCCGGGGAATTCACTGCTTCGTAATAGTTTCGAGGTGTATCAAATGGAGTAACAATCATACAAGCAACATTAGCTCTTCGTTTGGTGGTTAGAATATTGGAAGGGTCAATTTGTGATGATATTTCCTTAGGCGGTTTAGTGTTTAGGGGAACATAATCGTAGTGTTTGAGTTTTGGACCAACTGACGTGTCGTTGTCACCATCATAGTTAGCTTGTCCAGGAACTTCAGGAAGTGGCGATATTGGAGTTTCATCAGAGGAACTAACGTTATTATCATTTGAGTCAATGAAACTGTACTCGTTGGTGATGACTATGTTGGGAAATTGCAATGAGTCAATGGTTTTCCCTTTAGAAATTTGTCCGGACAGATTAAACGTATTTAAGAATTTGACATCGTGGGTAGTAATAATTGAATCGGTGGAAGGAGAGTATATGCGATAGTTGACATGACCATCACAGTAGCCTAAGAAGATACCTTCTTCGCCACTTTTGTCAAACTTGCCCACACGCTTGTGCTTCTGGAGATGATAGACGACATCGGAGCCGAATGGATATAATTTAGATGGTAGTTTAGAGTTTTTATGCCAGAGTTCCCAAGGAGTTTTGCCGTTCTCAAGAGCTGAAGTGGGAAGGATATTTAGCAGGAAGGTCGCTGTGTTGACAGCTTCAGCCCACCACTCTGAGTCGAGGCCAGCTTCAATCAATAGACACTTTGCCTTTTCGACTATGGAACGGTTTCCCCTTTCAGCTATTGGGTTTTGTTGCGGGGAGTAGGGTGCTGTTCGTAAGTGAACTATACCTTTGTTTTTGAGGTGATTTTTCATAGGGAGGTTTACGAATTCTCCACCGTTGTCTGAGACAATGCATTTGACTTTCCTTTCCAACTGATTTTCAACTAAGGTTTCAAAATCTTTGTAGCTTTCAAATGTTTCTGATTTCAATTGGAGAAATTGCACATGACGGAATCGAGAGTGACCATCGACTATTTGGAAGAAGTATGATTTGCCACCTTTTGATTCGGGAGTAATTGGGCCACATAGATCCATGTGGATAACATCCAAGGGTGATTCAGGGGTTGGAAAATTTCCCGAGAAGGGTAAAGCATGAGCTTTAGCAAGAGCGCATGTTTTACAAGAGAAATTAGAGAAATTCAAACCTGGGAATAATTTTTCCATAGTTTGATTATTCGGGTGGCCGTAATTGTGATGTAGTAATTTTAGTCTTTCGTCCATAGAGTTGACATTGTAGATAGGGGAATAAATAGGATCCATAACCAGTGGGAAAGTTAAGATTCGCCCTTTAGAGGAGCACTCTAAGAGAGTAGTGTTCCCATTTTTGATTTTAAACTGTCCTTTTTCGTTAGATATAGTCCATCCGTCCAGTAGTATGTCCACGAGTGAGATAAGATTTGCCTTAACGTTTGGTGCATATAAGGCATGGTTGATGTTGAAGTTATGGCCTGATGATGAAGTAAACATAGCATTGCCTTGTCCAAGGGCAATAAGCTCGTCTCCATTGGCCATTGACAGAGTAGTTTCAGAGTTGTGAAATGTTTTGAAAAATTTTCGATTGTTGAAGATTGAAAATGATGCACCACTGTCCAATATGGCGTGATCATTAGATAAGTCATTAAAAACTGATAGTACTTTGTTTGAGTTGTCAGTATTGCGATTTTCCCTTTCCTTTTTCCTTTTTAGAAATTCGTCACGTTTCTCAGGATGAAGTTGGAAGCAAGAAGATTCAGAGTGTGGCGCTAGAGGATTATGTTTTCCTTTTGAGCAAAGTTGTTTTGTCTTGGTGTCCATTGCCAAGGCAGTACCGATAGAAGATAAGTTTAGTGCTTTACGACGAGTTACTTCTGATTCGATATCTGAGAAAATATTCTCAATAGTCGGTCGTTGGTTGGTGATGTCGTATTTGCTTAAAATGATAGTGGCGGCAGTTTGATATGATTCAGGAAGTAGATTGAGAACGTAGTTTCCCATGATGTAAGATAAGATATTTTCTTTGAACAAGTCGGGAGCAACTTCTCTGAGTAGTCTCATTGTCTCTCTAAAGTTATTCATTGCTTCAAGAATATTCCCTTCAGTAAATTTGATTTTGAAGAGTTGACTGACAACGTATGAGCAGTTTTGTGTTGATTTTGAAGCATAATGATCTTTGATGCGCTTCCATAATTGAGCAGGTTCTACCGCATCGTCGTCAAGTATAAATTTGTGTTGATTGGGCCTGTCCATGAACATCTTGATTATTGTGTTAGTTTGCCTTTGTCGAATATTAAATATATTAAGTAGATCGGGATCGGTAGGAATTGGACATTTTTCGTCTAGAAATTGATCTAGATTTCGAACAGTTAGAGCATATTTAATATCCGTTTTCCAAGAACTATAATTTTTGTCAGTGAGTTTTTCGATTCCTTTAATTTCAGAGTAGTTTGAGGAATCTTGAAGGTAAGAGAAGTTGGGCGTAGCTCTCAATTCTGAGGTGGAGGCCATGTCAGGAGTAAAGGTATGTGTAGAGGATGAACGTGAACTCGAGCGAGAGGATGAAGTGTTGACAGACTGAGGAGTGGCCAGAGTTTATTTAATGCAGTGGCGCTGGGCCCATAACCCTGATAAGAATCAATAGAGTAAGTAAGTGAAGTAAGGACAGCAGATGGACAAAGAAAGGATGTGGACGAGGGAGGAGAGAAATGGACGAGCAAGGACAGGACAGGACAGAGAAAGGAAACAAAAGTTGTTACCTGATAAGAATCAATAGAGTAAGTAAGTGAAGTAAGGACAGCAGATGGACAAAGAAAGGATGTGGACGAGGGAGGAGAGAAATGGACGAGCAAGGACAGGACAGGACAGAGAAAGGAAACAAAAGCTAAAGAAACGGGTGAGCAAAAATATTAATAATGAGAAGAGAAAAGATTGGATGCATTGCAGTCGTAGAGCACATACTTGTTACCTGATAAGAATCAATAGAGTAAGTAAGTGAAGTAAGGACAGCAGATGGACAAAGAAAGGATGTGGACGAGGGAGGAGAGAAATGGACGAGCAAGGACAGGACAGGACAGAGAAAGGAAACAAAAGCTAAAGAAACGGGTGAGCAAAAATATTAATAATGAGAAGAGAAAAGATTGGATGCCGACTCAGTAGTGAGGAGGCATCCTTAAAAGTATTCAAGTTAGGGTATGCATATAAATAGTGATATAGGAGATTATCTAGTGTTAGGGTATCTAAATACATAGGTAGTCGTCTAAATCATATGCTAGGTGATGAAAAGTATAACATGCTTATAGAATATTAACAGATCTCATATCATACAGGTGTGCTTATCTTTGCAATTAAATATCTTTTGTCTTCTTTTGCTCATCATCTCATCTCATCTCTCTACACGTACTCACTTGAATATACAGGTTAGCGCATTACTATCAGCGATTTCAGCTTCATCCACAGTGTTACTAGAGGAGAAGACTTACGCTAGATTAAAGGTTAGCACAACACTGTTCTCTTGTGATCCATATTATTTACGAGTAGATCTCATATCATACAGGTTAGCGCATTACTATCAGCGATTTCAGCTTCATCCACAGTGTTACTAGAGGAGAAGACTTACGCTAGATTAAAGGTTAGCGCATTACTATCAGCGATTTCAGCTTCATCCACAGTGTTACTAGAGGAGAAGACTTACGCTAGATTAAAGGCTTTTATTATTCTTTCATTTTTTAACCTTGTGATTTATCAACTTTACACTGCTTGTTTCTGTTTGGTTGGGGGAGTAAGGGTTGAAGTTTTCAAATCTTACACAAACTATCTACGCCTAATAGAACTTTTGAGGATAAGGAATAAGAAACTTGATGAAGGTAAAAAAAAATAGCTAGATCGTTGGAAAAGTTATCACTTAACTGATATAATAAGTATACATATTTATTCAAAATCAGCCTCAGAAAAAGGTTCTAGCGTAGGAAATCCTTGGAACATGAATACAAGCGAGAATTTGTCAAGGGAAAGCTCGAAGATATTCAAAGAGGAATGCAAATCAAACCTGGCCAAGGTCTTTTCAAAGAAAAAAAAACTTGAGCATTCCAAATCTGACACACCATCTCACAAAATGAAACTGAAAAAACATACTAAAGTTCTAGATTTTCAATTTGACTCTAATGGCGACATTTTGAAGCAGTTTATGGATGTAAGTAATTAAGATCAGGGTACTTCTCTTTTCTAGACCCCTATAATTATTAAAAGTTAAGCTTTTTCATGCTGATGTGTGCTAATATATATTTGACGCTGAAAGTGTAAGGTAATGACGAGATGTTCCAAGTTCAAAAATAGGTTCAAGCTAATACGTTATATTCTAGTTATCTTAGTTGCAGCATTGTGAAATATAATCTTGATTTCAGGTAAAACACGCAGATATGGATACCCCCTTTGAACAAGGAAAAGAAAAGGCGAAGAAAGGGAATATCCTGCAACATGAAATTGTTAGCGATGAAGATGGTAAATTTTTCACAAAGTGCTAAATATGAGTCTGTTTTTAATGATCCAGTATTTTCAAATGTGTTTTTCATCCTAATACTATAGCACCTACCTCAAAGAATACGGTGGATCAAACTGCCGAGGAGAAAAAAGAATTCATACCAGAACCGTTGATTAACAAAAAAAAAGAATATTTTGAGGTAGAAGATCTAACGAAAAAGTAAGGATTTTTCAGAAGAAAAACAGAAAATATCCTGAATTTATTTCTATATTCCAGAGAGAAGTTCTTTGAACAACAAAATCACATAGTAGAAAAAATCTACAAGATAACTCCAATAATTAAGGCTTTACAAGAGGGTAAGCTATTTTTAACATATCTGGCAGATAAATTTCACTTATTCAATGTTAATTTATAATTTATAGAATTTCATCGCTATAAGTCTAATAATGAAATCCTTCACAATCAACTACATATAGATTATTCCGTGGTAACAGAATTCGATAGATATTTTCCCACTGTGAAAGAGTTGCATGAAAAACATCAAACAGAAAATTTAAAGGTTTCATTCATTGAAGACATTTTTAAGATGATTGTTTGGGAGATGCAACATTATTTCTTTGCTCAAATGAATGATATTGACGAAAGGCTTTTCAAAGGCAATTTTAATGAAGGTTTACATTATAACAAACAAATTCAGGAATTAGAGAATACCAGAGATAAATTGAAAAAATCCATATCTGACTTAATAAACTTGATAAAGAAGTTTTGGGAAGTTTTTGGTACAAAAAAGGGAGTCAGAATCTTTAATAACTAATGTTTAACTTGATGTGGAGGAATAAATATATGAAGAGTGTTAATGAAAGAAAATCTTGAAGATAGCAGGAGAAGATTAAAACACTCAACTCATCTTTTAGTGTTTTATAGGCTTTTCCTACCTAATTTTCTATCCATATTATCATTTTCTTCCTTCAATTCAGGGATTATCAATCTGATATATTTGATATATCCTACAAACCAACATTAAAATAAAATGGTTTAAAATCTCTTTTAATGAAAACACAGTATGCTATACAATGTTAACTTTATATACCATTTGTGAATGTGTAAGAAAAATTTTAAAACTAAATTTTCAAGAAAAAAATTCATGAATAAAAGTGCATATCTCACATCATGACACAAAAATACAATTCACTACAAAAAAAAAAAAACTGGGCACCTGCTAGCAGGTTTGTATGCCTGATTAAACTATGGTAGTTGGGTTGGGGGGAGCCACTTGCTAACAGGTGCCAGCCTTGTTTTCCTGGTGATTAATTGCAAAGCAAAATATAACACTTATTTTAAAGTTTTGATTTCCTTTCTTAATCACTAATGGAGCTTAATTGTTCCAGAAAATCTTTGAGCCATGTAAATATGTCTGAAAATCTATCAAATAACATATAATTTTTTTTAATATAATTTTTGGGAAGAACATCAATTAATATATATCTTTCAACTTCCTTTAAACAGGAATGAGTCTTGCCACAAAAAACTAACAAGCAATAGTTGGCCAATCTGGCACTGTAACTTACATTTGATTGCAATATTGATGAAAACTGCAAAGTGTTCAAATGCTATTTTTAAATAAATGAGCAACATATCTGTTTCCCAGTCAACTTAAAGACAGTTTATATCCATAATTTAGACAAGTGATACTATTCCAAATGTATTCAGCATCTCAATTGAATATTTGTATATTAGGGGGGGGGTCAAACATTGCCATATATTCCTTTCCAGAACCTCTCAAAAAAGGTACCAAGTACTTCATTTTAATTTGAAGTACACCAGTGAATAAAGAGTAACTTCAACAAAATGTTTGTTCGTTAACACACCATATTTTGGGTACATCCAAGCCTTTCAAGCACTTCTACCCCTTAACTTGATTAGTCAGCATTAGGTACCCACATGCTCATACCTTAAAATATTTTTTCACCTAATCTTTAGGGGCTCATTTATACACACACAGTACACTGTGCATCAAGTCTTAAATCCCTCCTAAAATCATACTTCAACTGTTAATTTCTCCCATCCTTGATCCCTCCTGCCCTTATTTCCCCCCCAAACACTAACATGAGTTCTTCACTTTGTCAACAGCTTCAAGAAACCACTAATCCCCTGGCCATTTACCTTACAGTTAAGTCTGATGCAGAATATGATTCTGAATTAGATTTAGTTTATATGAGCCACTTGTTGGAGAACCACTACCTTACTTCCCAAACACCTTCAACTCAACATCAACCATGATATCCCCTGCAAAAACTTCTTGAGATTCCTGAACCTAGCTTTTGACACATGTTTCTAACAACATATAAAGTTTTAAAATGCCTAAATGGTCTGATCCATGATCATTTGATTTTCCATAACAACTCTTATTTCCCACAGTAGGGTCCTGCCATACAAACCTCTGTTGCACATTGGCAATTAGGCTCAAATGGGAATGGTGCTGGAATAAATTGTCACAAGAACCTCTTCTGTATAAGTCATGGAACTTTTGATCTTTACACTAAGAAAACAATGAAAGCCATCTGTTCTCTTTGATCACCATTCCTGACATGTCCCACTAAGGAGGTTAGACTGGGAAATTATCAGGTGATGCAAAAGGAAGGATTCCCTGGTTGTATTGGCTTTATTGATGACAAAACCATCCCTTTGATCCAAAAGCCTTCAAAGGATGGAATAATTACTTCAATTGTAAAAAGAGGTCAGTGCTTACTTATATCTTACATTTTTTTACATCTATTACTAATCCTATCTGTCAAACTAGGTATCCCCAGCACTGATTATTTCGTATGTTTAAAATTAGATAACCTTAATTTCATTAATCTTATAAGTTAAAATTATGGTTATAATACTTATATATATGATTAATATGCTTATATATATATTTATTACACTATTATATGACTAATAGAAATTTAAATAGTTTATCCATAGACCCATTATACTTATTAACGTGCTAATGTAGTCACAATATACTTATCTTAAGTGATATTAAGTAATTATAGACATACATAAGCTTATATGTATGCATAAACCTCATATTCCATAAAATATGCAGTTATACTATGTATATATAGGTGTATATGCAGTTTTAACCCTCTAAATAGCCTATAAGCTTTATTTTTCTGCTTATTTTAGGTCATATTGATGTAGTAAATGGACTAACCATGCCTAAAAAAGCATATACACCTTTTTCAGGCACATATATCCAGTTTGGACAACTTAATCTGCTTCTTTAATAGATTTTCACATATTTATGGGTTTGCATATGATTACTGGGCTGATGTGGATGCTTGGGAATGTTATTGGGGGCTCAGAAAGTTGATTTGTTTCTTTATATGCTTTGGGTTTCATTTAATTCTCTTTGGATGAGTTATTTTACTTGTTTCCTTATGGTATCTGCTTTGATCTGTTTTCTCTGTTTATGGTATGGGTGTATGATATCATTAAATTGTGATAGAGGGCCCTTACTGGAGGTCTGGGTGTTGAAACTTCTTGAAGTCAATTCCATGCAGAGGTGGTGATACGTCACAGTGCTGTAACTGCCAGGGATAGTAGTGAAATCATCTTGATTGAAGGTCTGTGCACTTCAGTGGATTTTTCTATAAGTAAAGGAGGATTTTGTGGGTTTTTGGACATCACTTACTTACTACACATCAAATAAACATTTTTAAACAATTATTACCATATATAAATATATTTAAAAGCCCTTATAAATTGATATTATCTTTATATTGGCTATAGCTATATTTTATTAGTCTATTTTCCACCACTAGTCCCCACCAATACAAATATTGTGAGTCAACAATTGAGTATAAAAGTTGATATAAATATGAAGTTTATTGATTTTCATGCTGGATTTCCTGTCTCTCACTGTGACTCCTTGGTTTTTTACTAATAATGATTTCTCAAAAACCTGAGAGTTACTTTGATGAAAAGAAACATATTCTTCTGACTCTGGTTACACTAGTGGTACATATGTGATCCCAGTATTTCATGGGGCTGGTGATGAACATACTGAAGAATGCAAGTTCAAAATTCATCATTCCAAGTCTTGAGTAAGGATTGAGCATGCAATTGGAATTTTAAAAGGTTGATTCGCTTCACTACAGGAAATGGGGAGTCCTTTACCTAATGAGAAAGAAATGAGCAATAATTATTGATTGGATCATTTCATGCTTGATCCCACATAATCACCTTGAGAAATCAATAGATGAATGTTTCAATATTTATGAAGATGAAATTCCTGAACCACCCCCAACTACTTAATCATTCTTTAGTTCTTTATCTAAAAGTTGTGGAATGTGTGCTAAAATTCTTCCTATCACTCTTGCTTATTTTGAAGACACAGCTTGATTAGCTTGATTATCTACTATTACTCAAATTCTTTCTTTATTTCTTCTTTTAAATCCATGTGAAATTCTTTTAAAATATCTCTTATATTATTTCATACATGACCTTTCTATATGTTTGTTACTCACTAGCCTACTGGTTTTTATTAAAGTTTTGCCTATTACTTATTTAAACCCTTCAAACTACTTATCAATTTACTTCAGGATAGCTTCTTATTTCTTAGTATCATAATATTCTTATCTCTGATTACAAACACTCTCTTCATCTTTTGTATCTATATGATGAGGTTTTGATTATTTTATAGCCAATAAAGCTCTAAATTTTACTCATATAATTTATTTTTCAAATACCTACATGAGCCTCACTTAAAAAAGTTATTTTTATCCTTTTTATGTGAATATGTTCTCTTTTTGAAGCTTCTTCATCAAAAACTTTTTCAGTATGAGTAGTTTTATAAAATGGCCTAGCAGAATTGATACATGTCAAACCCAAAGATATCAAAGGTAGATAATGAAGTTCTCTTACATAATCTCTCTTTCTGCCTAATTAGTTTATTATTGAGTATCTGGATTGAGCTCAAGTTCATCAAATTGTATATGGAACCATCAACAACACTCACATGTTGAACTGAATCCTTTTACTCCTGTGTTTTTAACAAAATAGTAATAGGATCTTTCACATTCAGTACAATGAATGCAGTATCCTTGTGGGAGTCTGTCGGCCGGTCGTCTAGAAGAAGGAGAAAGATAGAAGAAGGAAAGAGAGGAGGAGAAGGAGGAAAGGAGTATGGGTAATAAAAGAAATAAATTTTAATAAAATTATTTAATTTATTGAGAGAAGGCAACGATGAGTGAGCTGAGAAGAGACAACAATTTAGTTTTATAAATATTAATATTATTTAAGTAAGATTTCTGTGCGGCAACCAATATAATTACTATCAGACTTAAAGCAACCTTTAAATTGTTATATAAAATTTTAATTAGAATTTTATTACTAATAAAAAGAATATAAACGTAATATAAAAATTGTATTTAATTTGTTGAGTGTATAATAAGTGATAAGGCTACAGGGGATTATCCAAGGCCCTTTTATAGGCAATGGATCCTCTGAAGCGCTATTATATCAGTAAATACAATGATTAGAAAGGAATAAAACAAACATATCAAAAGAGTAAATGAAACATAACAATATAGAGAAAAACATGAAACAATTAATTAAAAGCCCAATTAAGAATCCAATTTCCCCGCCATTAATCCCCAAATCAGTAAGTGACAATAGTAAATAACTAAACAAGATTGGAAACATAGGAACTATGAGAAATATAATTCCCAACAGATGGTACATTCTGATTAGAGGACATTTTAAGTGAAACAAAAAATAATTTGACGCAACAAAACAAGCAATTAATCTCAATTTAGTCCAAATTAATTTATTTGTTTTTTCTAACACAATTAAGGGTCAAAAGAAGCGTCCTTAATAATTGTTTAGTATCATATGAGAGGTATTAGTTAATATATAAATTTAAGTAATTAATTTAAATATATTATAAATCAAATTTACACTTGTAATTATAATATATGTTTTTTAATTAATTAAATATAAATTTATAATTATTAAATACATAAAAATGCGCCATTATTTGTAGAATATATTATATTATGCTCAATTTAATTGTATATAAAAATATATATAACCAATAAATTTAATGTAACATTTGTATATAATAAAATTCTTATATAATTTCATTATGTAATAAAATATTAAGTTATATTCATTAAATACAAGTCTTACTCACTCTTTAAGGTTTTATAATTTATATATCATTTACTGGACTCCTGGAATAGCCTGGCTGACACTCCCTCACTCTAAAAAAAAAAAACAATAAAAAAAATGCTAAGATTTTTTCTTTTTGTAATTTTTCAACAGAGCAGGCAGATTTGAAATTTCTTTGCCAGGTATCCATGCATCATGTTCAGATGATTTGTTCTTATATCTCAATAAATATTCAGTACCTCTTTCAGAAGTGATAATTCTATCATTGAGAATTTTATCAATTTCTGCTGTTTCTGTGACTTCCTGAGGGTTTTTCTTAGGTCTTCCTCTTCTTTTTGGAAATAAGTCACTGTTGGAAGTATAAGGCTTAAGCAAAGAAATGGGAAAGACAGGATGTTTCCTATCATATGGAGAATACAATACAACTTCTACTGCATTATCACCAACCATTCGTTTAACAACAAATGGTCCTACAAAAGGATCTTTTAATTTGTGGTTACCTTGTAAATTGAAATGGACAGTAGAGATCAACACTTCATCACCCTTGTTAAATGTGTATTCTTTATGGGATTTATCCCATCTTTTCTTTTCATATTCAAATGCTTTATCAATACAATTCTGAGCATGTTTTCTACATAGCTGTTGCATTTGCATAAAAGATTTTACACCAGGGTGTAGTTCCAACTTAGGTAATTTATTATTGAGAATCTGAGCAGGAGTGTTTGGGACATAACCTAACCAAAGCTCAAAAGGCTTTTTCTCAGTGACAGAATGAACAGTGCTATTATATGCAAATTCAAGACCAGGCAAAAGAGTGACCCAATCATGAGTAAATCTGTCATTGTCTTTATATTCTAAACCAAAGGCACAATACCTTCTAATCATATCTTCCAGAGTTTGAATCATTCTTTCAGCTAGACCATCAGTCTGAGGATGATGAGCTGTAGACAATTTTAACTCACAGCCACAAATATCCATCAAAGAGGTCCAAAACTCAGAAGTGAATTTTGGATCTCTATCAGAGATAATGGCTTTTGGGAAACCAATAATATTAAACATGTAAGACCACCATAAGAAAGCTAATTCCTTGGTGGATACATCTTTGTGGGTTGGAATAAATTTGCACATTTTTGTGAATCTATCAACTATTACCCAACAAGAGTTAAAGCTGTCTTTACCTGCAACAGGAAGACCAGTGACAAAATCCATATTAATGATTTGCCAGGGAGCACTAGGTGCCTCAATATGTTGTAATAAACCTGCTCTCTTACCTGTTAACCTTTTAGATTTTTGGCAGGAATCACAAGATTCAACATATAATTTTGTGTCTTCAGACATATTAGCCCACCATGCAGTGTTTTTGATTCTAATCAAAGTTTTTTCAAGATCAAAATGACCAGCTAATATGTCATCATGACAAAGTTTGAGGATAGTTTCTTTCATTGAAGGAGGAATAACAATTACATTGGTAAGCTTCCTTCTATAATAAATATAACCATCTTCAATAGAAAACTTTCCTTTATTTAAAGCATTTTGGTATTTTGCAGGAAGAGTTTTTATTAATGCTTGAATTGAAGCATTCTTAGGATCATTCAAAATAGTAACTAATTTATTTAAGTCAGAATCTTTATCATATGAATCCAGTATTAACTGTAATAACTCTTCTTCCATATCAACTATAAATATACCATGTATATGAACAGTGTCATCCTCAGGTACATAAGCAGGATTGGAGTCATTATTTGGCAGAGGCAATCTGGAGAGCATATCAACATTAGAGTGAACATTTCCAGCTCTGTGGATAATAGTCATCCTTCCTCTGTATTCCTGAACAGCAAGTTGCCACCTGAACATATGTCTGTTAGGTGTTTTGAGGTTTAAGAGAGATTTCACAGCACTACAGTCAGTTACCAACTCAAATTTCTGGTCATCCAAGTAGTAATGAAGTTTCTCAAGAGCCCAAACAACTGCTAAGCACTCCAATTGAGTGGCACCATATTTCAATTCACTATTTCTTAAGGTTCTTGAAATATAACAAATTACAACCTCTGAGGCTTTATCATTAATAATTTGCTTTTGGTGAAGGGCAGCACCCAGACCAATAAAGCTAGCATCTGTATAAAGTACAAATGGCTTGTTAAAATCTGGGAGAGCCAATATAGGGGCTGTCATTAAGCAATTTTTCAATGTATTAAAAGCTTTCTGACAGTCATCATTCCAGAGAAAAGCAACATTATTTCTGGTTAGTTTTGTAAGAGGCAAGGCTATGACCTGATAATTTTTAATATATTGTCTATAATAGCCACACATACCTAAAAAACTTTGGATTTCTCTTACAGAAGTTGGTGCTTTCACATTTTGAATGGCAGCAACTTTATTATGGTCTACACAAATTTGTAGGCCTGACACAACATGGCCAAGGACTTTCAAAGATTGAAAACCAAATTTACACTTTTTTAAAGATAAGGTCATATTGATTTCATCCATTTTTTGGAAAACTCTATTTAAGTGAATCATATGTTCATCAAAAGTTTTAGAAAAAACAATAATATCATCAATATAAACCATGAGCCAACCTTCAATAATTTCTTGATGGAAAGTGTTATCCATGACTTTCTGGAAAACTGAAGGAGCATTTTTAGGGCCAAATGGCATCCTAACATACTTATATATTCCCATATGAGTAGCAATAAGCAAAAAATTTTGAGAATTTTTCTCAACTGGAACTTGATGATAACCTTTATTACCATCCAGACAACTAATAAATTTTGCACCTTGCAAGGTAGCATGTATTGAATTAATTCTGGGTAAAGGATAAATATCATCAACAGTATAAGTATTTAAAGCTTTGTAATCCCCACATAATCTAGCTTTATCTTTTTCATATGAAATTAAGACTGGGGAGATGACACAATATTTGGGGGTGACATCCACTTTCTCAATGATATTCATTTTCAATAATGTTTCAATATTATCTTCAATATCTTTTCTTTTTGATGGAGAAGCAGGATATGGTTTTTTCTTAAGGGAAGGAGGAATATCACTCAAATTACAGGATAAGGTAATTTTCATCTCTTCCTGAACAATTCCCAAGACATGAGAACCATGAGCAAAAGCCATAGGGAAAGAGGTAATAGAGGCAACAATAGAATCCTTTTGTTCATTAGTCAAATGATCACCAAAAGAAGCGGTATTTATTTCATGTAATAAATCATATATTTCAGTTGTTGTTCTACCTTTACATTGGGTCAGTGAGTTACAAGATTTCAACAAATGCCCAGAAGGTTTAGGAGAAGAAATTTTGAATTTTCTTTTCCCATTCATTCCTAAGGTAAAGCAATTATTTGCTGGGTCTAGTTTCACACCAAACATGGTTAAAATATCATTTCCCATAATAAACCAATTGCTCAAATTATCATTTTTCATGACAACAAACTCACAAATAGCTCTGACAAAACCACCATTATATTTGAAGAATACAGAGGTTTTGTATTTGCCAATAGGAAATAAGGTAGAACCATACCCTCTCCATTTTTCAGAAGTTATAGGCAATAATTTACTCAAATATTCCTTATCCACTGAAGCCAAAGCTTTTTCAGATACTACACTTCCTCCAGCACCAGAATCAAGAACTACATCAACATTTTTACCATTAATGATAACAGGTGCCTTTAAAGGGGATATAGGAATAGAATTGTTAGTAATATCTTTAATTATCTCAGCATTTTCTACTGAAGATAAATTCAATACACAATCTTCAGATATATTATTTAAATAATGGACATCATGTTCCAACATTAAAACATCTTTAACAGATTCATTGTCATAGGAGATATTACTTTCACAGTCACTGGAAGAATTATTGACATCAAGTTCAATTTCATCAGTGTCTTCATTTTGTTCAACAAGATGAATTTTCTTGTCACAAACATGACCCTTCTGCCACGGTTTGTTACATTTATAACAAGTATTTGTTGCATATTTTTTAGGTGCAACTGGGGCAGAGGGTTTACCAGATTTTTCTGGGAGCTTTATAGAAGGTTTATTCTGATCATTATAAGATTTACTAAGGTAATTCTTTGGTTCATATCTATGGTTGAGTAGTACCTCATTACAGATATTAATGAAAGAAGAATTTTCCCTTACATGCTCAGTTCTAGCAACAATCAAATCCCTAAGAGAATTTGGTAATTTATACAAGATTTTATCTCTCCAAATATCATAATCCATCTTTGGATCAATTGCTCTAAGGATTTTAGTTATTTTCATCAGAAAAACAATGGGCTTTTCAACAGAGGAGGATACATATCTAGTATTCTCATACAGTCTTTGCTGAGCTAACCTGAATTTTGAACCACCAAATTGATTCTCAATCAAGGATTTCCAATCATTCCATGTATAATGATTGTTATCTAAGAGGACAGATTCATACCACATCAAGGCTACATTGGAAAATAAAGAAATTAGCTTAGAAACAATCTCCTCATCAGGTAGTTTATAAGATCTCTTTAAATTATCAATTCTCTGGATAAAGTGTTGCCAATCAGAGGAAGAATCACCATCAAAGGTAGGATATTGGTCTAACTTAGGCCAATTTTTCTGACTACTGGGATGGTCCACTTTTTGGTTTGAATTATTCATTAGTAATAATTCCTGAAGTTTAGCCAGGTGTTCAGAAATTTCATTATTTACAGAAACAGCTGGTGCATGACCATCACAAGATTGTTTGCTAGTAGCAAAAGATTTTACAGACTCATTGTCAGTTTGTTTAATGGTTGAAATATGAGGAAGAAAGGATGAACTTTGTTCAGGTTTTTTCCCTTTATTTTTATGCAGCTTACTTGCAGAAATCTCATTTAATTCATTTTTGATGGTTAAGGTTGAGAACTTTTCCTGTAGTTCAGACACATAGTTTCTTATTCTTGGAATTTCAGACATCTGGTCATTTACTTTTGCAAGAGATAGAACATTTCTGTCCTCAGAAACTGAGTGTTTGGTACTTAGTGCATGGAAGTCATTTTTTAGTTTCTTCAACTCATTTTGTAGAGATTTTATTTCATTTTTGAATGAATAATTTTCCTCAATAAGGGGTTTCAATTCACTCAATGTCTTATGCAGACTGATATTTCTATCTGAGATAGCTCTATGGTCACTTCTTATTTGTTTTTGTTGACTAAGAACAATATTCAAGGTTTCTTTGATTTTTAAATAAGCTGTATCTTGTACAGAAGAACTCACTTTACATTGCAAGTGTAAATTATTTAATCTATCATTTTCATGGATTAACACATCTCTCACATGTTTGTCTTTCACAATATTAAAATCAAGGGTATCTTTCAATATTTCCTCAGAAGTTTTTTCAATTAAGTTATAGATTTCAGGGGGAACAGAATCATTTTTAATTGCAAGAGAAAGATTAATTAAAGATGTAGAAGTTAAATGTAAAGGTTCATCAAATGACAATTTGCTAATTACATCAATAGGGCTACTAGTTACAGGAAGCTGTCTTTTAACAGGTTTAACTGTTCTTTCACCATGTTCAATAATATTACCTGCAGAAGAAGATTTATTAGAAAACATACCCAAGTGACTATCAACCAAATTACTTACCATGGCAGAGGAGGAAACTTCCCCTGGGACTGGGTTTGGGATTGTGCTTGGGCCTTCTTTCTCCTGCTTTGTTGGTAGGGATGAGGAGGTGGATGGAAATTGGGTGTTCTGGATGGGCCAGGCTGATGATGAGGAGGGTGTTGCACATTCTGTTGGTAGTGACTCATTAGATAATCCCATTTCCATTGCTCTACTTCCATAGTATTTGGATTTTGGATGGTTGAGCTGGGTGGCTGTGAAGGTTGAGCCTGAAATTGAAGCTGATTGGGAGGCAATTGAGGAGGGGCCTGGGCCTGAATCTGGTTCCTGAGTTCTTGGACCTGATCCCACAATGTGTCTACCTTTGCTTTGTACGTCATATTTTCTGTCTTCAACTCTTTTATATGACTGGATAGGTTGCTGATTTGTTGTGGCAGAGGAAGCTTTTTTATTTTGAAGCCTTTTGGAAGACCTTCTTGAGGCACTAGAGGCTTTACTTCCTTCTGTGGTACTGGGGGAAGGGGGTTTGGTTTGTTTGCATTTCCTGTCATTTCCACATCCTGCAGTATGTGAATTCTTTGTGTTAGCATAAGATTTTTTATGACCAACTTTAGAAGAACTTACAGTGTCAGCATCATAGTCAATTTCTATTTCATCCACTTGCATGTTATCCATTTTTTCTGTCAAATTGTTGGACATACTAGTGGGAAGATTAATATTTTACTTTGTACTTTATAAAAAAAATAATCAAAGTTAGTCAATAATTGCTCCAAATAATATAAAAAAAATTTTTTAATTAATTAAATTATAGAAAAAATAACTTTCAATATAAAGTAATAATTAAAAAATTAATTTTTTTTTTTTTAAAAAAATTGGATTGCAAGTTTAAATTGGGAATAACAAGTTAGTTAATTCAACCAATTAATTACCAATATTAAATATGGCAATATATTGGGACTAAGCACAATGTACTTTTAAGTCAACCAAAATTAACAATAATTAATAATAAAAAAAAAAATTAAATTAATAATTCAATTTGTATTAATAATAATGTCAATTCTTCTAGGACTAAGAGGATTTAACACTCTATAATGGTCAACTAGGAAAAAAAATTTTAAAAATTGAACACTTACACTCAGTGAATCAGCAATTAAGCCACAATCACTGTTATTGCAATAAAAATATAGTAATATGAGTGAGAGGCGCAAAGGTGAACTTACTATAGTGATCGAAAAATCACTTCAAAATAATATAAAAATTAATATTATATAAACCTAAGATGTCGAACCCAAGTTCGAAACACAGTCGCGGCAAAAGTTTCGTTTGCTAGGTGGTCCGTGCGTTTTGTCGTTCGTCGCCAGGCTTCGATCGTCGTCGTCGTTTGGAAAGGCCCCCAGTTGTCGGCCGGTCGTCTAGAAGAAGGAGAAAGATAGAAGAAGGAAAGAGAGGAGGAGAAGGAGGAAAGGAGTATGGGTAATAAAAGAAATAAATTTTAATAAAATTATTTAATTTATTGAGAGAAGGCAACGATGAGTGAGCTGAGAAGAGACAACAATTTAGTTTTATAAATATTAATATTATTTAAGTAAGATTTCTGCGCGGCAACCAATATAATTACTATCAGACTTAAAGCAACCTTTAAATTGTTATATAAAATTTTAATTAGAATTTTATTACTAATAAAAAGAATATAAACATAATATAAAAATTGTATTTAATTTGTTGAGTGTATAATAAGTGATAAGGCTACAGGGGATTATCCAAGGCCCTTTTATAGGCAATGGATCCTCTGAAGCGCTATTATATCAGTAAATACAATGATTAGAAAGGAATAAAACAAACATATCAAAAGAGTAAATGAAACATAACAATATAGAGAAAAACATGAAACAATTAATTAAAAGCCCAATTAAGAATCCAATTTCCCCGCCATTAATCCCCAAATCAGTAAGTGACAATAGTAAATAACTAAACAAGATTGGAAACATAGGAACTATGAGAAATATAATTCCCAACAGATGGTACATTCTGATTAGAGGACATTTTAAGTGAAACAAAAAATAATTTGACGCAACAAAACAAGCAATTAATCTCAATTTAGTCCAAATTAATTTATTTGTTTTTTCTAACACAATTAAGGGTCAAAAGAAGCGTCCTTAATAATTGTTTAGTATCATATGAGAGGTATTAGTTAATATATAAATTTAAGTAATTAATTTAAATATATTATAAATCAAATTTACACTTGTAATTATAATATATGTTTTTTAATTAATTAAATATAAATTTATAATTATTAAATACATAAAAATGCGCCATTATTTGTAGAATATATTATATTATGCTCAATTTAATTGTATATAAAAATATATATAACCAATAAATTTAATGTAACATTTGTATATAATAAAATTCTTATATAATTTCATTATGTAATAAAATATTAAGTTATATTCATTAAATACAAGTCTTACTCACTCTTTAAGGTTTTATAATTTATATATCATTTACTGGACTCCTGGAATAGCCTGGCTGACAGAGTCTATAGTCTTCTATACTGTAATGTTTCTGAGTAGATGATGATGTTGGTAGAGATTCCATATAGTGAAACTATAAAGGACTAAGCAAAGTTTTTTGTTTTTGGTAAAAATTAGCAATGGGGTTTTTTGAGCTTTTTAGTAAAAGAGCTACATTTTCTATATTCTACAATTATACTTTTTTTACCATTGTAGGAATTGAGACCTATATGTTTGGGTGCATTTATAGTGTTTAGAGATTTTTATTCCTTTGCACTATCATTTTTGAAAAGAAGTTAATTTTTAAATGTAAGTCCTCACACAATTAAATTTATAAAACATGAATCTTTATTTTTATAAAAAAGTTTTTTTGTTTATGCATATATAATTTATTTTCCAACAAAATTATATATAAAAAAGGCAATATACCCTCCCTTGAAATTTACTATGGTAGGGGGTTAGGATTACCAAATTTCCATTTTTATTTCATAAATTAAAAATTAAACAAATAAAAAAAAATTATCAGAAAAATAAAAGTAATGGAATTCAGAATAATACCTTCTAATGAGTTCTGATGTTGTGGTGATCCAAACCTGGGTAGGCCTTTGGAGTGCATATTTGGGGGTATTTGGTATGTAGGATGTTATTGGGGTTTTGGTGTTATTAGTGGATTTTTTTCATCTTTAGGTAATATTTAGTAGTGTTTATGGAGGATTAATCTAGGGTCACTTATTATGTCTCAGCTTAATGTCCTTTCTTTTCTCTTCATTTTAGTATCCCTATGGGTGGTTACCTTGTTTTATAGGGTAGTTATGGTGTTGTTATTGGTATTTATTGGAAGTTTATTGCTTAGGGGTGCTTATTTAGGCTTAAGCTAGGGTCACTTATTATGTCTCAGCTTATTTTACTTTCTTTTTGTTTCATTTTGATATGTCTTATGTGTGTTTATCTTCTTTATTAGTGAAGTTATGGGTTTTTAGGGTTTTTAGGGTTTTTATGGGTTGTATGGGTGTTTTAGGGCCTAAAGGCGGCCTGCCCGCCCCTAAGAGGAGGCTCCTCTTGAAGCGGGGTGCCCACCTGGGCGCTGGGGAAGCGCTAAAATGCACTTTTATGCATGAAAAAGGCTGGGGTAGCTGGATTTTGGGCAGGGAATTGGTCAGGGTGGTCTGTGCACTGGCTGTATGATGCGTGTGTGGGAAGATTTTGAGGGAAGCATCTCACCTCTCTTTACTCATCACCTCTCTGTTCCTCACTGTCTCATTGGCTGGTTATTTGTTGGAATATATTACTGTTAATTTCAACTCTTTCTGGCAGTCTGTCTGGGACTATTATCTTCACTTTTAAAGAGGTCAAGAGTGTTTAATTAGAGGGTCTAGCAAACCGATCTCCAATTTGCTGCAACAGGTAAATCTCACTTGTTTTTCTAAAGGGACAGGGGCTATTCTTTCTGGTTTTTCTCCAACTCCCTTGGTCAAGGCCTATAGCAAGTACTATAGGATTGTCTACAATGTGGCTGAATTTAAAGAATACATTTGACATGTAATAGTATTTTGAGCTCATTCAATCAATTAATTGTTTAAATGTTTACCTTTCTATTACAGAGATTCCCAATGGCCCATCACTTAAAGCTGATGACTATATTTAATGACTAATTAATTATATATATAAGAAAATAAAATGAGTCTTTGGAAATCCCTTATTTACCATATTTAGCCTCCCTCCCTAATGATTTACTTTTCATCAAACCTTCACACCTCACTTTACTTACCCTATTTATCAAAGTTTGGTTTATCTGGAAGGAAGATCCAAAATGAGTTAACCTTTTAAAAGATTTTAATCCAGGAGGATCTCATGTTTTTTTATTTTCATCTTAAGAATAATTCCAAATCACTTCCACAACTCCATTCCCTAATCCAAAGTCAATAATATATTTATGATTTGGGAAGAATAGTCCATGTTTCAGCCTAGATATCCCCATGAATGAGTAATCATTATGTTTAAATTAAGATAACCTTAATTGCATTAAGCTTATAAGTAATATATATAGATATTTTACTTATATATATGTTTATCATACTGATGTATGGAATTATATGAGTTTAAGTAGCTTATATGTATCCCCATTATAATTATAAAGGTGCTAGTGCTGTCATAACATTCTTATCTTAAGTAATTTTAAGTAATTTTACACATACATAAGCTCATATGCAGGTATAACCTCCATATTCATTGAAATATGCAGTTATACTATGCATATATAGGACTATATAAAGGATTAGCCCTCTAAATAGCCTATATGCATGATTATCCTTGTTATTTTAGGTCATATGCAAGTATTAAATGGATTCACTATGCCTACACATGCATATATTCAGTTTGGACAACTCACTCTGCTTCCTTCAATGGATTATCATGGATTTCTGAATTGGAAAAAGGTTAATGGGTCAATGTGGAGGCTTGGAAATGTTATTTGGAGCTTGAAAACTTATTTTTCTCCTTTATATCTTTTTTGTTTCATATTATTCTCTTTGTATGAGCCATTTTAATTTTTTCCTAATGGCTCATGCTTTTCTCTGTTTCTTCAGTTTATGGTATATTAATATGATATAATTAATTGTTATTGAGGGTCCAACCTTCAGGTCTGGGTAATGAATCTGCATGAATTGGAAACCATGATTAGGTGATGAGCCCTCAAAGTGCTGTAATTGACAAAACTAGAAGTAAAATCTACTGGAAGGATGGTCTGTGCATTCCAGTGGTTTTTAGTATAAGTAAAGGGGATTTGGTTGGTTATGAGACATCATTCACTTACTAAAAATTAAAAAACAATTTAAAAAATTATCACTATATAAAAATATATTTTAAAGCCTCTAGAAATTTATTTTATCTTTATATTAACTAAATTATATTTTATTAGTCTATTTTCTACCACCAGCACGTAAAAATCCAATTATTGTGAGCTAATTATTGAGTATAAAGTTTTATAATTCTTTCTCTGAGGTTTTAGCCATAAATCATATCTTATTAAGTAGTCTAGCCATTAATATTTACTATTAAATCATGCCTATATACTAGCATACACTGACACCATTGCTTTTGACTAAATCAGGTGAAGGAATTCTCTGACCAGTGATGGGATTGATATAACAGAAAATATGCAATCATCTTCAAGCTCAATCCATTACATATCTTTCCAATTCAGTATTCCTTATTTCATGGCTAGTTCATGATTAGATTCAAAAAAACAAATACATAGTTTTTTTAATAAATTGATCAAAAATGCATTAAAGGATCCTAAGATTTTTAATCTTTATAAATCATCCATCATCTCACTAGAGCTTTTTTTTAAGAAAACAATAAATACCTTATATTTCAGTAAGAAAATCTATTTCTTCAAAGTAAATCATGATAAAATATTACCAAGAGATTTTCTCTTTTCACACCATGCAATATTTTGGGTGGACTTGCTAGAAAGTCCTCAACTTGAACTTAATTGGAACTCATATGGAACTCAGACTGAACTTATAACGAGATGATACTGAACTTTACTTTGAACTCATCTTGAGCTCTTAACCAAAAATGGATTAGTCTGTGCCAGAACAATAGTAAAATTTTAATTTATAATTTATAGAAGTAATAAGAAGGGCAGATTAAGAATCTGATCCATTAAAAGAATTTTTTTCATAAAACACAATTTAATTTTCATTTTGAATTTCACTTGATCATTAAAAAGACTTAAAATTATACTATTTATTTCAAAAGCATCACTTTTAATCTATCTAATGATTTTATTAATTTATTTTTTGAAAAAATATAAACTGAGATCAGTCTTTCTTTTTATTGATAACTCCTTTTAACCAAGAATTTAAAGCTTTCATTTTTAAATTTATACCATATTACGTGATTTTTTTTGTATTTTTATAATTTCGGATTGTGCAATATAATTATTTTAAATTCAATGGATTTATTTAAGAAATATATTGAACCATAAAAATTCTCAAGTATCTTATTCTAGAATACTGTGAAATAAATCATAATTAAAAAATAAAAGATAGCAATATGGTCTCCTAACTTCTGTTTTTATGAATTCATCTAATAGCTTCTTTACACTAAGCACTAATAGTTGATAAATTGTTTAATTTTATGTCTAGAAAGAAGTATAATTCTTATCACAGTGGATTTTAATCCAGTTCTCTACATTTTTATATGCAAGAAGATTATTAAAATTAAAAGGAAATATATTTTTTCTCTTTTTTTTGTTCTATTGAATATTCAACTATTAAGAATTTTGGTAAAATAAATTTCTTCAATTTAATACATATATGATCTTCTGGAAATTCATGATGTATTTCCTCCAAATTTCATGTAAATATGGTTATTTGGTAGAGTAATCTCATGAGTTGAAATAATTAATCACTATTCAGTAAATTTTTCATATGAAAAACTGAAATTGAAGATAGATGTAAAAATTTAAACATAATAAAAACAAAGTAGTATAAATTTATTTAAACTTTAATTTTAGTGCTTGATTTTTCTTCAATGATGTATTGTGGGATAGTTTCAGTGTCAACCTGTAAATAAGTTCCATGTATCTTGAAAACTGTTCTCATGTTAAAACATGTGCTTCAGGTAAAAATTTTGATTGAATTATTGTTCAAGAACTGAATTAAATAGGTAGAAGTGGTACTGTCTCATAATTCTATCAGTTTCAAATTGAAAAACTATTATATGATACTCATTTTGTAGAAAAGAGACAATAGGTACTTTAGATTATACCCATGTACAAAGAAGCTGTGAATTCAATCTTATTTTGATTAAAAATAATATTATTCCATATTTTAAATGAATAGAAGAAATATTTCAATTCTATTGTGTTGAAAAATAAATTAAGTGAAATTCTGTAGGTACACTTCTTTAGTCTTTAGAATAAAATTTTTGATAGGAGTAATTCACAACTGAACACTTACACACTATTCTAAAATTAAATATATGGGTTCAGGATTTATCAATGATTTATTGGAATTATGATATTCATGCTTATTGGTAGATCTTATGTCAGTCTGGATATCCACAGTACTGAGTAAAAATTACTTATAAGTTATGCTAAACACATGGACTATACATGGGAACAATAAATAAAAGTTCACAAGTTTTATACATAAGTAAAAATTATGATAAAATACAATATATGCCATTATAAAACCTTATATACATGCATATATCCACCTTTTATAAGTCTTATGTACTTAATATTAAAATGAAATAGTTTAGAGTAATCTTAAGAACCTTAAATTTAAGGCTATATATTTTATAAGTAGACTTAAAGCTGTTTTTTTCATTGTTTTATGTGAAAAACAAGAACTGTGCTTTAAATCATTTAAAAGTTGACTATATGTGCTATAAATTTAAGAATATGATAAATGTATTTTAACAGATCAATTTATCTTAATTAGTACTATTGATTTGGCTACTCAAAGGCATAAAAATAACAATTTTCAAATTTGGTGTTATTTTATGCCAGAAAAGGCTTCTGTGTACTGGCCACATACTTACTGCATTTTTCTTGTGTGAATGGCTTCATTTTTACAAAAGTTAGATTTTTCACACCATAATTACCCCACATTCTATGCCAAACATGTGGAAACACGCTAAAATAGGCAACAGGTACTTATTTAGTGTCCTAGTTTAATTATAAGTGCATTGACCTTATTATATGCACTAACTTCATTAATAACCTCAAGATTGGCACCTTTAATTCACTATCACACTTAAATTTGTCTAAATAAGTCAAGTATTTACCCATGCAAGTTCCTTCCAAGGACTGCATGTAGTTACCCCACATCTCACACCCTTTTTTGGGTTTTTAAGTGGTTTCTCAGTCAATATTGGTTATTTTTGATTTGGGATTTCACATAGTTTATTGACATAATTAGCCCCATCATTTCTACTGTTAATCCTTCTTAATATTGTGTAATATTTAGTCTTATTATTTCCTTTTTATTCTTTAAGTTTAAGGTATTACAGGCATACATTCTCTTTTTTTGCTTATTCTTTATTTTTTATGGATTATCCCTATTACTACAGGATTTTGGCAGGTGATATCATTCTAATTATGTTACTGGTCACTCTTTATGTTTTTTGAAAAGTTTTTTAGCTATAATAAGGCGTCATTAGCTGTGTATAGAGCTGGTAAATTAAGGGGTTCATTGGAGGAATTATTGGGTATAAAAGGAGGGTGTTTTTGGTCTTGTTTTCTACACTCTTTATCATTACAATCAAATATATAACCAATACAACTATAATACATATCAATAGTACTTATATATTCTTTGAATATTATCTTAATTATTACTTCTATTTTTATACTAACTATAAAATTGTAACCCATATATAATTAATAAGATTTAAATTACTGAGACCCTTATATTGAGTTATATTTTAATACTTATTGGATTTGTACTACAGTATTCATATAATAGCATTAAAATCTTCTAGACAACTGACTATTCAAGCTATTTCATGTCTTTGTACCTGATCTCAGCCTGACATCTTATATGATGTTTCTATTTAATTTCTAAGTGTACAAAAAACAATCCCTTTGATATTTTATTTAAACAGAAGAATTTATAAATCTTCTTGGAATTGTTCTTATCACAAAGAAATTCTGAAATGAGTATATTTTTATAAAAATTTATTTAAATAGAAAAATTTCAAATTTTCATTCCAGATTTAAAACAGAAAATAAATATTAAAATATGACTTTTTATAAAAATATATATTGATTTAAAAGATATTTACTTTTTTTTTTACAAAACCGCCAATTTTATCCTGTGAGGCTTCCCTTCAACTTACAAATATAATTTAAAAAATTAATATGATGCTCTGAAGACTCTATATAATGTGTACCTAAATCAAAAATAATTTTTTTGAAGTACTTCATATCTAAGCAGAAGAGCTTATACCTTTTTTATATAATATAGTTGTATATAATTGTTTTTTAGTCAGATACTTAATCTTTCATATGGAAAGAACTCATATCATAATAATATATAATCAACTTAAAACTATTTTTAATATAATATTTTCTCTAAAAGATTCTTAATTTGTAATTTTTATCAAAACTTCAAAGTATTTAATAAAAATATTTTGATGTAAAGATATAATCATTTTTATATTTAAAAATATTTAATAAAACTTCTAAAAAAGTATAAATTTTTTCATGGCTTAACTTAGCTTGAACCACACTTGGAGACAGGAATGCATTGAGAGTTCAATCTAAGTTCCAACAAAAACATGTTAAAATAATTTTTTTCAAAATTTATAAAGTCATTGAAATGAAAAAAGTTGGTTAAAGAAAGGACTCATAAAGTTTTTTTTGTTACTGAATATACTTTCTTAAATATATTGAAGCAAATAACTTAATAAAATTTCTTAAATTTGCAGTTATTACAGTCAATTATCCAGTTATATATAGTAATCATAAAACAAGATATCAAGGTAAATGGTTATATATGTAGATAAATCTTTTCTTCAACCTTTACATGAATTATTTAATTTAATTCAAAGCTTTTTTACACCAACCCACATATTTTACTATTACATTTAAAAATAAATATAATAAACTCATAAAATACATAAGTTCAATAGTTTAAAATTTCTTTAAATTTTTTGTTTTAGTTTTCAGCTTTTTGCTACAATTTCCCTATTATATTATTTATTTATATCATTTATATTTATTAGAAGAATACTGTGAATATTTGTGTAAAAAAGTAAAAAAGTGTTTCATTACCAATTATTTTACTATATTACTTTCTTAGTCTTAAAGTTCATTGTAAATCAAAAATATAAAGTAAAGATGTATAAACTATAGGTTTAAGTTCAAAAGTATCAATAGAAAATAATTATCAATCATTTTTCATATTGGCAGAATCAAGCTGTAGATTGAGGGGGTGGAATCTGATTTTTTCCCAAAGAATAGAGTTCACTCTCCATTTTTTGCTACACCAATGGACAACTTCTAAATCTCTCCACACAACTTTTTCTGCCTTGTCATTTCTGCTACTTCTATTACCACCCCCCACCCCTTTATTTTGCTCCTGATACATTTTATACACCCTCTAAGCTTCAAAATCCAAGTTTAAGCTCTCCTCACTTCTCGCCTACACTCTATTCTCACTTCTAACACACCTCCACCCCTTTTTCTTCCATCCTCATTCCTCACCACTCCTTTCTTGCCTATCCCTACACTACCCCAACCCTTTTAACCCCACCCTATCTATTTTTGCCTCAACTCTACCCCACTCCTTTAACAACTGATTATAATGCTTTCACTTTCAACCCCCTTTTTTCACTCTTTACCCCAAACATTCCCCACCCCACCCCAATCCACCCTTTCAATTTTCATCCCACCCCTATGGCTTTTCAAATCACCCCCTTTTCTGCCTACAGAGTAAAAAAGGTTAGAAGGAGAGAAAAAGGAGTTATATCAAGAAATCTGGGGTGGAAAGTGGTTGAGAGGGGATTGAATAAAATCTTAAGGGGAGAAAAAGAAGTGAGGAGGGGTGGAGAAGGGGGAATAAGGGTTTTGGAAGGGAGAATTCTTGGAAGACTTAAATAAGATGTA